>JALHLI010000016.1:4828152-5223117 GCA_023349425.1 Anthopleura sola | reverse complement strand
GAGGTTTTAAAATCAGTCTTCACAGATGTTGCTTTGATGCGGCAAATGATTTCATGGTGAAAGTTAAGCTACGTTTTACCCTTGCAAATAAAAATCGTGAAATGTGGACCTCTTACCGGCGACCTCTCCTAATATTCAGGTTTAATTAGCTGTCTAGTTATGAGCAGTGGCATAGCGAGGGGAGGGGGGGGAGGGTCGTCCGAACCTAAAATTTTCGGATCGAGCCTTTTTTCCTTTGATGTATGATTATGATGTCAATGCCACTGGCGTATTAGACTCTTTTCTTCTGCCTTATCAACTCCACGATTATTATTGGACTCTCAAATGAATTCATTTAAAGATTTATACAAGTAAATATAATTTAAAAATACATTTTTGGCATTATTAGTATCAAGTTCATGGTAATAAGGGAAACTTATTAATAATTGTATTTTTTTTTTTTTTTTTTTTTTTTTTTTTTACGGAAATGTACCTGGTAATCAGCTTCATTGGGAATATATACATCAGCGTCTTTCCACTTGTTACCTCGGGAAAGTGACGTAAGCCACATTGGATCCAAAGTATTATTTGTTTTGACATACACGATGATTAGACCAACGTTCCTTCCATAGGTGTGATATTTGAATGTCAGGCATTTGGGTCCATTTAGAACAGGGCTTATCAATCTTGCTGAATATCCTTTTCTTAGAGGTACACTTGATTGTCCAGGAATATACAGAAAGAACCCAGAACCTACAGAGAAAGAAAAGGCGTAATTCCCAGGGTGGCGAAGCCAGGATTTTGTTATGGGGGGGGGGGGGGGGGGGGGGGGTTGCAAAACCCGTTTTCAGAACACGAACCAAAGAACTAAAAAAACGGCCAACCGACAAAAGGGCCAACCAAAAAATACGGCAAAAAACGGCCAAACAGGCCAAAACAGGCCAACACAATAGAGAAGGGGAAGTCCGGGTCCTGGGCCCCTGGCTACGACCCTGCTTACAGCTTCTTTAGAGCTTGAAGGCTTTGGCTTTTAGTTCATAACATAACAATAAAGACGAGAACTGACTTAACGACTATTCTATGACAAAATTTTGGCAGCGCTGCACAAGTTGCAAAGAGAGTGTGCATGCACGTACAATCATTCGGTTACTTGCTCCAAATAACACTCAAGTACTTCTATACCCATTATATTGTAAATTAGAATTGCTAGACACATTTCTTGCTTAGTCATATTATAAATTTCGGCGACATTTTCTATTTTAGCTAAATTTAATGATATCATAATATGTAAAATGTAGCTCATCTTTTATGCATATGTGTATGTAAATGACAAATGTTTATGTATGTATATCAACCGCTTCTATCTTTTACTGTTGGAAAATACAGGGAGAGTGGGAAGGGAGGGAAAAGAAGGAGTATAGCAATATTTTAGTTGTTGTATCCACCTGATGAGTCGCTTGAAGGTCCTGTGCCTTTATTTGGAGTTGAAGTATTTCTCAGGATCCAGGACAACTCTTTACTTTGATCATGCGTCCAGTTACATAAAGTTCCGGAATCAAAGTTGCAGTCGGCTTGTGTACCTTTTAAAAATGTATCATCAGATTTAATGTGTTCCACATTAGAGCATTTTTTGAGTTTCAAATTTATAAATAAGGTTTTATCTTCAGTGAATCACATATTCGTGGGTTTGATGGGTCGATGCAAAAAGGCGGGATAGTAGGCGCGTCGCATTTTTTTCTCCTCTACATTTAATTTGTAAAACCTTCTGCCATTATGCAATTCTTTCATGCTATTGCCATTCCATTCAATCATGCGTGTTTATTTCCTTTACCACCTGCAGGTACGTCATATAGTAACATGCAAATAAGAAAGAAGGGATATTTCTTTGCCGGTTATTAGTTGATTAAGTTATGTTAACGAATGTCACGGATTCGATTTTGGTCGGAGAACGACATGCGTGCGCCTTATAGCTCATATTGAAAAAGACGCAACCAAGAGGATCAAAAAAGAAATGCCTTTTTCTGCTCAATCCAAACAGATGTTGTATATACAAGATTGAGGGAAATAACATATATATAGGTGGTGACTGAACAGCCAGCTCTTTTTCCCGATGCCCAAATCCAGGCAAAAAGAGGTTACTAAAGGAGTAGAATTGAAGCTGGGACTCGTCTTTTTGGGCTTGGAAAATGGGATTTCATATACTGGGACTGGGAGTTAGCCATTACTGGGATTGGGATTTTGCAAAATCTCTAACTCCAACTCTATAGCACGGACTGAGATTTTGCATTACTGGAACTGGGATTTTGTGAAATTTTTGGCTGGGACGAATGGGATTAGGACCCCTCTACAGGACTTCCAGAAACTCTCTACTTTGTGGCAGGGTGTTGGACAAAAACAAACAAACAAAGAAACAAATAAACCAATAAAAAACGAGATCCCCTTTAAGGCACATTATCACGTAATTCCCTAACTAATGTTTTGGGGTTTTTGTATGTGAGCAGTATCCGAGCTGCTTCAAACAATTATCTTAATTTCCTGCCTCTATGGATTCAAGTCCATGTTTACATAGATCAGCGGTAGGTAAACAATTATCATTTTTAGGTAAGCAGTTTGTAATGCGCATGTTCCTTGCTTTTCTAATTATTTGCACTGAGCTGGATAGTTTAGTCAACCTGTCCAAATGTCGGATATATGTAACTTTAGGATTGGTATATATTTGAGTCGTATATGACATCGTTTTTTCTATCTTTCATTTTTTTATCATGTTTAGATATTATACTTTCTATTCTTATTGATATCTTTCTACAATATATCATGATTCGTGCCACACATCTTACCATTGGACGTTTTTGTGCCGTCTGTCCTTACCATGGCTGTCACTAGAATGATTAGAATCATCAAATACAGTGCTTGAGCAGCATCCATGAGACTGTTGTCGTGTCTTTATTCACACATATTGTAAAACAACCTGCTCTATAAAGAAATCACAATGTTTCGATTGATTAAGGTTCGCGACATTTTTGATTGAGTGCTTGAAACTCAAGTTTTGAACTTGATTTTTTTATGCAGCGTGAAATCAAAAGGTTTTCATATTCTTCATTCTTCTGTGTTATTTTGTTTTGTCTTTTATGCTGGATTTGTGAACTTGTACACTAAATAGGGTAGACAAGGAGTGCTGTTTTAGTCACTGAAGAGCTTTCCAAAGCAATGCTTCAAGTTAGAAATTGTAAAGCAAAAGCAATAGGAAAGCATTGATTCGTTCAGCTGCCAGTCAAGTGAAAAAGAAAACGAAAAACGAAAAAAGAATAAAAGGATTAAAACACGAAGCTACTAGAGAAAAGAACAAAAAATTGAAAGTATTCACGTTATAGTAGGTGACAGTGTTTTACAAACCCTTACCTCTCATGCGGCGTCCCTTTTACTTCTGTGTAAGATCAGTAGCTTGTGAATTTAAATTTTTATCGTCACAAACGCAAGTATTAGTATAGTTGATGAACACCTGCCTTTACCGGATCTCTTCAAGCTTACTTTTCTGTAAACAACAACTGAAAATTGTATTTTCTTGGTAAACTGGAAAGATGTTTTCAACTGCCAAATTAAACATTTAATTACGTAGGAAGCATTATTTTTATATCCCAGGTGTGAAAGCCTTTTTTTTTCTTTTTTTTTTTTTTTTGCTATCTTCATTTCCATTAAATTTTTTTTGCGAATAATGAAGCATGATAATGTGCTGAAATACGAGTTTTGAAGCGTGGATTTTTTAAAAACAAAGTCAGACCAACTTAATTAAAGTTTCACATGTTTTAGTTTTTACCAATATAGAGATGTTTGGGCGGGAAAATGACGTCACCATTTTAGTGGGAAATCGAAAATATGAAAAAATAAGCGCATTCGAAAGAAGTCCTTGAGATATGTTTAAGACCGAAGAGATGAATAATTGAAAAAAATGTTTGCACTCTAAAGATATCAATGATATAATTTTCGAAAATCGCATTTTTTTTTTTTTTTTTTTTTTTTTTTATTTTTTTTGGCAAAAATAGCAGGGATTTCAAAAATTTAAAAAAATTATATCTTCTGATTACAGTGACTTTTACTGTCAATTATCTCTTCGGTTTTGAATGATAACGATGAAGATAATCGTAATAATGATAATGATTATGATGGCGACAATGATCGTCATAATAAAATAAAGGAAATGTTTGGTACAAATTTCCAAGGATCTGATATGATATTTTTTAGTTAACAAAATCCCAGAATTCTATGTAAAAGATGATGATACACTTTGGTAAATCTTGACAGTTGACAGTTGATATCCTATATACAATAAAGAAACAGCGCCAAGATTAAATATGTGCCAGATATGGTTATATATACATGTATGCTGTGGAAGCTTTCAAATGTCAACATTTGTTTTTATTGAAATATCTTACTTTGCAAATAGTTCCTCTATTTTAACTTATTCAGTCCTGCTAGTTCAAAGAGGAAAGGAATTAAGATAGAAAAAAGAAAGAAAGAAAGAAAGAAAGAAAGAAAGAAAGAAAGAAAGAAAGAAAGAAAGAAAATAACATGAGAGAAAAATAATAAGAAAGCGAGTAATGACGAAAAAAGAGAAAAAGAAATGAAGGAAGGAAGGATTGAAGAAGGTAATAAAAAGAAAAGTAAAAGAAAAGGAAGGAAAGAAAAAATTCAAGAAAGTAAAGAAATGAAAGAAGGAATAACTGAAGCAAGTTAGAGAGAAAAAAACGAAGTACAATTTGTGTTGAGCTATTTTCTGATCGTGTAATATTTAGTAAATTACTTCGATATGATCTGATCAGTTCTAGACCTTAAAAAATTTCTATTGAAAATGTTTAGTTATTTGTGCCAGCAATAGTCAGATAGCCTATTACAAGAACCGCATTGAGAAAATAATATTAACTTGGGTCTTAATTAATTCAGCTTAATAAAATAAATTACAAATACAATAATAAATAATAAATGAAAATTTTTTATTTTATTTATATTTTTCATTTGTGTTTTCCATTACGATACAACAATAATATATCAGTTTAGAAGGGGATATAATAGACAATAGTTACGATATTCAATAATACGATAAATAATACGGTAAGGAAAAATTTAAATAAAGAGAAAATTTTTTATGACAGTTAAGCCGAGAAATTGATCAAAACACATACTATCCCTCCCCTCCCCAAGACCTGCAAGTCAAAACAGACGACGCTCGTGATTGGTTGAAAAAGACCGGAAGTGAAATGTATCTGGAAATTAGACGCATTTCCGCTTGAACCAAAAATGTCTTTGGGAAGGGGGTAGTACGTGGTTTTTTATCAGTTTCTCGTGCTCATGCCCCGCCCAAGGACAATCCTAACTGTCGGCACATCGGTTCAGGTAGGAAAACCCCTAAAAAATCATACTTTTAGAGCATTTCTTCTAAAAAAAAACTATATAAAAGTAGAGGTTACATGTGAGTACAACTTTCTGTAAGGTTCTTTTTCTTTCGGAGCTAAAGCATCGTGCGAAATTTGTGGTTTTCTTCATAAAATTTTTAATTTTCCACAGGAAGCCCGTGAAGTTGTCTACCTTGTTAGTATATTAAATGCAATATGAAAAAATGCTACTAAGGGGGGTAGGGATGATGTCAAAAGCAACAGCGCGCGCGGAAAAAAGGCAAAGACAAAGACAAGACACTTTTTTATTGATAGAGTCAAATACATATTAAAGTTTTCCTTCATTTCCGTCATATTTCTTATTTTCCTTATTTAATTAACTTGTATATTTCCTTAGCTTATACAATAAATTAGCAACATAAAGACTGGGGGCTAACTAGAAAACTTACCAGTTAATTTAGCCCTCAGGCTCAACTTATATATATACAATTGTAGAAAAACTATTTATATATACATGGTAACTAATTTATTGTATTTTTTCTTACTATAAAATTGTCAAACTGTTAATTTAATGAGCAATAAATTTGATTGATTGATTGATTGATTGTTATTGTCGTGGATCGGTGTGTTGAATAAAGCCAATATTTTGAATATTGTTCTATATTTCAAGTATTTTTTACCACGAAATATTATGATACCCTATAGGTAAACAAAGAGACTTTATTCAAAAGCATTAAATTATTTAAGTCTTTCTGAAAGCATATTTTCAAACCATATGAAATTTGAATATATAATTCACTCACTGAAGCTAATGACGTCACAACCCACTAATTCTACGCTTGGGCTACCTGTAGTTGGAATCAAAATAATGCTTCAATATCTAACGTGGAGGAAACTCTGGCACCCGTGTTTCGATTACCCTTCCGTTCTTCTCTTGCCACTAGCTGTGTTTTGTTTTGATCTTCGACCTGAATGATGGCTAGTGATGTGATTGGCAAGGTCATACTGACTGTCTACAGATTTCCTCAGTTGATTCAAAACAAGACTTTGTCAGAAGTTCTTACGACCATCGTATCAAACTCAACCATATTGAATCATATAGCACAAGCATCTGGTCTAAACAACAACACAATTACAGATGCTTTACAGCTATACCTTACGGTGGTGAAATACTTAACTCCATCGCCAACTGCTCCTACAAATTATTCTACGAATGCTACTTCTAACGTTAACAAGTAAGTTGTATTGATCCAGAAAATCGATAGAGGACAACGTCTAGTCCAAGCAAGGCAAATTTTATTTAGACTTCCACAGATTCTACTTCTGTAGCGATTTTATAGTTGTTGTTTTTAAGATTGTCATCGGCAGAATGTTAATTTGCTGTATGTACGTCAAATTTGACTCAAATTAGAATATGGTTATGTCACGGCCACGACGAGTTAATACAGACTATTATTAGTTTTAATACATCCACACTTCCCACTGAACACTTTTTGATCCCATCAAGTAAAGTGTTACCTAATATTACCAGTAGTACTAGATCCCTAGTCTCCCTTAATCCTCTTTTTCCCCTCAAAAAAAGATGCGTGATTCTTGATCCTTAAACTTTTCTTCTTAAATGAAGGCCTGCTTAATATGTTAATATTTACTCAATGGGGGCTTCGCTGCGTTGCATAAAATTTCATGCGATCAGTTCTAGCTCAACATTTAGTCACGCCATGACGTCTGCCTAGAAGAGAATCAACAGAGTAGTCATTCCAATACTGAATTGGGTTGTACCTAGAGCCATTTGGTCAATTGTCTGCAGACCTCTCTATAAACTGTCAGTGGTTGATCTGCATAATTATTTATTGTTAGTCATTACTATTTACATACTGAATTTGAGAAAATTGATTGAAATTGAAAATTGATTGCAACTGAGATAACCAGCCGCTCCACAGTTTGCAATACAATCATTCCCCTCTCTATATATTAATCGCTGGTGTTTTTAGTACACAGGTCGATATATGCATTCCAAAAAGCCACCAAGGTGATTTCACAACCTTCTGTCTATTCCCATCGGTAGGTAGATTAAAGTCCAACTGGGTTGATACAAAAGAGCCGAAACCAAGGGCACTAGGACAAAGCCGTTTGAATTTTTACAGTCAACGAACTTCAGGCATGAACACATTTTTTACGATTGTCCAAATAATAAAATAAATATTCATAGATTCAATTGAATACTCGTAGATTGAAATGATTGTTATGCGTTCATGCCTGAAGTTCGTTGACTGTAATAAATGTTGTATGCTATCGTACTTATCTGTTGTTCTTTTCTTGGAATGAAGCGGTATTAATTCAGTCTATTTGACCTTTTATTTAGTCTCTGTGGGATCAACGGCTCATAGCACTTTTGTTTGTTGATCTATAAGAGAAAAAGTAAATTCTAACTAAATTATGAACGGCTGTAGCGGAAAATTTAAAACTGTGCAGTATCTACCAGTATTTGTCATGTTATGAGCCGCTTTTATCTATCATGAAGTAGAGTAAAAAACGTAGGGCTGTGTAAACAAATTGCTTGAACGTCAGAATAATTGGATTATCGGAGCAGACGAGAGGACAATAGAAGAGGCCTTAGTGGCACTAATGTATGACACTAATGTACTTTGAGGTGCTTAGCTTGATTGAGGTGCTTAGCTTGATTGAGGTGCTTGGGTTGCTTAAGGTATTTGTCTTGCTTAACGTGCTTGGGTTGCTTGAAGTGCTTGTCTTGCTCAAGGTGCTTAGCTTGATTGAGGTGCTTGGGTTGCTTGAGGTGCTTGATTTGCTTGAGGTGCTTGTCTTGCTTGAGGTGCTTGGCTTATTTGAGGTGCTTGTCTTGCTTGAGGTGCTTGGGTTGCTTGAGGTGCTTGTCTTGCTTGAGGTGCTTGGCTTATTTGAGGTGCTTAGCTTGATTGAGGTGCTTAGCTTGATTGAGGTGCTTGGGTTGCTTAAGGTATTTGTCTTGATTAAGGTGCTTGGGTTGCTTGAAGTACTTGTCTTGCTCAAGGTGCTTAGCTTGATTGAGGTGCTTGGGTTGCTTGAGGTGCTTGATTTGCTTGAGGTGCTTGTCTTGCTTGAGGTGCTTGGCTTATTTGAGGTGCTTGTCTTGCTTGAGGTGCTTGGGTTGCTTGAGGTGCTTGGCTTACTTGAGGTGCTTGGGTTGCTTGAGGTGCTTGTCTTGCTTGAGATGCTTGGGTTGCTTGAGGTGCTTGGCTTACTTGAGGTGCTTAGCTTGATTGAATTGCTTGTCTTGCTTGAGGTGCTTGGGTTGCTTGGGTTGCAAGCTAAGCACCTCAAGTAAGCCAAGCACCTCAAGCACACAAATCGGTAAAGGAGCAGAAGTAAGGCAAGCAGCATAAGTAGATCAAGCAGCAGAATTAAGGCAAGCAGCATAAGTAGATCAAGCAGCAGAAGTAAGGCAAGCAGCAGAAGTAGATCAAGCAGCAGAAGTAAGGCAAGCAGCATAAGTAGATCAAGCAGCAGAAGTAAGGCAAGCAGCATAAGTAGATTAAGCAGCAGAAGTAAGGCAAGCAGCATAAGTAGATCAAGCAGCAGAAGTAAGGCAAGCAGCATAAGTAGATCAAGCAGCAGAAGTAAGGCAAGCAGCATAAGTAGATCAAGCAGCAGAAGTAAGGCAAGCAACATAATTCGGTAAAGCAGCAAAGTAAGATAAGCACAGTACATAAGTACATAATATATTGGTATATAAGGAAACATACATTAGTGCCATTAGTATATATGGAATCATACATTAGTGCCACTATATGGGGTCATACATGAAGTACCCACCTTTCTTGCCAACTTTTTTTCCTGTGTTTAAGGCGAATTTCATTAACTTATTAAAAAGTGATAATAAGTAACTTTGGCCGAGTAGCACTGGAGCATACTAGATTCGAATATCAACGAACCGTGCAAGTACAAAGTTTGGCGGCCCTACAACAGACAACATGGCTAAAGAAAAAGAAAAAAAAAAAGATCAAATAAACTGAATAACGCTTCTTTCCGAGTAAAGAACAACAGATAAGTACAATAACATGTAACATTTATTACAAATTCAAACAACGGCTTTGTCCTAGTGCCCTTGCCGAAACTGATGACAAAGAGTTGTTCCGAAGTGAACACAATGTGCGCACTGTGTGTCCACATCTGCGCGAGTATGTATTAGATAGTTACTGAAGCCGGCAGCAATATTATATTGCAATATTTCTAACATTGCTGCTGGCCGAAGTGACTATCGACATAATTACTATTCCGTGCCCCCAGCCCATTGTTTTCCTTCAAGCACAATCATTTACGGTTTCTTGTTGCAATTGAGCATGTGTAAAACGTTTTGATTGCGGTTCGTGTTTGAAATAAGAGAGCAACTAGAAAGTCAATTATATTTTGGTACTGCTGCCTGGATTTCGAATAGGCTCTGGAAAGCTGTGGAGCTACAAACTTAGTGGTTCCATTTATACTTACCATCTTCTTCAATCCAGCAAGGATGCCGAAGTATTATAATATTCCGTCTACTAACAGCAATATTATTACAGTGCGAATCGAAAAACCGTGGGCACCTAGAAATGTTTCAAGAATGTTTCTTAACCAATCAGAAGCGTTATCGTTATCTTTCCATCATCTTGTGGTTAGAGAGTCATTTCTGATTGGCCAAAGAACAATAGAACATTCCTGGAATATTTCTAGGTGCCCACGGTTTTTCGATTCGCACTGTAATATTGCCTTCTACTGACAACAAAATTATAAATAACGCTGTCTGCTCTCAGCAATCATCGATATGGTGCAGAGAGATAACAATAGGCTAGGGCATTGAATAGCAATTATATTGCACATAACTAACGTTGGCGACAACGTTGTAAAATCTAATTCTGTAAAGATCCATTCTAAATTTCATAGTAAGTATGTGCTTGGCTTTTCAAAATTGCTGACATGGGATGATGGTCTCTGGAAATGAAAACAATTTTTTTTCGGAGTATAGACCTCTTGCACGTAACATCTAGCAGCTAAATATGGAGGACAAGACAAAATAATTCCATTCTCCTGAGAATTTGAACCTATAGTTTCGGTCTCCAAATTGAGCTGCTTTCAAATACCCTGCAAGGTTTTCCACTATTCGATCCCTAGTTCCTTATATACATCTATTTCAAAGATCGTAGAATACCCTGAATATTGTATTTTAAGACCGAATGCATCTTGGGTCTTAGATAATATAGTCTCCCCTGCAGCCGTTTTTAGGGTCGTCACGCAGAGAGCGTCGCGTGACGACCCTAAAAACGGCTGCGGGGGAGACTATAGATAATATTGTATTAAGTTAAATAAGTAATAATATTTTTTTAGTGCATTCCATCCGAAACAAATTACTAACTGACATATAGAGAGCAAATCGATGTATACTTACTTATTGTTTCAAATTAACGAGATCCACAATGATCTTTGGTCTTGGAAGGCACTATTCATTAATATGCAGTATTCCACATTTTTTTGAAGTAGCTGTATGAAAACCATTTAAACATAGATACACATATTCAAAACCTAGCAGCCAAATTCTGAAGGTTCTCCGCCGATCCTGAAAAACCCTGACATAGAAGATTTTAAAATGAAGCTAACCAAAGCACTCTTTTTTTAATCAAAAGTTCTTCATCATCTTGTTATTGTCTTTACTGGCAAAACGTCAAAGTCCAAAGAAGCGCTTTGGTGTCTTGTGGAGACGACCAGGGCTGTGTATGTAAGTGTCAGCTGTGTGTTTCTAATAATTGTTAATTTTATTCTTGAGAGATCAAGTGATCCATATTGTAATACCCATCTGTTGTCATGAAAATAGGTGGAAATGAAAAGCTTCATATTTTTACCTACTGCACTTGCTATTGTGCACCACGACACGCGTGAAAAATGTCTGTGCATGCTCTAAGTCCGTATGCAAATTAGTCAAATGCTTCTTCGTTCTATTGTAAAAATATTCAAATTTGACTTTCACACTTGCCTGAAGAATAGACTTTACAAAATGCCAAAACTTAAGATCAGTTCTTGAAACTTAAGGCTAATTCTTTCATATTGTCTTTATTAATACAGTATCTTGGTCTCACAAAAGTATACCCACGATTTTTTTTGTATACTCGGAGAAAACAATCATTTATTTTCTCACTAAAACTCTATAAATTCTTGGAAAGCGTGTTTAAAGGCACGCATGCGCAAACGTTTTTCTCTAGTGTCATGCACCACACCTAATATTTTGATCGTTCTCGGTACCTCGCGTACTTCCATCTACATCCATCTACAGATGCAGAGGTATATATAAAAGAAGCAATATTACATGATCTTATCCTGAACACAAAAAAAGCTGATTAAATTTCTCATAGTGTTACAGCGCGACGCGCAAAAGTATGACCACATTTAATGTATTCGTATACTTCTTTGACCGGGTTTTTGTTCCAAACGAGTTTTTACACGCCTTACTTGGTAAAACCAGTCAGCTTGGTATCAAATGTGTCTGTTTAAAGTACAGAATCCCATGCATAGAAGTATGCGAATACATTACAGCGCGGCGCGCAAAAGTATGACCACATTTAATGTATTCGCATACTTCTAAGCACGTGATTTTGTACTTTAAACCAACACAATTGATGCAAAGCTGTCTGGTTTTACCAAATAAGGGATGTAAAAACCCTTTTGGCAGCAAAAACCCGTGCATAGAAGTATGCGAATATATTAAAAGTGGTCACACTATTGCGCGTCACGCTGTAAATGTGGTCATACTTTTGAGCGTCGCGCTGTATTACCTTGTAGGGAACTTAGTGTCCTTTTGTATTCTCACCTGCTTTCCGGTAAATCTCTAAATAAATAAGTGACTATTTTTACTATTGATATTGATTTTTTTTTTAAATCGGATCTTGCATGCCTCTTATATGCTCTGTGAGCTCTGAAAGATAAAAAGAATAATATTTCTTCCTTTTACAGACCATTGAACCTTGTAGACAGTTATGAGAACCGTTTGGGTTACGCATGTGCGTTTGGCGCCACCGTCACCAAGTGCCTGAATATTCTGATCGACTCTGATTACAAGGACATCTTTAGTCAAGATATTTATGCAGTTCAGCAAGATCCAACAAACCCAGGATGGCTTGGAGGTAAGCTTGTGCTCAAAGTAATAATCAAAATATCATCCCGGCAATTGGAACATAGTTTTGATGGTCAGCTGATTACTAGTAAAGCATCTTAGAATCCAAAAAGATTTGTTGTCGGACTATAATATTATAATAGACTAATATATAAAATATAATAATATACTGATTATAATATCTACAGTATTCTGGAAGATGCTAGCAATGGTAATCATCGGTTTGGCATACTATCCTCTGTTTGCTTGTATGTCGACTGAATACGTAGTGATAGGAGGAATCATTGGCTTCTTTTACAGCAGCTTATGGTGAATTTATAACTATTTCTGCATTTCTAAATATACACTTCATTTGTATGACGTTACTGTTTCTTAGAATAGGCCTTTGTCGTGCAGCAGCCATGTATATTCCCACGACAATAAAATTCTTTGTTTCCGCCTGGTCACATTTATCCCGAAGTGCTTGCATACGAGGGTAGCAGGGCAAAAATACAGTCATTTGAAAAAAACGTTGTCGTCCATCGGCTCCGCGACTACGCCGGCGATTGGACCGAAACGGAGTATTGGTAGACATAACTGAAGCGCTTAATTATTCGCTCTGAAGTAGTTGTTTTTGCTAACTAATACGATAACACAAGCTGCGACCCTTTAAAGGCACTTCTTCTGGTTTTGCAAAAGGAGGACATAAATCGATATGACTAATATTCAGTCAAAGATGTCCCCAATTTTGAAACTGTTAAGTCATTAAAATACTATATCGCCAGCGAGTTTTTGTACTGTGAGCCCGGCGCATATTTAATCAGTGAAGAATTCAACCATTTCAGTTATTTTTACCCATACTCCTTTAAGGCTAGTCGCGACGACAACGTTTTTTCAAATGACTGAATATTGTTCCAGCCAACTGCGTGAAAAAGGTCTAGCACATTTTACAAAATATATCCTTTTAGCTTTGGCGCAATGTTTTCCCATTTCAGACCACGTCATTCCCTAGAGTATATTTTCGCATGAAAAGACATTGCAGAATAAAACATGGAAATTACTTCTCATTTCAGGTTAATAATGAGTGTAGCTTATACAACCGAGTGTCCAAACTACTTTGTCACCTGGGTTAGTATCAGGGGTTTATCAGGTCTTGCGTGACATTTTAAATTTTAATCCAACAAAAAAGGGAAATATAATATTTGAAAAGAGCATACCAAAATTAGTAAAATTGGAAAGTTAGAAGTGTTTTTATTGAGCAGCGCCGAAGATATGGGCGACTGAAGTTGGCTGCCTTTACAAAGAAATGTATGGAAAAGTCTTGGTAGGCATGATGAAACCCGATGGGAGAAAACCCGATGTTAGAAATCTTGAAGGGCACCAGGAAAGCGTGGATATCGATCCCGCATTTTTCTACGTTATTTATTTGTTTTTCCTATCTGAATTGTTTTCTTAGGTATATCCAGGAGATAACTTTGCCTTTTCACTCTCAGTGTACGTATGCTTCATTGTTCTCGTTTGTACATACTTCGTAGTCATGGTTAAAGGTCTGATTAACTTCGCCCGCCGATTCAGGGCTACAAAGAAGCAAAGCTATGTAAGTGAGATACTTAGTGTGTATTGTTGTTATATCTGTAGCGTTTCCAAATATTCTGTAATTTCATTCCTACTAAAACCGGAAACATGACAAATCATTGGGCATAATTTTGCATGCAACAGTAAATTCATGATTCCCGGCTCGATTCTGTAATTTGTTTTATTTTTTTATAATGCTCTTCAACTGTTGCATTCTCCATCATCCCATACAATCACTGACAAAATTATTTAAATTTTAATTTTGTGTCTTTATATCTCATTCTCTTTTTATTGTGAAAACACTGACAGGAAGTGGAACTATGGAAAACCTCTTACAAATATAAGTACGTTAAGAAACTCCTACAAGCTGTACCAAAAGAGTAAGTACTGCATGCTGTACGATGATATTTTTATTGTCTTGAGGCGTGGCTAATTCGTATTTCGCTCAGTCTATACTATATACTTACATTATCATCTCGTAGATGTCGCGGACAGACAGCTATTAAAAAGATCAAAGCAAAGATGTACAAATGGAAGCCTGGTAAGAGCTTTTAGCTTGAGGAAATGATGTTTTCCCTTCAGTATATGTTTTACCAATAGATCACAACTATGTTACGCGTTAGCCTTGCTATTACGATGCCGCGTCCCAGCTGCATTCCGTCCTTACGTCCATCCATCCGTCCGTCCATCCATCCATCCGTCCGTCCATCCATCCATCCAACCATCCATTTTCTACCCATTATTTGTAAAAGCAGGTTAATGTCAATCTTCCTCAGAATGATCATGCTAATTCTCCTCCTCATTTCCCCCCAGAATTCAAGTACTCCACTCGTGTCGTTTGTACGTATCTGGTCATTTTTCTCAGTTTATACCAGGTATGATGTGAAGCGGTTTCGTCACTAATCTTGAGAGCCAGTAGATACCCTTTTCTCACATCAGAGTAGCTTTTCCATTCAAATTTGATGGGCTACGGAATCTACGGTGCTGTGCAATAAGAAAAGAAAGAATTTTGTATTCTATTTTTTTATTTTACTGCTTACCGTACGGCCATGGATTTGAAACACATATAGCTAGCCCAAAAAGAGAATTGAATTCAATGAACACTAACCAATGAGCGCGGGGAGGGATCGGAGCGTCAGGTATAGTGGATTTGCATGGAGCCATACCCCTTTCTTCGTCTTGCATGGTACCAGTATTGAACTTGGGTGATTTACGAATAACGTTGATGACAGTGTCTTCAGTGAACCTTAATTTATGAGCCTTGGTTTAGTTCTACCATTTTATAAGGTTCCCTCGATCCTTTCCAACTCATTCATAGTTTAGTTATTTTTGGTTTAGGTTGGAATAAGTCTAGTGGTGTTAGGAGGAATTTTATTCCAATTCAGTTTCATGCTCCTAACTGAATATGAAGTTCACCTGCTTGCTCTTGGAATTAAAAAGTCGTCCATTGAGTATTGGTTGTTCATTGGTTATGGTAAGTCTCTTGATGAGCTCAGTCTCCACTTAATAAACCTATAGGTCTAAAGATGCTTTGACATCACACGGTGAGGTTGCTTGGATTTAGTTTCCTTCGCAGGCAACTCTTGTTTTTCTTTCTTGGGAGTTCTATGTTGTGTAGATCATAAGAAAAAGGAGGGCCTAGGTCCTTCTCATCAATTGTTATATATATATATATATATATATATATATAT
This sequence comes from Anthopleura sola, assembly GCA_023349425.1. Taxonomy (NCBI): domain Eukaryota; kingdom Metazoa; phylum Cnidaria; class Anthozoa; order Actiniaria; family Actiniidae; genus Anthopleura; species Anthopleura sola. The sequence goes on along the minus strand of JALHLI010000016.1, from coordinate 5,207,374 downwards.
ATATATATGTATTTCAAGCCCAGAACGTGATACCTCAATGCAAAAGGCAATTCTTAGATATTTTTCTCGACTTATTATTTCTTTTTATGTAAAGTATGGCTTATTTTAAACAGCTTTATTTCCATATTTGCGTTGCTCGCGCGTTTTTACCGCTAAAAGGGTGAACTTTAATGCAGTCTGACGGCTAAACAAAGTCGGGGACCCCCATTTTATATTGGTTCATTTTATTTCTAGTATGATGTTCTCTCATCATAGAAATTATAAAGTAAATAAATCTGACGATTGGATCTTTTGCCCATGAACCTTCTTAATCCGTTTTTCGTCTGAACATCCTAAAAATTACGAAATAACGAAAATTGAATCCCTAAAAGCGGGTACGACGAGCACCCCCCTCTTCCACATGGGAATTCCCCCCCCCCCCCCCCCCCCCCCCGAGTTACATTTGATTATGGTTCATTTCTTTACCTTCCATAAGATGACATTCAGCTTTTTAATGCTTTAAACGAACATAACCATGTTATGCTGTTGTTTATATACAGTTGCATGGTTTGTCGCATTGGCCATAAGCAGTCTTTACAGCCTTTTTTTGATAGCCAACATGCTGTCATGGTACAGGTAAGGCAACTATTTGAAATTTGAAAAGGAGGTTGGTTTACTCACGATTTCACAATCACCAGTGACAACGTTTTTCATTGGTATTTTTAAAGAGGGCATCTTGCACGACTACAACGAGGAGATAAAAGCTTCTTGCCCGTACAAGTCCTTGAGAAGAGTCCTGCTTCTATCACAGTATGTATATATTCTATAAATACTCCTGTCACTTGGCCCTTAAAGAGGATTCCTTGACATTCATGCTTGCAAAGGTCGTCGTGTCTTTGTTTCATGAGCATACATAATATACATCCACTGCCTTTAACCTGATGCAATTGATTACACAATTGCACATGCCCTAATGATAGTTCGGGCTCGCAGTAATTGGATAACCGCGGCTGTTTCATATTGCAAGTGAAGTGCTGCGAGTATGCATCGACTATTTCTTTTTAAAAACAAACTTCTCTGGTAAAATATTACTTTAATTATTACATAATTATCCGGACGACGAAGTTAAAATATCAACTTGCAAAACGGCATTCGCATCGCTGCGGTCAATGAAATGAAAAAGCAAATACTAATGGCAACTCGCAACAAATAGTGTCCGCGTAATTATGAAAATCGCAGTAAGAACTTTTCAAAGCGTATTAGCTATTTTTTTTTCTTTTCAGGTCGCAACTCTTAAGTATTCTGGATATCAAGTGGCTTACGCTGCTTGGAGTAAGTTGATATTTACCTCATGCGCTGGCATTTGTTGAGAACTGTTGAGAAAAAATACTTCCACAATTATCACCACTACCACCATCATCATCAGCATCATCATCATCATCTTCTTCTTCTTCTTCCTAATAAATGTTACTTTAAAAGAGGGCCATCGAAAATATCGTATGTTCGGGAAGACGTTGGGATAATATTTTAGAGTAAAAGTACAATAAAAAAAGCAAGATTTAATCTTGAAAAAAAGTGGAATGTTCATTAAAAGGTTTTGTCGGGGGTTTTTGTTCAATATTCAATGTTCATCGTTCAAAAGTGCACTGAACAACTTGTATTAATTTGTTTATATTCTTCCCCATAGGTTATATCTTTCTGCACATCCTTCTATTTGTCATTGGTACCGTTATTGGCATTGAAATCATACATCCTATGATTCTAAGAAAATTCGACTCCTTTTTATGGGACCAAATCTTTAACATTTGGTAAGTAACAGAATAAGACTTTTCACTCTCTGGTTTACCTAAATATTGGGAGGGACTGGCATCCCATTAACTTTAATCAAGCAGCGGCCACATTGGTTATAAAAAAAAGTTGTGAATGCAATGGGTCCAAATCAGACAGCTAGGGTTACGTATATACCCATATCTCCTAGTTTATAACAATTCAGTGCACTAATAGTCCTATTTAGCTTAGTTGCAAGTATCCTGATACGCCGGGCACTTTCAGTATTGGCTCTACATAAAGGGAATAGTTGAATGGTATCATATTTCTTCATTTGAGTGTTGCGTCTTTAAGTTATAAAGGTTTATATTTCCAATATGTTAATGGCTGTGACATCCCAGGCTTCATTAAATATACAAACTTTAACACGTTCACACAAACAGTATTTTAAAAATCATCATCATTATGCTCGTGTTTACTGTAAATTTGGTGTTTCATAATGGCAATGCAGTGTTTAGTACTAAAAGTAAAACAAATACAATCAAAAGCCTGCGATGACGTCACAGTCATTAACATATTGAAAAGTATAAATCTTCATAACGTAAAGACTCAACACTCAGATCAAGAAATATTTTACCATTCAACTATTCACTTCATGTAGGATCAATAGTAAAAGTATCGTATCAGAGGTTTGGTGCACTTAAATTTCTCTTAATGCGTTATTTCAACAGGCCAGCTATAATGGTTTCACTGATATTATTCCTATGCCAATATCTTTTGGCCAAGTTTGTCTTTTTACATTATCGTGGATCAGCTCTGGCTCTCAACAACAGGTTTGTCATGTTACCCTTTTAACACCCATGCACTGACTAGTTTTCATGAAAATTTGACATTAAGCATAAAAAAATGAGTCAATATTAATTGAAACCGAATTCTTTGAGTTGGGTTTTGGGAAAACAGTCGAAGAACACGAAGAAAAACCCTTGAGTTAAGGGAGGGATTTGCTCACATTTGTTGTCAATTTATTTCCAACTGAGGAATCGAATATACCCTTTTCGAATATGGCGTCTATGACGTCAAACAAGGAGTCTGAAAATCTCCCGCATGTTATGAATGATAATGATTGTGTTTCGAAATCCGGGACATTCAGATTCTTCTCGTTTGACGTCATAGACGCCATATTCGAAAACGGTATATTAACCCAGGCGGGACCGAAAGGCTAGTGGTGAGTGCTCCAACGCTACAACAACCCTTGATTCCCAAATTACTTGACTTCCTGATAGAATGTATAGTGTTTAACTCTCTCCTTTTTATCAGATATTCAACCACAAGTTTTGTAATCTTTTCAAACATTTTCAGGCGACTTTTCCACATTTGCACATATTTCCTATTCTTCTTCAACATTTTCCTTGGAGTGATATCTTGCTTGAAGAGGATTTTAATCGGTATTGTTATTGGAGTTATGTTTCTTGGTCGACTACAGAAAAGTTTGCTGCCCAGGGATTTTGAACTCAAGGATCCAGGTAAACCACAAATAAAACTTAACGGTGCCTGTTGGACTTTAATTTCACCCTCAATTATAAATTTTCTTAAACATTTCCAGTAAGTCCTCCACTTGAAGACTTGCATAGTAAGTTAGATGCAGATACAGCAACATTCGCTTTCCTTAAGGACTGAATAATTTTGTCAGTTTGTTCATACCACCCCCGCCGGCCTTGGTCGCATGCCGACGGCAACGAGCGTCCGTTTTTTATTATAACTAAGAACTTAACAAAGAGAGATTCCAGGACAACACCTTTTTTCGTAGGATCTATAGTATTAAATCGCACTAATATCTTTTTATGACAGTTTTAACTTTTATTTATTTATTTTTTTCGTCGTCAGGTTTCAGTGCCTATGTTGGGTACTTGTACCTAGATCACACACATTCCAATGCAGTTTTGGTCACATTTTGTAATGCGCTGCTTCATAGTGTAAGTGGCAAACTCTCAGAAACCCCTTCTACAAAACTGGCCTATGACGACGGTAGGTTGTCTGATTGATTGACAATTGTAAAACTGTAAAGTTAAAATGGTATATTTCTTTATTTGACGTCATGTTATCGATAATTGTTTGCTACCTACGTCATTTCCGGTCTTCTGAAATTTCTATCCAGATATTAATTGATCATAATAGACAGCATTTTCCGAGTCTTCATTATCATAAATTAAGCTTTGTGACATACGCAATCATTAATTAGCCGTTTAATTTCTCGGTTTTTCTTTGTTATTACGTTCTTGTTTGTTTTGTTTTTTGTTTTTTGTTTTTGTTTTTTTTTTCCTTTTTTGCTTTGTTTTTATCTTTCTTCCTTTCATTCTTTCATTCTTTTATTCTCTCTTTTTTCTTTCTTTCCGTCCTCTGTTTATTTCTTTCCTAATTCCTTCCTTTTTTCCTTTCTTTACTTTTATTTTTATTCTTATCTCTAAGAATATATACTTCATTTTATCGTTTATGACGTCTGAAGTTGCTAATTTTTGACATCGCTGTAACAAAACGTTATCAACAAACTGCTAACGCCATTCTGACTTTTTAAACAACTCTTCCATGTTAGCGTTAAAACTTGAATGAAAGCTTTTCGTCTCAAAGAAATTTTGATAAAGTTTACCCATCGAGTTCAGAGTGTGGCGTGCTTCCCCCTGACTACCATTTTTTGGCACTCACCCCTAAATCTGCTTAGTATCCCCGAACGAACATTTGTGCAAAGTTTGGTGCTAACAGACCTGGCTAATTATATGCTTGAAAACATGAATGTTAATAGAAAATTTAAAGGTTCTATTATTGCACGCTATTGGCCGCTTAAAGTTCTCAAAAGTCCTATCCAAGTATTAATAATGACTTTGTATTCCTTTCCTGACAGAAGCACAAACAAACAGTCGTACATCAAACATTTACCAAGATCGAAGAAAAAAGAGAGTAAGGAATCGTTGGGCTCTTTTCCTGACGTTGAGTAATAACCCAGGCCTGATAGAAGAACGAAAATACGAAAAATTCGTTCACAAGTCTCCTCTGGCAGCCCTGGGTGTTTTAGTGAATGATTTATCTCTATTGCCAGGACAGGTTGAGCCACAAAACAGCTTGCAATTAAGCATTGACGCTGATTCTCTCAACAGGAAAGCAGATAATTGTCAGGGCGAAGACATGTCATTGCAGACTTCAACATTATAAATGGTTGCTGTGTTCCTGGGGGGGGGGGGGGGGGGGGGGGGGGGGATGGGTACTTCGGGTCGTTTCATACGGGGATGCTCTGCCCGGACTCTCGACACCTTCCCCTTTTCTATACCAAATGTCAGCAAAAAGATGCCCCTTTTTATACCTTTTTGCCTGAAAAGGTACCCTTTTCATATACTTTTGAAGAAAATCTACCCCTTTTTATACCAAAACTCACAAATTTCCACCCCTTTCCTATACGTGCGGCCTGAAAAAAGTACCCTCTTTCGGGCGGACATCCCGTATAGTCTATTATGGGGAGTACCACCCCCCCCCCCCCCCTCCCACCCCGGGCTGTGTTATCTGACAATACAACTGGATATAAACCGTCTCATATCTATTTTCCTACTTTTGGATGGTTTCTCCTTAGAGCTATAGTGTTGGCTATGTTTCTTTCTTGTAGTATCTAGTTAGTCTTATTGTTTTCTATTTTTAATCGAGGAGAAAATGCGCCATATAATATATGTGCTTACAACTCAACGATAAATGTTTGCACGCTGTGATTGATCCAAAGGAGTCACGTGGTACGTTTTCAAAGCACTGATATCAGTAGTTATATTCTCCGTCTTTTGAAAAAAAAGGAAGGCTTTTTATTAATCGGTTCTCATATTTTATTGTCTTTTAGATGATATAGATTTTTTTCTCTTTTTCGTTTTTAGATATTATTGATATTGTTATTATTAATCATTAGCTATTATTATTTGTTTGTAAAAGCGCTTTTGGACATTTTAAGGAAAGGGCGCTATACAAATAAAAAAATATTATTATTATCAGCTAACAAATTAATGGTTTGCTTTTAGTTCGCTTAACTCTATGTAAAATATTTAGATTTACCTTTGAAGTTCGATAGAAAAATAATGGAGCAATAAAAAAACCAAAAGCAGACACATTTTGAGAGATCAATATCTGTACAATAAGATGTGATAAACATTTGATCCGCTTACGTCAAGTCTCAAAATACTTGTACTGACAAAAAACAATATAGCAAGAGCCCTCAGCCAATCCCTGACATCGTGTGAACTCGACATGACAAATGTATCATGTCGAGTGTAAATGAATTGATAATCACCCCCTCCCCCAAGATATTCAAAACAGCCACGACTTTATAGATTGATGAACCTTTATCACTTTATTCAAAACAAAATATATAGTTTAAAATAAAATCAATTAATATGGATTATAAATAATATGTCACGTGTTTAGTTTGGTCGACACGATTGGCTCCTAACCTCATTCAATATTAATGAGTTTTAAAGTAATTATTGAGCATAAAAAAAATGCGAAATTGAATGGATAACGTGACTATGGTCAAACCTTTCACCACTCAGACATTCAGTCATAAATCTTAAAAGTTTTAAGCTGAGGAAGCCCCAATACATAATTTACAAGATTTGATTTTGCTTACTTATCAACGCGTTTATCTTCAAGACAAGCACGAAAAAGCTTAGTTTAATGATATAGAGGAGTATTCCTCTTCAGTCTTTGATACGATGGCCGAGGGATCGTTCACCGACACTCAAAACAAGACACTTCTTGAAAATGTAGCGAGAACACTAGGGATTGACAACGAGACATTCAAAGGAACATTTCTGTTGCCAAACCAGCCCTTGAATTCCAGTATAATGAACGATACCCGAACATTCAATCGGTAAGTAATCTTGAAACCTATCAAGTCAACATTTTTGAATTCTTTCAAATGGATCAAAAAACAACATTTCTATTGTATATATTGGTCAATTGGTCGTGATATTCACATCATTTCGAGAAGTTTGCAATTGGTGTCGACTAGGCATTGTATTGGTAAATAGCTTTTCCCATATTATATATATTTAACTACTTGCAAAAAGGTTGTTATAGAAAAATTGAAAAATACACTTTAGTGCTTTAGTGAATTAGTAAACTTGCAGATTAGGAGTAAATTATCAGTGACGTCAGACTCGAGGGCGCCCGAATCAGATCATTCCAGGTAACGCCAGGCAGCACTAGATAATCACACAGTTATTTTTATTATCGTTTTCACATCAACCTAGTTATTTACTGATAACCACAATGTGAATAGATATGCTTGACAATATGCTTGTCAGTAATTTGTCCAAAAGCATATAATATGAATGGACGAGGCTGAAGACAGCACCGGAAAGCCGTATCATTTTCGCGAATGAAGTAAACAACTTTATACGAAATAAAAATGTATTGAATTGAACTGAACTGAATTGAATTGAATCAAAAATAAAAAAGAAATTAGACCAGTATTTGTCGTCTGTTTCCGCTCGCGTGTAACATTAGATTTTGGTTATCAGTAAATAACTGTGGGATTATTCAAAAAAATCGTGACTAAAACAGAAATTCTAGTGCTGCCTGGCGTTACCTGGAACGATCTGATTCGGGCGGCCGCGAGTCTGACGTCACTGATAATTTATTCCTAATCTGCAAATTTACTAATTCACTAAAGCACTAAAGTGTATTTTTCAATTTTTCTATGGCAACCTTTTTGCAAGTAGGTGTATTTACTGAGCCCTTAGCCAATTGAGAAATGCCATGAATTCTTCTACTCAACCTGAAGAAATATTTAAAAAAGTTTAAATGAAAATAAGAAAAAGGAATCGGATTTGAATTCTCTGCTCCTGTCTTGCAGCCTTAATGAATTGACGAATGTCTTCTAATTCTTGGATGGAAATATGTAAAGAGAACATATTTACGTAATGTCACGATTTTTCGGGATATTTTTTTAGAAAACTATACCCTATGGAAATGTCAAGGTTAGTTTTTAGTTGTTTAAGGTGTTTCCCAGTAGTTTTTTATTGACCACACTTCTCATGTTCATCTAGCGAATTGAAAACCTTTTCCTGGTCTGATCAAAATGAATTTTACACCAGACATCAAGCATAGATGAAAGTTTTGATTGATGTCAATTTCAACTCGATCGGCGTTTCCATGGCAACGGAAAACAATGATCGTTGAAATCAGTTTTCCTTGAATATCTCCCGTTTTTGATGAGCTTCAGAAAAATGACTATATACATTCTAAACTTCGCATTCAGACAAAGCTATTCAGATGATAATTAGAGAGTTGGATTAGAGCGATTTCGAATAAATCGCAAAAACATTCTGTGACCGCTTATTATGATACTGGAAACTATAGCAGAAAAAAAAAATCCTTCGCGTTCGCAAAATAATGTCAAACTACTGCTAAACGTTACCTACAATATCTATTTACCTTTCCTGAAAGCGACATTTGTGAAAACGTTTTCTTTGCGGAGTTAGAATTTTTCTTGTACAGGTGCTTTCAGTAGAATAGTTTGAACGATTTCACCTTCCTAGCAATTTCAAAATTATCTCTCAAACGAACGAATGAATACAGCTAAGGTAAATAGATATTGTAGGTAACTTTTAGCAGTAGTTTGACATTATTTTGCGAACGCGAAGGATTTTTTTGTTCTGCTATAGTTTCCAGTATCATAATAAGCGGTCACAGAATGTTTTTGCGATTTATTCGAAATCGCTCTAATCCAACTCTCTAATTATCATCTGAATAGCTTTGTCTGAATGCGAAGTTTAGCATGTATATAGTCATTTTTCTGAAGCTCATCGAAAACGGGAGATATTCAAGGAAAACTGATTTCAACGATCATTGTTTTCCGTTGCCATGGAAACGCCGATCGAGTTGAAATTGACATCAATCAAAACTTCCATCTATGCTTGATGTCTGGTGTAAAATTCATTTTGATCAGACCAGGAAAAGGTTTTCAATTCGCTAGATGAACATGAGAAGTGTGGTCAATAAAAAACTACTGGGAAACACCTTAAAAGGAACCCAACGACAATATTCTGAGCATTGCTCTAAGAACGTAGGTGAGAAAAATCACCTGCTTATACTTATCTATATTTTCCCCGTATAGATTAGGTTTTGAACGCCGGGTCTGTCTAGTTTCAAATATGCATTTGTCAACCAGTCTTTTATTGTGACTTGCCCTTGCCACTTGCCACATTCACGACAAAGAAATCGGGCAATAGACTAGCGTCAATCAAACACGTCGCTCTTATGTACCTTCTAACGATTCACATGTACCTTAACCTTGGATAGCAATTCAATTATTTGACTGACGGGAGTATATTGCCCGATTTCCCTTCGCGACTGTTGTCTCGATCAGCACGTAGCAACCAAAACAGACTATTAATTAATTGGTTTTAATTTTATATATATTCTTAGGAAATGGTTTAGCAGTTATTTACTCGAGAAAGGAGATATTATTACCTTTTTAATTTTTCCATCAGTAAGTATATGATGTTGAAGTAATTACACGTATATAACGTGAAAATGTAAGCCAACATAAGATTAGCAACCAACAACATATGAAGTTAGCAAACGAATGAATAAATGATAAAACAGAGTGAAAGAGAAAGAGTCTGACTCAGTAACTCACAGACAGACAGACAGACAGACAGACAGACAGACAAAAAGACAGACAGACAAACAGACAAACAGACAAACAGACAAACAGACAAACAGACAAACAGACAAACAGACAAACAGACAAACAGACAAACAGACAAACAGACAAACAGACAAACAGACAAACAGACAAACAGACAAACAGACAAACAGACAAACAGACAAACAGACAAACAGACAAACAGACAAACAGACAAACAGACAAACAGACAAACAGACAAACAGACAAACAGACAAACAGACAAACAGACAAACAGACAAACAGACAAACAGACAAACAGACAAACAGACAAACAGACAAACAGACAAACAGACAAACAGACAAACAGACAAACAGACAAACAGACAAACAGACAAACAGACAAACAGACAAACAGACAAACAGACAAACAGACAAACAGACAAACAGACAAACAGACAAACAGACAAACAGACAAACAGACAAACAGACAAACAGACAAACAGACAAACAGACAAACAGACAAACAGACAAACAGACAAACAGACAAACAGACAAACAGACAGACAGACAAACAGACAAACAGACAAACAGACAAACAGACAAACAGACAAACAGACAAACAGACAAACAGACAAACAGACAAACAGACAAACAGACAAACAGACAAACAGACAAACAGACAAACAGACAAACAGACAAACAGACAAACAGACAAACAGACAAACAGACAAACAGACAAACAGACAAACAGACAAACAGACAAACAGACAGACAGACAGACAGACAGACAGATATGACGTTATAGCTGCCCTGAAATAAATTCAACCCCTGACATCTTTTTTATGATCTATTATCTAAGTCATATATCACTGTCGTTGAAATGATTGCACCTTAGAAACACGTTTTCCCTCATCAACAGTTATTGATCATCATATTATTCTCAATTCTGACGAAACAAAAGAATCACAAAAAAGCCTGTGGTGTTTTCTGTAGAAGACCAGGATTGTGTATGTAAGTATATGAACAAGGATTTAAAAAAGATGGAACGGGTTTTGATAACTTATAGACTCGATTGATCGAGATTATTTCGGGGGTCACTCGCGATACCAAAAATAAACAAAACTCGGTCAAATTTGATTGACGTGTCCTGTTAGACTTTCGCAAAGTCCGCCGCCCACTGAGTATATATACTGGCGCTGCGCTCGCAAAGAGAGGTCGACTTGGGGCAAGTCTAGTGTCCTATATGTTCTACTTAAGGAATAAAAAACAGTTTTCCGTGTATTATACTCTGATAAAGACACGCGGGATGTGGAGAGAACACGAAAGAAGCGTAGGAAACCACGACGCGTAGCGGAGTGGTTTCCAGCTTCTCAAGTGTTCTCTCCACATCCCAAGTGTCTTTATCAGAGTATAATACACGGAAAACTGTTTTTTTTATTGCTTTTATAAAATAACTAGCGCTCAAATGCTTTTAAGAAGCAGAGAGAGAGAGAAAAAAAATAGCGCGAGCATGTATTATACTCTCATAAAACATGGCTTTTTGACCAATCAGAGCGCGTGTAATATCAAAGTTATTTTATAAAGATTATTCAAATACGATTACCAGCATATGAGTGTTTCATGAAACTATAATGATTACACCAAATGATATCATTAAGTTTTCAACTGAGTAAAATAATGAATAATTTGAAACATCCAGTAGATTGAGCTACGTTGCGACCAAAACATCACCCGATCCTACTCCAGCTGCCTGATGAAGACCAAAGGTTTTGATCGCATGCGCAAAGTACTAGCTCAGTCTACAATTTATTTCCAGTAAGATATTTAGTTAATTGTTTCATTTTCAACTGAGTATTTTCATAAAGGTTTTCAAACTGCAGTCGAAAGCGATAGCATTTTTCAAAGAAACGATAATAGGTTACTAAAAATAGATATCGCAAAGCCTCGTGGGATCGAAATGCGGACAAACTTTGTAAAAAAGGCTTCGGTTGCAAGGAAAAGTAAGATCAATATCATTAGAAAAAGAATAGTTTTTCCACGAATTAGAAACAACAAGACAACAAAACATTGTTTCAGCATATTAGCATGTGTTTTGGGCTTGGTTTGTCCGCATCTCAATCCCATAATGCATCATCGTGAAGTCATCCATGGGAAGCGCTACTCACACTAGCTGAGCTGCCTGTAGTCTGTATACACCATTATTCATATATTCCATCGTTGTTGTTTACACAGTCCCATAAATCTTGTAGACGATTATGAAAATCGATTTGGTTACGCTTGTGCGTTTGGAGTGACTGCTTCCAAGTGCTTGGATATTCTAGTGTTCAGTGAATATCACGAGGTTTTTGAGGGAAGCATGATTGCGAAAATTAATGAAAATAATATCGCATGGATAAAAGGTAACCTTAGCTCAGTAACCAAAGACCTCACAACACTTATTATTATAACTTTATAGGGCATTGTGGCGCATTTTGCGGGCTAAAATACGAAAATCAGCGGGCTAAAATAGATTTTAGCCCGCTGCCATCAGCCAATAAGAAACGGGAAAATTAGTAGTCGTTTATTCCTTTTGTAAATGCCCTAAAAAAATATAGTAATAGTAATAGAGGCGATGTTCTCTGGCATAAATATGTTTTTGGCCCTTCTCAGTGCTCATTTTAACCCTCGCTTCGCTCGGGCTAAAATGAGCCTGAGTCGGGCCAAAAACACATTTATGCCCTCGAACATCGCCTTTATTGTTATATTAATATTTCGTGGCAGGGATGTAGAGATGGGGGGTGAGGGGAGGGCCAGAATTACAAAGTAACAAGTAATTTTAACTAAAGCATTTAGTAGGTGCACTTGCGCAACTCCCCCCCCCCCCCCCCCCCCCCCCCCCCCCCCCCCCCCCCCGCTCCACTTCCTTACGCCAAAAATCACACAAAAACTTGTGGTGTTTTCTGTAGAAGACAAGGAAAAAACAAAGGAACACATAATACTAAGCATTAAGTAGGTGCACTTGCGCAACCTCCCCCACCCCCCCCCCCCCCACTCTACTTTCTTACGCCAGCTGTGCGTCTTTCCTGTCTTAGCTACCTTCGCATCAACGATCATTTTGATATGCACGAGTCTTGTAATTGCAGTTTCATATTTCCTATCCTGACTTGAGTATTTTTTCTTATCTAGACTTAGTAAAGGCGTACGAGTTCAAACTAACTCACCCATGCATGCAAGTCTTTGAATAATATTTGCATATTCTTTTCTCAATTTGTAGTGTGTTGGAACCTGGCGGCTATGTTGATTATTGGTTTATCATACTACCCATTCTTTCTCTGCATGTCAACTGATTACAAGTTGTTGGGGGGAATCATTGGTTTTCTGTATACGGGTTTATGGTGGGTTTGCGACATCACGCAAGTATCATTCATGCATGTTCCAAGACTAGTGATAAAGTCATTTAGTCTGTAAAAGGGAATCAAGGGTGGTGTAGCAGTCCAGCCTCTCGCACCTCTCGGGGGTCTCGGGGGTCTCGGGGGTCTCAGGGGTCTAGGGAGTCTCGGGTTTAATTCCTGAACTAGGCATCACATTGCCAAGAGGGTTCCACGTGATGTTCAACAAATTTCACTTTTCAAAAAGTGTTAGATAGGTTATTGGGCCTCTCCCTTGATTTGAGGGTTTTCTCTGGGATCTTCTATTTATTCTCTCGGCTCCCTATGCAAAAGCTAACACGCTCAATCCCGATTCTATTTCTCAGTTAGTAAAAACCTGACTTTTTTAGATTATCATCCTTTCAGTGAATAATTGGACTCTTAGTGCCAAATATTGGATACCTTTTTTGATTTTAGGTTGATAACATCAACTGCTTTTATAGAAACAAGTTATGAAAGCTATACCTTGGTTAGTTCTAATCCCTTAGCTTCTTCACTGCACTATTTTATGTTGTTTTGGATGTATTGGTAAACATTGACTGAAAGAATCACTTTGTATGGCTTATATGATATAATATATAATTGTAATTGAAATGAGTGGGGTGCAATTTGGTCTGAAATCAAATGAGTGATTACAAAATTGCAAGACTGCGTAGAGGGATCCGGAGTGCAATTTGCTAATTACGAGTTTGATTTCAGACCAATGAAAATTGCACGACTCAATGTTCAGTTACCACTTAATTATATGCATTTCGAAATCACTACTGTAGGAATTTAAAATCTAAATCAATTTTTTTTTAAATTTCATCCATTTTCACCAAGAAAATCTCTTCCAAAAATTGTTCTCATCCTTTGAATTGGCTTTTGTTTTCTGATTGGTCAAATTTTATGTTTTCTGCATTTTTATTGACTTTTAAAAACGTTTTTAAAAACCCAAAATGGTGCGATTCCGGTGAATAAATTGCACTGCTGAGAGCCAATCAGGTAGCAGGATTTGCTTGTGATTTCGAAATGGGTATCATTAATTTTTAGAGATAAGCGTAATTACCAATCTCTTCACTAAACTTATAAGTCACCTTCAGTGTTGACCGCAAAGAAGACTCAAAAGTCAGCAAAAAATTTTTCAATCAGCTAATTTTTGTCTTATCTAGGATTGGACGTACCCCAATTCACTGCTTGAGGTTTTAGTTAGGGCAGACTTCTCAGTCTGCTTATGTCTTCTCCTTCTACTGGTTCTCTATCTGAGAATAATAGTAAAGGGAGTGATTGACTTTGTCCGACGATGCATGGCTGCCGGTCAACAAGATCCCGTATGTTAAATGTATTTTATTTATTGTTCAATTTTAGGATTGATTTTTTTACAACGATAGGTCTTAAAGTGCGGACACGCGCAATAGTTCAGACACACATGCCCAACATTACTACAATTGCTTGCAGTCTGTCCACTACTAATGCATCGTTGCGCGCATCTAGTTTCATGGGTGAACAAGATATGTAAAGTGGCTCACTCTCGCCAATACAGCCAATACAACTATTTTGCGGGTACCTCTCGCATTGTGAAATCTTGCGAAAGTTGCTCCGTGTGCCGAGGTCCGACTTTAGATGCATCTAAGATATCTCGGGTGCCTACCATAACAACTTTAAACACAAAAAAATGTTATCGGTAATACTTTTATGACTTCATAGGCTCAGTTTTTCATTAACATCTGTTGTTTCTCTTTGCGCTTCTTGGTATTTTACATATTGTATTTTCATGTGTCTCTTTTTGATGGTCTTGTCAGGAAGTACAGGTTTGGAAAAACTCTTACCAATATACATTTACTTTAAGGCTGTTACTGAAAGCGCCCAAAAGGTAAGCATACAGTTCAGGTTTTTAAAGATTAGATTATGCAAGATCGGTTACTTTACTACTGTCCATTTTTCGTTGGCTGAATCCACCAAAACTAATCAAGGTTGACACTACATTCTTACTTGCATTGATAAGTCCAAAGTACTAATTTGTTTCAATGTTACGTACCGTATTCTCGTGAATTGAATGCATTGCACCTCTTTCATATTTTGAGCTAAAAAGACTGCGTCACAACCAACACGTACATTAGATAATTTTTCCCAGTAACAGCCAGTCATTTCTATTATTTGTTTAGGCGTCGCAAGGAAAACATCATAGACGCAGTCAAATCAAGATTGTATACATGGCATCCAGGTAACTGCTTAAAAAATAAACAAATAAATTATTATTTTATAGTGGGATACAAATTCAATTTGGCTCACTGTCACTCACATACGCACTACCACTACATCCAATATTTTATGCATACAACCCTGAACTCACATGTTGATCATATATTATCTATCCCGAGCCGCGGGGCTCGAACCCGGACCACAGCGTGAGCTGAGAGGCGCGGGGTAGAACACTACGCCACCAATGCCACCCAATAAATCTTTGATAAACACAGGAACATTCTTTTTGGGTATCACATTGATCAACGAGAACACACGTCAGAATATTAAAACGCAATGCTACCTCAATAAAATTGTAGTTAGACGAATGAACCGTTAAAATAGCCAGCCTCTCAATGTTTGTATTGTTGATCCAATGAATCGTTAGTTAATACACCACTTTGCTAATACAAATGTTCTATCGTTCCAGTTTACTCAGGGGGCAAATTATTTGAATTAATGAGACAAAATGTGGCCGTGCAACACCATTTTTCTCCATGAGTAAACGGTAACGAGAGAAAATTTGTATTAGCAAAGTAGCGTATACCTTAGTGCTACATTGCTTATAGCATAACTAAGAATTTTATCCCAGAGCCAACAATAATATGCATGCCATGTGAAAACCGGTACCCTTGTGAAAAATCACAAGGGAATCCTATTTTTACCATATATATGTATACCTCCAGAATTCAAATACTCTACTCGTGTTGTCTGCACTTATGCTATTGGTCTCTTCATAATTTTTGAGGTAAGTCAATATGACAAACTTGGTTGGGAGAACCGAACAACCAAGCAACTAATAAGCTAGGGTCCAAAGGTGTTAGATGTAAACTTGCGTATATTATTGAAAAATTGGATGTCAATACAATACAATACAATAAAATACAATACAATACAATACAATACAATACAATACAATACAATACAATACAATACAATACAATACAATACAATACAATACAATACAATACAATACAATACAATACAATACAATACAATACAATACAATACAATACAATACAATACAATACAATACAATACAATACAATACAATACAATACAATACAATACAATACAATACAATACAATACAATACAATACAATACAATACAATACAATACAATACAATACAATACAATACAATACAATACAATACAATACAATACAATACAATACAATACAATACAATACAATACAATACAATACAATACAATACAATACAATACAATACAATACAATACAATACAATACAATACAATACAATACAATACAATACAATACAATACAATACAATACAATACAATACAATACAATACAATACAATACAATACAATACAATACAATACAATACAATACAATACAATACAATACAATACAATACAATACAATACAATACAATACAATACAATACAATACAATACAATACAATACAATACAATACAATACAATACAATACAATACAATACAATACAATACAATACAATACAATACAATACAATACAATACAATACAATACAATACAATACAATACAATACAATACAATACAATACAATACAATACAATACAATACAATACAATACAATACAATACAATACAATACAATACAATACAATACAATACAATACAATACAATACAATACAATACAATACAATACAATACAATACAATACAATACAATACAATACAATACAATACAATACAATACAATACAATACAATACAATACAATACAATACAATAAAATACAATGCAATGCAATGCAATGCAATGCAATGCAATGCAATGCAATGCAATGCAATACTTTTTATTTACATTCTTTTACATTTTTAAATACTCAGTAGGTTATAATTACAAATCAGTATAGGAAATCGCACGACCTCGAGTACAATTTGGCCTAAAGGCTAGTGCAATTACAAGAACTTTCAAAACATTACGAGTTTAACGCTCTAATTGTACAGCTCCTCTAGACCAATCAGAATCGGGTAATTTTGTCGAGTGTACTATAAATCATTTAATTACATTTTTGTTTTCTAATATTTTTGCTTTTAGTAAATTTTTTGGAATGTCAGTGTCTAGATTAACGCTTAGTTTTTGAGTTAGACACTGTCATTTGTAATTGTTTTATCAAGAGCGGTACAAAAAAAATTTAATTACGATACTAAATAATATAAAATAATACGAAACAAATAAATTTAGCCATATGTAAAGCAACTAATCTTGAGTATATATTTATAATTGTATTTATAATATTTATATCATATATAATTGTTTTGGTAGTTAATTCGAAGATGAGGGAATACCGGGACTGCGCGAGGAGATTTCCTACAAATATTAATTTTATTCCTTCCCTCCAGAATACTGAGCTAAACTATGAACCTTTGGACAACGCATGTGCTCAAACAATACATATGTTTTCTGATTAATTTTTTCTCTCTTTAGGTTGGTATAAGACTTGTTATAGCAGGCTTACCGATACACGACATGGATCATTATTTCAGAAATCCCACATCATTTAGAAATAAAATCATTAGGATTGCACATGCAATTGGTTGGAACTCTGTCTTCGCAAATTGGACGTTTATTATACAAGGTAAGGATCGAATCTTATAATTTTCTCTGTCAAATCAGTATGGATTTTTTTTTAGAAAAGGGGCACATCTTTTACAAAACGTAGCGTGGATCTCTTTCTTTCGAGAAACTCTTTCCACAAATGGCTTTGAACTTTAATTCCTATCAAAACGTGTTGGTACACTAGAAATATTTCCCAACAATCATCCTCCCTCTCAAAAATCACTACATTACTAACCCCCTCCTGTCAATTCAATGTTGAGGTGTGGCTGGTCTCCTGCCACTCCAAAACGTTTTAAAAGAGACAAATTTTCATCACCCAACATTGAACTGGGGGGAGGGAGGGTTGTATTGTCATGACTACATGCTGCATCCATATAAAAAACGTGGTATCGTGCCAAGACTGTTGTCTAAGGGTTATAGTGGCATAGGGACGTGCACGTTCCTTCTTCCTCTCAAATCTGGGAGTACCCTTCCAGGGACCGCGGAGCGTAATTTTGATGGGGGGGGGGGGGGGAGGGCTAACGACCACCAAATACTGGAAGACCTAGGGGGTTTAGGGGCATGCTCCCATTATTGGGGGGCTACCCCCCAGCTCCCCCTGCTCCGCGGTCCCTGCCTTCTCCACTGCGGCAAATGTACTTTAATACCTATAACACATAGCCAGTTTTAAATTATTGATGATGGTTCTTTCTCACTGCATGTTCTTACAGTTGCATGGTTCACCGCCATTGCGACAAGTACCGTCTATCATATCATTACAACAATCAGTATGCTGTCTTTGCACAGGTAAGAGCATGTGTGAAACATTATAAAATAATTGAAATAAAACGCGCTCTCTGATTGGTCAATTATTAACAATTTACGTAACTCAACATAGATTGATAGGTAATGACGTCAGCAAACGCGTGGATTTTTCCTAGAATGATATGTAATATGAGTGTTATCAGTGAAGCGCAGAAAAAAAAACCTGAATTTTCTAACATGGAGTCGCCGCAAGTTTTCTTTTTAAACTTCATATATAATAATATAATAATATAATAATTCTTGATCTCTCTATCTCTAGAAATCATCTTAGACGGTTACAGAGAGGGGATAAAAGCTTACTGCCTAAACAAATCGAAAAGGAGTCTCCAGCTTTTATGACAGTTAGTGTTATTTTTTTGTGTAACAATAGTAAGCAATTATTGGACGAGGTTGAGCAAAATATCGTGATTTGTTAGTGGCGAGCAAGCTATTATTTGAGGATGCCAAATCGATATTTTGCGATAACCGAGTTCAATAATTGTTTACTATTGTTACATTTTTTTTTTTTTTCAATCTTTGAGGAGCAGTGCGCACGATGAGTCAAACAATAACAAAGAAGTCAGCTCATTTTTTTCAGGGAAGTGAGCCATTGGGGCCTTTACACTATGTGGATTGTTTTCGAATCTATCTTCAGATCAAAGAGTGTTAGAGTTGCTGACCCCAACTAGTTATTACCATTACCAGTGAATGTTACGTGTATGTATTATATTGGGATAGGCAGAAAAGGATGGACATGAAAGATCGATTTTATGAAAATCTTGCTGAAGTTGCTAGGGAGTGATTTCGTTCAAAGAATGCTCATAATTACCGCTGCCCTTACATTTAAAACTTTAACCCTTTTAGGGACAGGCGTAGCTCAGTTGGTTAGTGTGCGGCATTCGGAGCTAGAGGTCCACGGTTCGATCCTCAAGATGTCCATGTCTGTTTCGACTTCTCTCTGTTCTATGTAGATTTAGCTTTTAAAAATACAGCTCCCTGCGCTATCTTGAAAGGTAGCTATACCCGGATTTGAATCGAAGCTAGACGAAGGGTGTGAGCTTGCAGTGATAGAGACACGTGAATAATTGTCCGAGGTGTTAAAAGGGGTCTCATTGCAAGGTCTCCGTTCGTCTCGCTTCGATGGCTACCTTTCAAGATGGCACAGAGAACTGTAAAGGGGACTATTGGGCAACCACTCACCGCGGTTCGAAATTAAATAAATTACCTTTGCCATGTTCCCCTTTTTTAGGTTGCAACTCTCAAATATTCTGGTTATCAAGTTGCTTATATTACTTGGAGTAAGTATATTACATTTCATTTATTTGTGCTTTGCAAAAGGACTAAGAAGCCTTTTTTATCCACCAAATTCATTTCAACTCCATGAATATTTCAGTTTTGAGTTAAATCTCTGTTGCTCAGGGTTAGCCTCGATTTTGTGTGGAATATTCATGTGTTCCAATAAAGGTCGTGGGATTAGCCCACTTCCAAGATCGAGATATGCCTCGCATGTTACGCACAAAGGTTCCAGTACGAGGTTCGTTGCTAGATTACATTTATTCATTTAGAATGGAGCCGCACATTAAATTCTTTGTACTTTGACAAGTGAAGCATATCTCATAAGTAAGCTATTAGACCTTTTTGCTCGAACACTATTTTCGAATTCGTGCTCTCTAAAAACTATAGGTGGAATCAAAGATTGTACGGAATTCGAACATGTTTGGAATTTGAACAAAAGATATTTGTATTTCAATGTTGTGATAAACAACGAGTCAGGCCATACCAATGCACAACAGTTACGTATGCTGAAATTATAACCTGACTACCACTATTGTTGGAGGGGGGTTGGCAAGTGAACTATTAACTAATGAATGTTTATTTTTTCCTAGGCTTTCTCTTCATGCATTTTCTCCTATTTGCTGTCGGCGCTTTTGTAGGAGTAGAAATTATAGAACCGATAACGAGAGGGAAGTTTGATTCTCTTTTTTACACTCAACTACAAAAAATATGGTAAGGCATATTTATTACTAACAATAATACACCCTAAGCGAAGTGAATATCGGTAAATATTTACCGAGACACAATATTCTTTCCCTAGAGTTTTTTTTGGTCCCTAAAAGTGTCCCGCTTTGTGACATTGAATAAAACGCAGCAAAGGTCTGGATTATAAAGTGCTCAGAGTAACTGATATGCGGCACTCTGGAGTTTGTGGGAAAGTTGCAAACGTGGTAAAAAACATGTATATATTGAACATGTCCTCTCTCTTTTCCCAGGCCTACAATCGTCTTTTCACTGTTACTCTTCTTATCTCAATACTTGATGACCAAGTTTCTGTTTCTTCACGACAGAGGAGCGACAATGGCGCTTAATAACAGGTATGAAAAGTAAAATGAAGTAATCCAACGTTAGAATGTGTTCTACTCTTGTATACTTTTACTATCATCAACAACTTAACTGGTGGATGATCTGCATTTGTTTTATCCCTGGAGGAAGCCACCAGAATGTCCTTACAGTTTGTTTGTTACGATAATTTAAAGTGTATTTTTGATTTGCTTTTAGGCGACTATTTCACGTTTGCACGTATTTTCTGTTCTTCTTCAACATTTTTCTTGGAGTGGTATCTTTGTTAAGAAGGATTCTAGTCGGCTTTGCTATCTGGATTATGTTCCTTGGCCGACTCCAAAAGAGTTTGATGCCGAGGGATTATGAACTCCATGATCCTGGTGAGAAAGCTTAACATCTATTTGATATATGCATAGATAGACAAAATTTTGTATGACTACTGCTAAGCTGTGGAAAACCTTTGAATGGACAGGCATGGTTGTGACTACTCGGACGCAACGTTTTATGTCCCTATATCCCAACATCCTAATGTCCCAATGCCCCGATTTCCCCGTGTCTCCATGTCCATTTGTTCCCGAGTCCTCATATCCCCGTGTCCACGTCCACTTGTCCCAGTGCCCATATGTCCCCATGTCCATTTGTCCCCGAGTCCTCATATCCCCGTGTCCACGTCCACTTGTCCCAGTGTCCCCATGTCCCCATGTCATTTGTCCCAGAGTCCTCATATCCCTGTGTCCACGTCCACTTGTCCCCGTGTCACCATGTTCCAAAATTAATGTCCCCGTGTCCCAATATCATTGTCCCCAATGTCCCAAATGATGTAATGTCCCCTAATCTCGGGTATTGCCTGCTGTTTTAACGAACCAAACCATTTTGATTGGCCTGCTCCTTTTTGTATATGTTAAAAACGAAATTAAAAGGCCTTCCTTCTGTTTACATTAAAGGTTACCAAGCTTACTTAGGATATCTCTACTTGGAGCACACCCATTCTAACCCTGTTTTAGTCACGTTCTGTCGTTTGCTTCTAATGGTAATCAAACGCAAGACAGAATTGTCAAGATCTCCAGAACTCTTTGAACTCCAAGATGACGAAGGTTAGTACTAGTTTAGGCAAAAATATAACAACTAGTTGTACCTTCTGTAGTCATGTATTGTGCACGGTGTCCCCAAGCCAAAATCGGATTATGAATTGCAGAATCTTTTTCTAAATGATTTCATAGAATGGAAATGCCCACAAAATTCAATCAAGGCACGTGCCAGTTCTGACATTTGTCATCAAAAGAATAAAAAAGGAAATGAATGTGATGAGATATTATATATGAACCAAATTTTCTGTTTGTTGCAGGACACCAGATGGGTTCCTTTTCGTTTCCTTACCAAGAGCGTAGGAGCAAGAGAATTAGAAACCGTTGGGCTCTTCTGATGACTCTCATTAATAATCCTGTTCTAGCAGCTGACAGAAGACCAGAAAGATTTGTGCCGCAACTTCCTCTGCAGGCATTAATTAACGTAGCCAAAGACTACACTGAAGTAACCGCTAAATTAATAAATAGAAAAGAAGCAAAAGAACGACACGGAAAAGAGGCGAAATACAAAGACATTGAAATTGTATCAATCTGAATAGAAAAAGAGAAACATTGATTGACTCCTAAGGCTATGCTGACCTACTAGGTTCTATTTAAAGAATCGATTCAAAACTCATTAGATTCCAAGCATTTGTCCTCTTTTTATTGATCTCTACGTACTAAGATACAAAAAAGATCCGTAGCTAAATTTAACCCTACATTTTGCTTTATCTTATAGGACACCACACCAGGGGACGGAAATAATAAATGCAATCAGGCTGTATGCCTTTTGTCTAGCTATTCAAATTTTAGCGTGATTGGTATCGTGTTTAGATTTCCTCCTCATCGTAGACTGGTACTGGTTGATAAGCTGGGGGATTTGTGGGCGCTGGAGCAGGGGCGTCGGTTTGTGCTGGCTGATAAGCAGGAGCATCGGTAGGAGCCGGTGCTGGGGCATCTGTGGGCGCTGGAGCTGGGGCGTCGGTTTGTGCTGGCTGATACGCAGGGGCATCTGTAGGAGCCGGTGCTGGGGCATTTGTAGGAGCCGGTGCTGGAGCATCTGTGGGCGCTGGAGCAGGGGCGTCGGTTTGTTGATATGATGGACGACGAGATGGTCGGTAACGTGAACCTGATTTTGAAGATGATGATTTTCGGTTTGATGGACGACGATATTTTTGCTTTGATGGTCGGTTACCTGAACTTGATTTTGAAGAGGATGATTTTGAAGATGATGATTTTCGGTTTGATGGACGACGATATTTTTGCTTTGATGGTCGACGAGATGGTCGGTTACCTGAACTTGATTTTGAAGAGGATGATTTTCGGTTTGATGATTTTCGGTTTGATGGACGACGATATTTTTGCTTTGATGGTCGACGAGATGGTCGGTTACCTGAACTTGATTTTGAAGAGGATGATTTTGAAGATGATGATTTTCGGTTTGATGGACGACGATATTTTTGCTTTGATGGTCGACGAGATGGTCGGTTACCTGAACTTGATTTTGAAGAGGATGATTTTGAAGATGATGATTTTCGGTTTGATGGACGACGATATTTTTGCTTTGATGGTCGACGAGATGGTCGGTTACCTGAACTTGATTTTGAAGAGGATGATTTTCGGTTTGATGATTTTCGGTTTGATGGACGACGATATTTTTGCTTTGATGGTCGACGAGATGGTCGGTTACCTGAACGTGATTTTGAAGAGGATGATTTTCGGTTTGATGATTTTCGGTTTGATGGACGACGATATTTTTGCTTTGATGGTCGGTTACCTGAACTTGATTTTGAAGAGGATGATTTTGAAGATGATGATTTTCGGTTTGATGGACGACGATATTTTTGCTTTGATGGTCGACGAGATGGTCGGTTACCTGAACTTGATTTTGAAGAGGATGATTTTGAAGATGATGATTTTCGGTTTGATGGACGACGATATTTTTGCTTTGATGGTCGACGAGATGGTCGGTTACCTGAACTTGATTTTGAAGAGGATGATTTTCGGTTTGATGGACGACGATATTTTTGGTTCGATGGTCGACGAGATGGTCGGTTACCTGACCTTGATTTTGAAGAAGATGATGGTCGGTTTGATGGACGACGATATGGTCGGTTTGATGGTCGACGAGATGGTCGATAGGATGGTTTGCTAGCTGAACTTGATTTGGAAGAGGATGATGATGAGGTTGATGGTTGGCCTGTTGGTTTTGATTCTTAAAAAAAGAAAAAAAGGAAAAGAAAAGAAATAAGCAAAAAAAAAAATTTTTTAAATAATAATAAGTATAGGATTCATTATCCCGAGATTCAGTTTAGAAAAAATAAAGAAATTGCAATACGAATTGCCTTCACGACCTCGCTCCTGATTATTTCACTGACCTCCTCAAGTCGTACCAGCCTGTACCTTGTACCTGCGGTCTTCTTCTAAATTTCTTCTCCATATAATATATTCCAAAATCAACAACTTCTACAGTTGGTAGCAAAAGCTTTGCTCAAGCTGGACCTATACTTTGGATAAATAATCTGCCTGATGCTGTAAAGTACTCTGACTCTGTTCCTGCCTTTAAATCTGCACTCAAGACTTTACTGTTTAACAGGAGTTTTTGAACTATATTATTTATTTACTTATCGCAATCTGCTGTCTGTCTGCTACTTTTGTTAAAATCGAGACTTTTGTTACTGAGATGTGTTTTCAAGAACTCTATGTTATTACTTATAATTATTACTACAAAAGCGATTGGTATTATTCCCTTACCATACGCCTGATTGCCTCCGTTATCGAGACCACCAACAGTTGGTTTGGGTGTGTCAACCACTACTTGGTATACCGCTGGAGCTTTTGTCGGGGGGCTTGGTGTAGCTAAAAAAAAAAACAAGACAAGAAAATATATAATATTGTTAATACAAATTTGTAATGCTCGCTGATTATTATGTCAATAAAGTTGAAGGAAAATGGCTTACAGTTTAAAAATCAGTGCGTTCCACATTTATTTTAAATAAATAATAATAAATAATTAATAGCGAAAAAAATTTTTTTTTTTACCTAAAACGTATTACTTATCTAATACGCTAAATCTTATAATTTAGCATTATAAAATTGAAGTCATCCCAAATGTTTGATTAAAATGTTTCAGGAATAGTCGAATCTTTGATTTGAAAAAAAATCAATGTATACTGGTAAACTTTGTGTAGTGGATGCAAGAAAAAATATCAAATATTAATAATAATTTTTAAAAAATGATAATAAAAAGAGAAAATAATCAAGCAAACAAAGTATTTAAATAATGTAATGAATTTGGAATACCTTTCTCTGGTCCTACATAGTAGAGTGGATTAGCCTTTAAGGTTGCAGCACAGAAAACCACAAGTAAAGAAACTCCTATGTAAGCCCTCATGTCGTTGCAGTTTGATCAACCAGTATAGTGCGCCAAAGTTTCCAAAGCCGGTATGAAGTTGAATAAGAAAGTTCCATGTCTTTATATGCCGTTGGGCTGACTGATGAAAGTAAATTAATAGTTGCTAGGCAATAGCGTTTACGTGGTTTTTGTCTGTGTGTACGTTTCCATGGCAGCGTCAATGATTTGTATGGAATTTTCGGTAACGTTAGGTTCTCTCAGTGTTTTACACAAAGCTTTTTAATTAATGAAAACATAGGGATATTTTTCCATCAATAAGAATACCTCGTCCCCCCTTTCCCAAAAAGGATAAAGCAAGAAGGTGAAGGCTATAGTTGTCTTCTCCTTGAGAATGATTTCCCTACACCGTCAAAAGAAATTAAACGCAATCAAAAAGCCATTTGTCTTGTACTTGACTATGTTATTAATATTGTTCATTTAGCAACATGGACACTAATAGTATTTTATTACTAATTTACTCGTATAGTTTTACTCAAGTATTCCTTTTGATAATCATTTTCATTTTTACATGGTTTTTAAGATCGGACATTTTAAAACTGGTGATACTACATAATTATTATGATGTAGAACCGAACAGTGTTAACTTTTCTTTTCAATTCCCCCCTTTTTGGGATGGGGGGTGGGAGAAGGCAAGATTTATTAAAAAAAAAAAAAAAACGCGAACAATATAATATTCTAATTATATGTCACGCATGCAACATGATTAAGTGTGTTATTAATATTTTTAGACGAGACTGATGTAATGTTCGTCTGATGCAATGCTGGCCTAGCATATCTTCATGTTGAATAAGCATATCTGAACTTTGGCTTTATCATATCTGTGTTTTTTTTTTGTTTTTTTTTATTTATTTATTTTTTATTTATTTATTTATTTTTTTATCTTTTTTTGATAAATAGGAGTAACACATAACCTAGTCAAAAAATGTAAATGTAAAAAGCAAGGCCCCTATACGAAAATGCTGAAGGCGTACATAAGATCTATGAAAGATCAGCTCACAGAGAGAACATTCGTCTGAAGACATGGTGCACTTGGATAGTAATTAATTTTGTTGCCAATTTTTAGTCACGATGATTATGTACTCCAAATCACTTTGATATTTTAAAACAGAGACTTTAATAAACAGACAACTTCAGATTTTACTAAAATTTCTCAGAAGTAAATAAAATTTCAAATCAGAAACCACGAGCTAGTGAAAAATGCACATGTACCGATTGTAATGTTTTGATTTCAGTATTTTGGGCACAATGCATACACTTTACATAGAAGAAAGCAATATTGGGCAAGATAGGAAGTACGCAATGAAATAAAGAAAAGAAAAATAACAGGATAATGATGAGGGGGGAAATAAAAGGGACGTAAAAATTTAACAAACGGAAAAGAAAAAGAAAAAAGGAAGAAAAAAAGAAAAGAAAAAAATGATATTGTTCCTTCTGTCAAATACTTTGAATTTTCCAGTTGCCGTTTCCATGAAGGCGTGTAGCCACGTGGGATGTTACTATAGAAGCAGGGGTTAAAGGTAACATTGTTAACAACTTTACGTATTTGTTTATCATCAACGATTTTACAGCCATGAATTATGGTTGCCTATGGTTACAAGAACTCTTGTTGTTTAACTTTGATCACGCAGCCGAGAAGGCGACGACTGTTAAATATTCCTAGTCCAAGATCCGCCATTTTAGAAGAATATACAAGAAAAGCTCCACAAAGGTATGAAAGGCCAAACTAAATAGAAATAATCTCAGTGATTGATCGAATCTACTGTTCACGTGATGCACTGTGGACTGACTGATCGAATCTACTGTTCACGTGATGCACTCTGGTCATGCACGTGTATTTCATTTAGGTTAAAATACAAAGTTTGATTATTTAGATCGTCTACGTGGTTATCACGGTAATTATAAAAAAATATGGCTTTATAAATCTATATTCACGCGATTTCTTGTCACAAACGATCAATATTTATATTAGTTTCTATGACAACTGTGGGAATACGAGATGGTTGTATTAGGGTGGAGGTTGCCTGAGTGACATGACATTATCGATCGAGCATTTATTGAAACTGATTTACTTAGGGAACAACCACAAATGAACAAACAAATAAATAAAAAATAGATGACTGAACAATAAACAAATAAATTGGAAGAGGCAAAATATTTACAAAACAGAAGAAGACAATTAGGTCCCAATATCCCTTTCACAGCTCCCTGCACCATCTTGAAAGGTGTAGCCGTGCCTTTGCATCAAAGCGAAGCCAACGGTGAACTTGCAAGGAAAGAGACATGTGAATGATTGTCCAAGGTGTTAAAAAAAGGTCTCTATCATTGCAATTGAATGAATATAGCTATGTACACCGTATGATACGTGAGAACTTGAAACTGACGTTTCGGACGTTAGTCCTTCGTCGGAGTAAAAAATTGATTTTTAAAAAATTGATTTTTACTCCGACGAAGGACTAACGTCCGAAACGTCAGTTTCAATTTCTCACGTATCATACGGTGTACATAGTTATATTCATTCTCCAACTGTTTCAATAGAAACACCGACGCGGTCAACTAGTTTATCTAGTCTCTACCATCTATCATTGCAAGGTCACCGTTAGTCTCGCGTCGATGCAAAGGCACGTTTACCTTTCAAGATGGCGCAAGGAACTGTAAAGGGGATTATTCAAATTAAAGATTAGTAAATTTACAATTGCTCTTTAAACTGCGTCATCACTAGACACTTATACTATAATTACAAGGCGGCAAAATAACCTGTCGCCGAATGGGAGGATTTTGCCAGAAGCAATAAACAGATTACTAGAAAGAACTTTTTGCCTTCATATCAGTCTTTTTTTTTTTTCTTTTTTCTTTTTTTTTTTTTTTTTTTCTTTTTTTTTTTTTTTTTTTTCTTTTTCTTTCTTTCTTTGTTATTTATTTAGATTTAAAACTTGGCTCCCTCTTATATTTCTGATTTGATTTCACGTTATACTCGACTCCACCAAGAACTCTTCGCTCT
Organism: Anthopleura sola; assembly: GCA_023349425.1. Taxonomy (NCBI): domain Eukaryota; kingdom Metazoa; phylum Cnidaria; class Anthozoa; order Actiniaria; family Actiniidae; genus Anthopleura; species Anthopleura sola. Next base: position 5,179,170 of record JALHLI010000016.1, on the reverse strand, counting down.
CCATCTGATTTTCGTCTCAAAACTACTAACTATCCCCGGCGTCATATCATATGGCGATCGTGATCTCCGCATCTGCGACTGAATTCTGGAACTAACTTTCATTATCATGATAATCTTAATATTTGGAATAGACAGCTACAATGACTCAATGAGATCAGTTTATTTCTTGTTTTATAATTGTGTAAAAAAGTGAAATACAAACAGGTTTTCTTACCTAAATCATTTTGTAACTAAAAATCAATTGTGCTGTCATTTTTTGACATTTTCTCTCTTGTGTCGTAAAGCAGTCATTAATGTACTTGACTAGAATAGACCTCAGCTGTGTGCGCAATGAAGGGCGAGCAGTGCCCGTAAAGTAGTCATTATTGTACTTGATTAGAATAGACATCAGCTGTGTGCGCAATGAAGGGCGAGAAGTGCCCGTAAAGAAGTCATTATTGTACTTGATTAGAATAGACCTCAGCTGTGCGCGCAATGAAGGGCGTGCAGTACCCGTAAATAAGTCATTATTGTACTTGATTAGAATAGACCTCAGCTGTGTGCGCAATGAAGGGCGAGCAGTTCCCGTAACGAAGACATATCGTACTTGATTAGGATAGACCTCAGCTGTGTGCGCAATGAAGGACGAGCAGTGCCCGTAAAGAAGTCATTATTGTACTTGATTAGAATAGACATCAGCTGTGTGCGCAATGAAGGGCGAGCAGTGCCCGTAAAGAAGTCATTATTGTACTTGATTAGAATAGACCTCAGCTGTGCGCGCAATGAAGGGCGTGCAGTACCCGTAAATAAGTCATTATTGTACTTGATTAGAATAGACCTCAGCTGTGTGCGCAATGAAGGGCGAGCAGTTCCCGTAACGAAGACATATCGTACTTGATTAGGATAGACCTTAGCTGTGTGCGCAATGAAGGCGAGCAGTGCCCATAAAGAAGACATATCATACTTGATTAGAATAGAACTCAACTGTGCTGTGCAATGAAGGGCGAGCAGTGATCGTAAATAAGACATATTGTACTTGATTAGAATAGACCTCAGCTGTGTGCGCAATGAAGGGCGAGAAGTACCCGTAAGGAAGTCATTATCGTCGGTACCTGATGAGAATAGACCTCAGCTATGTTCACAATAAAGTCCTGGGGTTTTTTTCATTTATTTTTCTTTTTAGTTATGGGGAATACCGCAGAGAAATTATAAAGTCGCCTGACGATTTCTTTTTATTGTATGGTGCAATTTCTTGTAACGTTTGTAAACGCGAATATTTTTGTAAGGTAAATGAATATTGAAAATAAAGAAAGAGACATCATGAAACATGAAACATATAGTTGTGTATATAAATATATTATCTCTATATATTTGTTTATATTTCTTTTATTTATATACTGATCTGAGGCATTTCCAATACAACAATTATAAGCTATTGGCTGATTTCAATCTGAGGGGCTCGGACCTACCTTTTCTTGTTGTTTTTGGGATGGAAGTCAAAAAGAAAAAAAAAAAAAAAGAAAAAAGAAAACTGAGTAATAATTATTGTTTTGGCAATGAAACTGATCGAGTGCTGACCGTGTGTGAGAACAGCTGGCGCACAAGAGGAATAACTTCGGGTTAAACAAATTCTGAGCCCAATTTTTCTGCAATTTCCTCAGGAATCTTCTTCTCTAAGCCCTTAATACTCAAACTTTTTTTTCTTACTTATGAATGGCCTTTTTTTCTTATAAAACAAAAACCACACACACACACACACACACACACACAACGACAAAAACATTAAATAAAATTTGCCAAAAATAAAAAAAAAAAAAAGCTATTAATAATGGTGATGCAATATTAATCAAGCAATAGTGAAAAAATAGTACAAAGTTTCGGAGTCTACATGACTCCATCATCAGGTAATGATTGAAAGAAACTATTACAGAGTTACTTAGCGTTAAAGTTCGAATTTGCTTAAGAATGCTAAGTCTAAATAAACACTTTAGGACGAAATGAGTCTGACTAGTGTTCAATGATCAATTATTGCTTTTAATTGTTCGCGAATGAAACACATTTTCAATTCTTCCATGTAACAGTTTCTTTCAATCATTACCTGATGATGAAGTCATGCAGACGTCCAAACCTGGTACTATTTTTTCACTGATATTCAATTTTATTATATGAAATAGAGTGTGATATTGAGTGACATCAAAATGATAAAATTTATATCCCCACTCCCACCAGTGGCCATTGGGGATACGATTTATATCAACACTGGTGGTGACAAATTTCGACTTCGCAGCTTCTCAAATTGTCCATTTTTTTTTTTTTCATTAAAGATTTCATACAATAAACAGAACATTACATGGCTGCTTGGAGACGAATTTTATCTTCTCGTGCTGATATTATCTCTCACTCGTTCGCTGCGCTCAACACTCGAAGATAAAATTCGTATCTCCGCGCGACCATGTAATATCCCATATGTATTACATGAAGTTCCTGTAATCGAACTTTCAATAGTTATATAATTGCATATTGTACTAGCAGCAGCTTATCTCAAGGCATCCAGACGGTGGTATAGTCATTTGGTATTGTTAAGCCGATCCATATGTTGATCTCTTTGTCGTATGTGGAAGGAATGTATACGGACATTACTCCTTCAGTGATATTGGGGTACCTAAAATAGACCTTAAAATGTTATCGATACCCTGGCACAAACCTCTGGGCCGATCGAAGTTAGGGCACAGCTAGCTCACAGATTGAACCTTGAAACAAACTCTGGGCCGATCAAAGTCAGGGCACAGCTAACTCACAGATCAAACCCTGAAACAACCTCTGGGCTGAGATCAAGATCACTGTACAGCTACCCTACAGATATCGAACATGAAACAATCTCTGGCTGATCAAGTTCAGATGCAAATAAAATTGAAATTTGATTTAGCTAGTTAGGTTTTGTGGAGAAATTAAGAAAAACGGGGGAAAAGCCTCGAATGAAGGGAGAGACCTAACGAACTCTACTAATATGCGATACCGAGTCCAAAAATCGAACCCGAGACCCCAGAGGTCGGAGAGGGGAGTGCAATACCACTACACCACTGCGTTGATCCCTTAAGAGCTGTTGACTCTACCGCTAATTTCATTCAAGCGTTGTAACCACGACGAACATCGTTCAGCCACGGAATTCACGTACCAACTGTCTTTATCAATTACATAAACGAACATCCTTAAACAAGCGGGGCTTTTATACAACACTATGTTTCCGCTAATTTTGACAATTTGACGGTTTTCTTTGCCGGAGCTTCGGTTGGCAAGGAAAAGATATATAATTTACAACGGCTAATCCGTTAATTCAATAGCCCATTTGAGGCATTTGTTTGTACCGCATCAAAACTGTTTCTAAATATAAATAAAAAAATCGTGTGAATAAGATATCTATGGAAATGTCTCTCTCTTTAGACATCTCCACCACAGAATAGTTCCAGATAAATCTTGCCAGGGTTTGTGACGTCTGCCGTATTAACTATACGCAGGGATGGGAAATCAAACTATTTTTGTTATCGAAAACGGAGCATTCAAAATATTTTTTTTCTATTTTTAACTGAAAAATCACTTTTTCACAAGAAGCATAAGATGCATGAGCGTCAAAACAATGAATATATTTTAGAAGCTAATGTGTTTGTGCATTAAGAAAAAAAGCATTCCACTCCAACCTCCTTTTTACTTAAAATATCAACAAAACCAAGTGCACTTGATTCTATTTAAAACTTTAAGCTTTTGCAAACAAATGCCATGAATGTGAGCTTAGCAAACCATTTATTATAGATAAGTATTCTATAAATGTAAGAATCATAGTAAAACAACTTGGGCGATCGATGTTATAATGGTGTCCTACTATTCCACTGATGGCATCTTTTTCATTGTACTACTCTATGGCGCTAACGCATCCTCAATGACCAATATTCCAACTGTTCTCTCCCAACGTGACTTCGTGAAATGCATTAAGGAAAGTTGATTTATGTTGGTCGGCTTTTTCGGGGGTAAACTTTATCTGTTTGCGTAGCGTTAAGAGATAAAGATGATATGATATGTAATACGCAAATTAGCACTAGACACACACACACACACACAAATCTCCTCCAAAAAAATGACATACAAAAACTACCAACTTTTAAAAAAAATCGGAAAAAAAGCTTCGATTTTTGGTGGATCGGAAAACTCAGGATACAGCTGAAATCCAAGCTTATTGGTCGTTAAAGTAAAATAGCTCGTTTCGTGTTTTCTATGATCTTATTACAAATATTATGGCATAAAGAGGCGGCCTTTCTTTGTACACGAGTTAGCGGTGTCCTTTTTCCTATTTAACAATGTGCGTATATATTTTCTTACTTATTTCCCATTCCATTTAGAAAGTTCTTTTGAAATTTGACCTCAAGTTAAAAGTGAGAAATTGAGACTTGTCTTAGACCTCAATGAAATGTTTACTAAGCTAAAATCGTTGAGACAACATTTACTAGAAATAGAATAAACCGCAAAAGAGTTCTAGACGTCAACCAGTGGTCAAAACACCCCCACCAAACCCCAGGGATGATATTATCTTTTTCATAATTTTGAAGTGAAATAGATGTGGGGCTAACACATGGACAGCTAAAGGGACAGAATTAGCTTTTTAGAATAGTGCGGACCGCTTTAATCTTCTGGTGGTAATTAAATTGAATTGAAATGGTTGTTTGTATTGGGATTGAAGCTTTTAGAGAAATTTAAAGGCCAACTTGTTTTTGAATTTACTTCACTTTAAACTCATGAAAATTGCTTAACACGAAAAATTATTGACTTCATATGATTTATGCAATTTAACGCAGATTTTTTTTTTCTTAGCTCGTTTCCTTTTTATGATCGAAAGCAGAGTAAATTTCAATGAGTAATCTGTATATTGAGCCTTTCATTTGGAATTGTTAAAGATTCAAAAGGATAAGCATAAGACGTTCAATATATGGTATCCGAGCAATACTGTTATATTAAACCAGACACAGGCAAGCCTTCATAATACATTACTTTACTAAGACTTTCTCAAACAACTGTCTAGTGCAGTCATTAGTATTATAATCTCGTTGAAAACTCGAAATTATTCATGTTGTCGAGAGCCTGGACGAAAGCTCCCGAAGTAGGGTCCATAAAATGTGTTTATCGATCTGGATTTTTTTCTCCTTCACAACTATAAACTTATTCAGTTTATCCGAAATTGATTAGTCGATTCTTTGGTTTTCTCTTCAAAATCCAACAGCAAGACTTTTTTCGGCAAACAACAATGAACAGTAAATCTTTACAACTTCCTATGATTGTCTTTCAAGTTTTCCGCACTCTCATAATGGTACTACCGCACAATGGTTCCTAAACGAAGAAAGCTTAATTATCTGATATGTTTATATACATATTTATTTACAGCTTTTGTGGAATATGTAGAAGTAAGTCAATACTACCGGTGTTTCCTCGTTTGCTTCTGTTATAACTTGAAAAGAGAAAGAAAAAGAGTGAATAGAATATTATCTAAAAAAGAAATACAGTTTAATATTTCATGAACAACTTTTTTTTTCAAAATAAATATTAACTAATGTATATCAAAATAAATAGGGAAACAATGATTTTTTTTGCCAGAAAAAAAACAAAAACAAACGCCATTCACTGATAAAACATGTTGTTTGTAATAAGAAAACTTGCAGAGCATTTTTCCTTTTTATTTATTTTTCCATAATTATATTTTCCCCGAAATAATATTTTGGAGAATCTTCGATGGTTGGAGTACGTTTGTCGTACTTCGTTTCCCTTCTATTCAAAAAACATTAATGTAGCTAGGGAGAAAGAAAAAATTGAATAATTTATAAACCGGCAAGAAAGCTTCGTACTACTGCAGTGTCTTCGGCTAAATATTGTTTGGCAAAAACAAAACAAAAAACATTTTTTTTTTTAATTTTTCCAATGACAATTTGCAACATTTTCTGGAAAAAAAGCACACTTACTCACATACAACATAACAGCCTTACATATGCATAACATATCTTATCCCAAATTCTTGTAGCTGTTTCATAATTCATTAGAGCCACTATCTTATTAGCGATAGTTCCTGTATCAGGGAGCTTGATGTATCCCACTTCCTCTTAAATGTGAAACAACTTGGATGTCTTTGTGATAAGAGAACTGATGTTGGTACCATTACAAATTGTGGTCCCAATATTTTGTCTTTGTATATGTACATGTTCTGATTTTATTGATGTTGTTCAACATATTTTTTCCTTTTCGTATAGGATGTTATTTCCTTTATATTTTAAATCCCATTTGTTTCTTGTTTTATGAAAATTAGACCAATTTGTCATTATTCATCGAATCAAGACTACGAGAATTCAGTTCCATTATGAGCAACCTCAGCAAAAACCTAAGCATATGCTCGTCATCGTGAATATTGTGGGAAAACGCTTCAAACCTGGCTTGGTTGTTAGTTCCGCACAAATTCAATTAGTTTTCCTTCACCAAAAACAATCAGAAAAGAATTTAAGGCTTTTATCGCAATAGCTTCGATTTTATATCCTAATTGTGATTGTCAACAGGGAAACTTGGCGTAATTGAATGCTTTGACTTGATAATAAAAAGCTACACAAGCAGGACGTCTGCTAATGGATTTGCCAACAAAAACCTATCCTTTTACGTGTATACTTCATATACAATGCCATATATTTTTGAGAGTTCTTTTTGGATCAAAAGAAAGCCTGTTTGTTGACTCAATATATCCTTAAACCCCAGGGAAGCCAGATTTCATTTTACAGGGCAAGATGGCCAATGAGAGTCAGTATAACGAGATGGATCTTAAGTACGTAATCTCTAGAAATGAGTAAAGGAGCTAAAGTAGTCATATATTTTCGTATATTGTGGTTAGTCTGGAATGAATAATTGTCCTTTTAGAGGATTTCAAAGAAGAATTTAACTGAATAAATACATATTTATCCACGTGAAAAATGGAACAAAACGAACGAATAAACGCATAAATGAACATGAAAAATGGAACGAAAAAAAAAAAGAGCTGTAAAAAAGGGTGGATAATTTGTAACATTTTAGTATCCAGTTTGTGGCCTTAACAATTTTCATGTCTGACATATTTGAACAGCTTTGTTTGTTTGCTTTAGATTATTGGCCCATAAAACAGCCACATGCTAGTTTTAAAAAAAAGTCTATAACAAATCACTAAAATTGATAGAATTTTATTCCATCGGTTGCGGAGAACACAGCTTGTTCATCAGTAGTCGAAACTTCATCGACGCTAACAATGAAAACTCCCCTCCAGCGTCCAGCCACTTTTGAATTTCTCGTCAATCAAAAACGCGCGCACGTCACTTTTGAATATACTTGTTTAAAAGTTGTGTATTTGCGTTATTTCAATGGCCGAATTGCACTTACTACAACAAGAAAAAATAATATGAAAATATTTATAACATAAATGTGCCCGAGGGAAAAGGAATACTTGCTTTAATATTATAACCCAAACAGCATTTCATTTAATTAACTTTAATTCCTTTTTGATTTATCATTATTTTAATTTACAGCATCGAAGTCTAGTCTGCGCTATGAACATGCCAAGCCCGGTTTCCGTCTGCAAGTAGCCGTACAGCGAAAAGGCAAGCAACGCCACTACTTTCATCTGAAAATTCGTCCAAAAAAAAGTATTTGACAACAGTAAAGTTCATAAAATTAAAGCTGCCTGTCTCTTTTTGCGCAATATTACTCTTGGTTTTCTTCATCTTCCTATTCTGTGCCATCGTCTATGCTTTGCTTTTCCGCGGAACCAAATGTCCTCATCTCTGACGTCCTGTTTCCCTTTAGTGACCGCGTTGTTTTCTCTGTCAACCCGCAAAAGCGGCAGCAGAACAAATATGACAGATACTTCATGTAACCTCGGCGAAATCGTTTAGTGAGCGTGCCGTAGATTACAGGATTCAAAGAGCTATGGATTATTGCCAGAACGTCCGAGAACTCGAATATTTCATCTGACACCCTTCGTTCCTTTTTTCCGCCGAAGTGTAATAGCATCCATGCGATGTGTCCAGGAAGCATACTCAACGCAAATACTACCACAATAGTCGCCAGTATTTTGATGACTCGAATGTTTTCTTCACGTCTTGCGTGGCCAATGGCTTTTCTGCTCGACTTGAGCGACGGCGGCTGTGTCTTTGATTTTGTCAAGTCTATAGCAATAAGTACGTAGGCTACAGCTATGATCAACAGTGGAAGAAAATATTGAAGGATCATGAGAATGGACGTGTATATACGTCTGTGAATGTCCGATGGCCATAGTTCTGTGCAGTCGTTAGCACCATCTATGTACGTTGCCAATACCAACATTGGGAACGCCAGAGCAATAGATAAAAACCAAATACCACCTATCATAGGGAAGAGTTTACGTTTCTGTAAGGGAGGCTCGAATGGATGAAGAATAACCCGACATCTATACACTGCCATCACAGTGATTGTAAAAACACTGGAACATAGCGAAATTGTTATCATGGGCCATATCCCTTTGCAGTAGAACATAGATCCCTTGAAGCCAGTAAGTTCCTTGTAGGTAAATACGGGAATACAGAATAGTATTAGTCCTAGATCGCTGACGGCCAAATTCACGATGAATATATCGTTAAACCTTCGGACGCGTTTTCGTTTTACAATCAAAAGTACAAATATATTTCCAATGGATCCAAACAAGAAAACAGCGATGAAAATGGCGGCCCTGGTGTAGTTTTCTGCTGTAATCTGTTCGTTGTCCACATCGAACGTCGAATTGTTCATGATTTGTTTTTACTCAGCAGTGTGAGTTAGCTGAGGAAAAGGTGCAAATGATAGTAGCATAGAAATTACGGGCTTAACCTATCACTGACGCTTTTTGGGAGCCACTTCACACTCTAATGTGTGAGCTCACGAGGCTTAGCAAGAGCTTGACATCGGATGTCAAATACATTAATGCCAGAAAATCGAAAGTGATGTTCATTTAAAGTCTTGACGTTATACCCACTGCTCTTGACGGAGATGTCAACTTAAGATGTCACAAGAAACGTGTTTCGATGTTGGATCTGCTGAATATTACGTAGCCTGATGGAAATTGAAGAACTCTAGAGGGTTTAAAACTTTGGATCGGCCAGCGTAGATCTTGTCTCGAGGCCTCCAAACACCATCCACTCAAGCGATTGTTATTTTTATATGTTTTCTCCTTGTTGTAGTTTATATTGACCCCAACTGCCCTGAATGGCTGTAAATGAGCAAAATAAGCGAAAGACAACATCATACGTCAGAATATGTTTGCATCTTTGATTACAAAACCACGAAAAGCAAACCGTTATCCGCATTGGCTTCACTCAATTACGTTACTAGGCAACCACACGAAAAATGGAAGTCGTCAGTGGCCCCCGAGACGGTGTTTTTGTTGAAGAGATACGAGATAGAATGTAATCTATGTTTTTTATCAAGATTATTTTGTTTTAAATTTTGATGTTTGTTTTAGAGCGAAGAAACAACATTAACATTAAAAAATGTAGACCGTAAATGGAGGTCCTTGTAGATATACTGCCTATGGCAAAATATAATATATTTTAAATCAATTGCACCGCTTTTCATGCGATTATCACATAAATGCGCCAGTAATTCCTAGCAATATTAACAAGTCTGTGTATTTAGCCTATTACAAGATAATCATAGTACCTTAATGTTGCTGGTGCTACGATTGTGGATAAAGATATTGAATGCCTGTGAAGATCCTGTCCTATAAACACCGCCATCGAGAGATTCCTGTCTTATCTTTGCGACCAAAGTAATACTTTTTAGAGCTTGGTGATTATCTTTTTTGAATTTCAAATCGATTAGCACATGTCTATCAACAATATTCTCGCTAATTCGATTTGATTACCAATATGCGTGTGAGGTTCTTTAGGGACACATCATAATTACTCGATCCATAACGCTCTTATCTGCAACCCCATAACACGATCTCAAATTAAAAAAAGAACCAAATTTGTTTAAGGAATGCTGACCAACTTGAATAATGGTTTATACTACCTCCCGCAATTCGTCTCCGCTTCTTTTCTTTTCAGCTTTCCGACATTTACATCCACACTTCTGCATACCGGATAATCGGTACTACTCTTTTCAATCTCCTTGTGAGCTTCCATAATTTAGCTCTTCGTGTTTCAACTTCCTTTTGATTAATTTACGTTTTCTCTAGAGATTTAATAACAAAGCACTTATCCTGATGTAATGGTGTGTGCCATAGCAGATAAGCAATAGGAATTCCAATGACAAACGGAACAAATTTCCTCCAGGGTCATCAGCAAAATGCAAAAATGACGGCAAATCGGTCCTAGTTTATAATTTCCTTCTTCAAACAAAAACTTTGTAATCGGCTCATTGTGTATTTTTCGAAGCCAAATTACATAACCTTTGATCATATCGCTTTAATTTAAAATTTTTCTCTTTATCAATCAAAAGCCAGTTACAAGCCACATAATTTCCCCCCCAAGAAAAATGCTGTCTTTAAACCTGACGATTTCGCATGACATTTTTTTTATATGAATTAGTCTACAAGTGAGGAAGATTTACAAGCCTCGGGCTGTAGCATGAGCCAGTCGTACTAAGTACATTTTATTGATCATTGTATTTGACGACAGTCAATCGGTATCTCAGAAAATATTCTTTATTATGGTTATCCTGCTGAACTGCTTTCCAATTACCGTTACATAATATACACCAGCACAATTCTAAAATTGCTTCCAAATCATTTTTTAGGTCGTTTAAACTGTTTCTTGCTGCGATTGGACAGCTATTTCTGACTCCCTGATGACCAGTTTCTGAAGGTTCGTCAATTCTGGTCTTTTCAGGCGCCTTCCCGACTGATAATCAGCACGTTTGAAAAATTAATGTCGACCTCTGATAGCAATTCATAATGGTAAGAGTACATAAACAAAACAATCTTTACTGCGAAATTATTAGTCTGCATTTTAACCCGAACAAAAACTGTCCCACCAAATGCGAAACTTCTGTCAGCTGAGTTCAAGTACCGCGGTTTGATTCACAAACCTTATCAATAGCACACACATGACGGAAAAATTTATAAAAGTATGACAGTATATATTTAGTAAGATTTGATGTTGTATAGTGAGAGCTTGATGAGTCTACACTCAGTATATCGGTAAAGAGATTGCACTGAATGTATGTTGGGATTTTATTGGAAATGGATTTGGCGACATCGAGACCGGCGGCGTGAAGATACGATCACACTTTAAGGATCATTTAAGGACTGGGAAATGATAATCCACTGGATAGGCTCATAGTGCAATGTTCTGAAACATCAGATTGAGTATGCGAAATAACGTTGTACCGCAGAAAACTGAGTAATATGTATTATTATGAGGTGATGTAGAGCCATTAGTAGATAATCCAATACCAGTCCAAAGACATTAGATTAAAATTGCTTGATTTATTAATAATGTGTTATGTACAAAATGGGAAAGAACTAAGCGGCATCAAAACAATGAAATTCAAATATCTATAAACACCCTACACTCCCCTCCCCTCCCCTTACCGTCCCGTCCCCTCCCCCCTTTTTTACATAAAATTATTTTTGCACTGGTTTCATTCGATATGTGTGGGTTTATATATCACTGTATAATATATAAGGGTTCAAAATTAGCACTCATATACAGTCGGAAAATCCAAGTAATTATTTATAGTTGACAGCTGTTCCAAAACACACCACCAAACGTTTGTGAGTAAACATTGAATAGTTATCAGTGTATACTGTAATTTTTTTTGGCTCATAATCACTATTTATTTTCAACCAAATATTCTTAAAAAAAAGTCATGTTTGAACTGTCTAAAGAAGTTTTAATTTCCAAGTATCTGATACGTGAATGAGACGATGAATGCGTTTCCATTTCAATTTGACAGGGTATTCTTTGATTTGACGGAGCTGTGCGTATTCAGTTTCAACGTCTCTAAGCCGGAATCCTCATGTTGATAAGAAAGTTCCGAAACTCTTAAATTTCTCTTACACCTGCCAAGTATATTGGACAGGTATTGTACGTAAGTCGAGTAGGATTTACAACAGCTACACTACATGATGGGTAGTCAGGGTCTTTATTGATCACGTTCTTTGAATGAGTCATGAATTAAGTCGGTTTTTATGACATGTTTGAGTTACCTTTTTCATGCAGAAAGAGAGAGCAGGGGCGTAGCGAGGCCTAGGTCATACGGGGGCCATGTACAATTTTCGCGCCATAACCACAGGAATCCCGCACGAATTAATGAAATTGTTGTACCGAGATCAAACTTTTGCCCTCCCATACCTCCATCGTCCCACCCCACACTCGCTACGCCACGGAGAAAGAGAGAGAGAGAGAGAGAGAGAGAGAGAGAGAGAGAGAAAGAGAGAGAGAGAGAGAGAGAGCGAGAGAGAGAGAGAGCTGAATGGAGGATGGAGTGAGAAAGGAAGGGAGAGACAGAGGTGAGGAATAGAAGAGGTGGTCTTGAGCACAAAGGAATTGGATGGAAAAAGGTACTAAGTAATACTGGCAGGAAATTCAGAGTTACTGAGGTAGCAAAGTTACTTTATTACTTGCCTAAATGTTTTCTTCTTCTCCTTCGAAATACATTGAATACATAACACATAACACAGCTTCCCGGTAAAAATAAGAAATAACGAGAAAGATTAAAAAAAGTTTATTATTTATTCTAATATAGCTCGGTTGGTTGGCGTACCAAGATGGTGAGAATTCTTACTGATAACTGGGAAGTAGCCTGAAAAACCTGTTAATTGGCAGCTGGCAAACTTAAAGGTCAGTGCTCATTATTGACTCCCTTATCTCACATGCAATTATCACTATTTTTAGCGATTATTGCGGCTCTTTGTTTTACCTTCCAGGAACATCTTCACTTAAATGTAGTGTATGTAAAATAAAAGGAGAAAAAAGTCATTAAAATTTTATTGAAGGACGCGAAATCGAAATATTTTTTTAGGTGTGAAAATTTATGGTAATATGTAAGTGAGACTTAAGTTAAATTAAAATTTACTGATGCTGTGTACATACAGTGATGTTTTGAATATAGTTAACATCGTATGGGGTTGGTTTATGATTTATTAAGGGATAGAATTTCTACAAATTTGGAACAAACCTGAATTTTAATTGTACGAAGGACATGTCCAGAGCGTACTTGAGTTGCTGGGGTAAACTGAGATAGCCTGACGACTGAGACTGTTTCGAATAATGTATTTGACGTTTCAAAAAAATACGTTTTCGACAACCGGCTCGTTAAAAAAAAAGGCGAGACGGAAAGGTTTTTTTTTTTTTTTTAATATAAAACAACGCCACATGAAACAATCAAGCGAAAAGATATAATCTATAACCTTTTGCGTTGAAGCTTAAGTGCGACCCTCGACGTTTGATGTCTTGTTTGCAAACTAATATTTCTGATCTAAGGCCGTCAATCAAAGAACAAAACAAGAAAAGAAATACATTTTTGAGAGAAATTTTCAACTGAATTAAAGATTTTAGAGGATTAGAGGATTAAGTCTTTAATTCTGATTCCAAAATCTCCCTCAAAAATTTAATTTTTCTAGCCGGTTTAGTGTTTTCGACGGCCGTCGATGTGCTAGTTGACAAAGTTCACGAGATATCAAACTTTGAGGCCGGGTCGCACTTCAATGAGAACGGTTACAGAATATCTGGATACTATGGGATTCGAACACAGGAAAAAATATTGAATCTCCAATTAGGTTAAACTGGGATTTTTTTTGGAATGTAGCACTTTTCCAATATTGGGAAATTCCAAAGGAAACCCAAAGATAACCCAAAGATATCCCAATAATTCCCCATTTTTTTCCCCAAACCGAAATTTAATATTTTTTTCCTTTGGGTTATCTTTGGGTTATCTTTGGGTTTCCTTTGGAATTTCCAAATATTGGAAAAGTGCTACATAAAATAATATTGGGAAAATATTCCAAAATAATCCCAATTTAACCTATTGGAAATTCAATATTTTTTCATGTGGAATCCACGTCTAAGCTGCGACATGCAGAACTTCGATAATAAATTCCAAAATGCCAAAAATAAGGCCCCTTTGTCATACCCTGCAGACAACCGCAGGAGCTCAGCTGTCGTATGGACGCCGTAAAGCTGATCCGTCCTTAATGTACGGACCAATGAAGACATGAGGAGAAATACTCGACCTATGGAATAGGCGACTTGCACTAACAGGTCACGTGACCCTATCTAATTATATATTTTTGATATGCCATTTCTCCTGTTTCCCTTGTTATGAGCTCAAACTCTGCTACTCTACTAATGTCAAAGTGCTCTTTTCATTTCTGTTGTTAATTTTGACACAGCTGCTCGTCTTAAGGGGACAGGGTCACGAAACCTGTTAGTGCAAGTCACCTAGTATACCATCATCCCGGCACAGGTAGACCAAGCTATGTAATAGTATGGAGTTGATATATGCGAAGTATACTTAGCTAATTAAAATACTAAAACGCCTGAAGATATCAGGGGAAATACTCTACCTATGGAATGATACCATCATCCCGGCACAGGTAGCCCAAGTAAGTAAGAGTATGGAGCTGATATATGCGAATCATACTAACGAAAATACTAAAAAGCCTAAAGATATCAGGGGAAATATCTTCCCAGCACAGGTAGCCCAAGCTATGTAAGAGTATGGAGCTGATATATGCGAATCATACTAATGAAAATACTAAAAAGCCTGAAGATATCTGAGGGGAAATAGTCGACCTATGGAATCATACCATCATCCAAGCACAGGTAGCCCAAGTTATGTAAGGGTATGGAGCTAGTATTTATAAAAAAAATACTAAAAACCTTGTAAATCAGGTTTGAATTATACCTAACTATACTGACAACTGTTCTTTGTATTTTATGTCATCTTTAGTCTTGCTTGTCGAATTTGAGCGATATCAACTCTTCTAAGCATACTCATACATAACTTGGGCTAGCTGTGATCCCCAGCATCGATCGACGTCAGCATAATCATCAGTTCAGTGTATCACCATATATGTCAGTACAAATTCAAACGCAAAAATAAACACATTAGACAAAAGCCTCAGTTTAAGCATGCTTCTCGTTTAATGTTGAATGTCAAAGTCCAAGACAATATTCTAGATTTGAATAAATTGACCATAAATTTAAACATTTTTATATATGTCTTTACCTCTCGTTACCCAATTATAAGCAAGGTATACGATTTAAATTTAAGTATGGATACTATTAGCGATCCAGCCAGGTACTAAGTATGGATATGGTAAATGGTTCGCCTGATAGCGCTTCCTGTTTCTTGATTCAATCACTGTGGCTGTGTATCCATCAAGCCGGTGGCTGTGTCTTTTCACAATCCTGGTAGCATTAATGTGCTGAAGCTCGTCACCGTAGTCAAAGAGAAGATCGTATCTAAGGGAAGCCAGGTTCATCCCAAGAGCTACTTGCAACTGAAGACAGTCAAACAAAATAAAGTAAACTTGCCACTTTAATTTATTTTTGCTACAATTGAGTAAATTAACGATTGACAGACGCGGATGGCCAGTCATGGCCAGATAATCACAAAAACCACAGGAAACCGTTTGAGAGACGGGCGCGTGGACCGACGGACATTAGACAAACACAGTCAGAAGGGCACGCATGCATTAGGGACAATCAAACAACCAGTTCAGACAGACGGACAGACAGACACAGAATAATAGAGGAATGCAATAGTGAACAGGTGGGAAACGAATTACGTCCCAACCATAAGGGTGACTAATTAAAAAAGAACAAGACAAACAGACAGACACTTGATTGACAACAATATTCGTGCATGAGGGAAGGATTAGATAAAGAAACAGCCAAATAGCAGAAAAAATAAACTATCTTCACTTACTGCAGCTGTTCTTTTGCCAGGTAAGTTAAACAGATCAAATTTCTCTTCTTTAACACGTGCGTCATCATAAAGCTTTGTTGGCATATTCGGTGTATACGATCCATAGTAATTGGATGGATAGTTGATAGCACTGTGCTGTGCACTGGTGGTCCAGATCAGGCGGGTCAACACGTCAACAAGCTGGTGTCTTGTCTTGATAGACGATGGAAATCCTTTGATCTATCGTGTAACATTAGTAAATGAACTAGCTTTTCTAGCAATTTTTTGGTAGTGTGATTCATTTGGTAGGTTGCTGTTGTTGTTGTTGTTCTTATTGTTGTTGTTGATGTTATTGTTGTTGTTGATGATGATAATGTTATGGCTGTTGTTGGATAGCTGACGGAAGTCATACGATACATAGCCGTGTGGTAGACCCTTTAACAATTTATTGCGAGCTTGACGAAAAAACTGGGTCAAGCTGGCGTTGCAGGCGGTGCGCGACTTTTTAGGCAACGAAATAGACACCAAGGAGATATGTCCCCTGAAACAGTCCACGATACACTATAATGCCAACTTGACCTAGTTTCATTCCTAAAGCGGATAATCTGGGAGACACCGGGTCCCTGTATCCTTCCCGAACCTTTAAACGAACAAAGAAATAATAACCTCTATCAAAATTATATCAATTAAGTGGCCAACTTTTATCTAACGGCCAGTTATCAAAGTCACAATACAGAGGTTTTTGATCTGACGTATGCCAGTCAAGCTACAACAGCCACTTGTCAATTTCCGATATCAATGATGGCAGCTTAATAGAGTATGTAATGTACTATAACCATACCATTCCTTTGCCGCCATCTGGAGGATTTGTGCCCTCGGAGGATACTTCGTTAGCAAACGCTTGGAGTTCCGGATCGGTTTTAACTTGACATGTCTTACGATAAAAGCTGAAAAAAAGTACTAGTAAATTAAGCATATGCTATATATTGTGGATATAATTGCTTTGGGAAATGTTATAATCAGCGCCTTACGGAACTACCACCAGCAAATAGTGCCATAGTTCAATGTTAATCATTGATGTTCCTCAAAACTGATTATTATTATTATTATTATTATTATTATTAATTTTGATTTATTTATTATAATTGTTATTACTATTATTATTATTACTATTATTATTATTATTATTATTATTATTATTATTATTATTATTATTACTAACACTATTATTTACTTACAAGTGTGCATATTCCGAGACCATGGCCTTGATGGATTTATAGATCAACATCCCGTCATCTCGGTATGGGTAATAGGGAACCTTGCACTTATCATCCATACCACGTCTCTGGAAAAAGAAATAATAATTTTAAAAAGTCTTGTTGGCCACCGTCCTCACTACATTTGATGAAGTATTTTTCATTCATGAACAAACATTTTCCCTTTTCTACTAGTATTTTTCATTTTTTATATGTTTATTTATTTGTTTATTTTTTGACGTAATCCGGAATCAAAACGGATCATTAGCTCCAAGGCAAGAAAACGAGAAAAAAAGGAAGCACTTTTTTATTTTAATTGGTATTTACCTTTCTAAATTCGTAATTCGAAAACATTCTGGTAATCCGTATCGCATAGCTAGGGCTCTGAGAAGAACTGCCCTATTTCATAATGACGTCACAGTTTGTTTATATGGGCAAGAATGATTGAAATTCAGACAAAATCTTCTTTCGTTCGTGATACTTAGTGCAGTATTTAGCAGCTATTTCTCACTTTCCACAATCTTATAAACCGAATTTTATTTTGATTTCATTTGCAAATAATTTGGAGAAGAAGTTCAAATGCTCCGCCATTTTGCATTCCTACAATCCCTTATGTTAACAATATTAAGTCACTTCTTATCTTGGGCGCACAAAAAGAAGCAATCTCATGGTTTGAAATAAGAATATATGCCCCACCCTAAATCTAAAAGATAAAACAAGTCCTAGTGACTGGACTTTATAAATTGCTACATGTGATGGGTCATAATTTTATATCTAATTTACGAAATTTTAGATGCCATCCGGCTCTTTAGGTAACTTTTCCTTACTTTGATATCCTTATCAAAATCAGCGTCATCCCAGCTAGATGCATTAAATGCCCTCCTCATTAATTCATATCCTCCTCGGTAACCTACAGCGAAGAGTAGATCCGATGTGCCGTTCATAGCAGCAAGATTCTTAATGTTGAACTTATTGGTGCCCGATACTCCTCTGCAATGGAACTTCAAAAGCTGACGCAGTGGGTGAAGACTGTGGAAATGACGAAGCATGGAAACGCAAATTGGTTCAATAAAGAGATGAGTCTTGAGAAGATGCTCTACTGATCCAGCATAAACAAAGTCTGCTACTTGTACTGTCTGCTTTGCCAGAAGCCATTTGTCCCCATCGTTTGGTGTGACAACAATAGAGTCTAATAAAAATGAAAATTAGAATATAATGTAAAAACAACATTTTATTTGGGTGACTAAAATTACACGAGTAGACTAATTTTTATCTATGCCTTAGATATTTCAGAAACTTTGTACCTATAGGAACGAATTAATTTCATGATTGGTTTAAAATAAAACAATACATAGGGTCAACTAAAATAGCTATAGATTTCAACCGAACGACAAAACCTAACCTAACAAATAAGGTACTGTACTAAGAGAGTAATTGATTGCTACTGGATTACCGGAACCAATAAGTTTAGGTTAGAAATGATTAATATAGACCCTTTCGCGTGAAGTCCAAGCAGCTTAATTTGGAAGACAAAACAAAATTATTTCAATCTCCTGAGAATTTGAATCTGTCGTTTTGTCCTCAAAATTGAGCTTCATTCCGACGTGCTGCAAGGGGTCTATATAGAGGTTTGTTTAGACTAGGAATAATCCAAATTTACAGTGACACTCAAAATATATAAAAAATAATTAGGAATGTAAAAATACTTCGGATGATAGACTACGAGGCAACAAATCCTACTAGCAGCAGATCCACTCAACGAATGCAGATGGAGGGACGTACATTGACTGTTAAAATTTCCATATTTTTTGTCTTAAAGCTAGTATAAGCCCAGAGCAATTCCCTATCAATAACTCCTATCTCAGCATTTGTACGAGTAGTTTAACTTAGGCGCCAGTCATTATTTATTGCATGGGAAATCGCATGGTTCTGGGGGGGGGGGGGGGGGGGGATCACATGCTATATAACTGGAAGTGGGATGACTGGAGCTACAAATTTAGTGATATCATCAAGGGGGATTCACTGATTAGCAACTACTAACATATTGCCTCTTAGGGGGATCGTTAAAAATCAAAATCCTCCCCCCCCCCCTTGCCCATGTCCATAATCAAGTGCTTTCTACTCATGATCACCTTTGGTATGTCCCATCTGTATTGCAAAGGGTATAAGCTGGTTAGGTTTCGTCTTGTTTCTGCTCGGCTTGGAAGCAAATAGTGCTACAGGTGACACAGCCTTCATCAGTTTACGGCCTTGGACTGTAGAGGGTTCGGTTTTGGTCGGTATACCATCAAGAAATGGATGATGAACAATGTAAATGTACCCTGCTTTAATCGCCTGCCAAAATAAAAAGTAGGTTATTTATAACCAAACATTCAATAGACCTCTTTGCCTTCCTTGTTTGTTGTGCCCATTTCAGACCACGTGATGCCACTCTTGGGAGATGATTCTTTCATGTGTAAAATTTTTAACAAAAGAACATTTCTCAAGGGAATGACATGTGATCTGAAATGGGTGATTTGCATACGAAGGTAAAGAGGTCTATTGACGTGACAGGTAAAAACAAAAAACGTGATAAAAAATCATAAATTCAGGAGGAAAAACCTTAATGGTCTGAAAGTTTTAATGAAGCTGATTCCGAAAGAAATTTCTTGAGAGAGAAAAATGTCAAGCAAAGGGACACTGAAGGGATCAAAAATTAAAAATTAGGATGTACAAGTAACATAAAAAGAACTTGCAAATGATTATTTAATTAAAATTCAATAACATAATTCTAATAAGTGGAGCAGTTGTACAGAAAGATCAGAATTTACAAGGGACGATCTAAGAATCCATAGGTAGTGTCACATACTTCCTGTAATGATATGTCCATCCCTATTGCATCCTGTACAGCGGTCTCCCACTGATAGGAATCATTCAGTCTTGTTTTCAAATGATCCCAGTCAACTCCAATAGATCCTGTATGCAACAATAATAAAATGTTTTAGATACTAAATTTACTGAGAGGTTTAAATTTGGGTGGCAGAAACGTTAGAGCCGGCACATATGCATGTCATTATGGCCGCTGTTTTGACAGTCTATAAGTTTTAGGGACGATCATTATTTCTCGTCTTTGAAAGGAGTGGGAGGGCCGGTAATTTTATTGTTAAAATCATAAATATTAATGAATATAACTTACCCCCCTCCTCCCCCCCTCCCAAGGTGCCATTATCTTTTTTCATGTGTCTCTAAGCCTTATCAATAGTGGTTATTGCTTTTCAAATCACTTTGGTTGAATCCTGCTTCCCTGTGATATCTGCCCATGTATAGTTGAACTCCCTTCCAGTTGTCTAAAAACCATATGATCCCCTCTAAATCCTCTGACCCCCTCCTTCTTCCACCTAGGCAATAAATAATGGCTGGCCATGGTCTCTTATTCCCACAAAAAAAAATTGTTACGGTGGCATTCCTTGAGTGAAGTACAACTTCATCAGAGGCATCTTAGTATGCCTATATATGGATCACCCGCTTGGCTTAAGAAGATTTCTACCTTTAAGACCAATAGTAACCCTTTGAATTGACATTGGGCTACTACCAGCAAGGCGTTGGTCTGTGAATATCCTGTCTTCTCTCCAGTTACAGAGCCTCGTTAATTTTTCAAATGGTTCATTTGACTCCACGAAGAAGAACTTGAAAAACTTACGATGTTCCTAGTTAAGAAAAAAAGAACGAAATGTCCTCTTAGAATTCAAGAACTAAAAGGGGATGGTGGTAGGCAGGGGCCACCTAATTTTTTTCTATGACATGCATGATATCTTCATGTTCACATATGATCATGGTTACAATTGTGATGCAATTATAATATACATGTGTGATAACGTTGATTTTGTAGAATAGTGATGTGTATTGTTTATGATAACCATGATGCTTTTGACCATGATGACATTGATGATGATGATAAAGGGGTGGGAATTTGTGAATTTTGTGTAAAAAGGGGTAGCTTTTCTTCAAAAGTATATGAAAGGGGTACCTTTTTGATCAAATTTGGAATATCAAAGGGTATATCGATAGTCTGAGCGGAGCATCCCCGTATGAAACGACCCGAAGTACCCCCCCCCCCCTCAGGTGATAAACCAAAAGCAAGTCACGTGCAATAAAGACTATGATGGCCCTTTTACTGTTGCTGACGAAGATGAAAATATGGTGACGTTGACTCTGTGGATAAAGATAATAATAACTAATCTGCAAATAGTTAAAAACCTTTGGGATAAGTTCTTGCGAATACTGAGACTTTATGAAGAACTTCAACACATTCTTATAATCTTCAATCGCTGTAAACTCGGACTGGTTCTTTCCCTCCTTCAAAAAAGTACTAAAAAGAAGTAGATTTCGTCCTGAGATCTGATCATAGACGGTCAACCATTCAGCGTTGACTGGATCATTCTTGTAGATGTCCCTCAGCTGTGGTATTGTCATGTTTAACGATGGGAACAGGTTGAGGAATGTTGGACCCAGTTGGTAGAGTTGCTTGTTCTTCTCAAGTTCTTCGTCTCTTCTCTTTTTACAATATGGGTTTAGATCTCGTCTCGTACCAACTGGACAGGATACTGTAATAATAATAATAATAATAATAATAATAATAATAATAATAATAATAATAATAATAATAATAATAATCATGATAATGATAATCATGATAATAAAAATAATAAATAATAATGATAATAATAATAATGATAATGAAGATGAAGATGATTATGAAGGTGCCGACGACGTTGATGATGATGGCAATAAGAAAAAGGCCAAGAAAGCAAAATACACATGTTCAGTGGCCACAATCAAAAGTGATGCACATGATAGCATCACAATTTTAAAGCTGAATGAAAACTGCATTGCCTCATCATAAACATCTTGTGACGCCCTCAAGTCGCCTTATATATAAAGTACCAAAGTCAGTGATATTTGGTTACACTAAAATAAAAAAAAGGAAAAAGAATAGTATCTTCCCGATTCTTCGCACGGCAATGCTTTAACTAAATGATGAAAAGAATTTTTGAATTTGTTTAAAAAAAAATTTTTTTTTAATGTCGCTGACTGACATTTCGGTTCGTTTTGTTTCGTTTTCAGTAATTTTATTATTATTATTATTATTATTATTATCATAATATTATTATTATTATTATTATTATTATTATTATTATTATTTTCCTTACCATTATCGCCCCTGAAGACATACACATCAACAAAGAACAATCCACCATGTGTAACATTACAATGGGAAGCTCTTTGTATCGCATAAAAGATTTCGGGAGACGCTGAACCCGACCAACAAGATCTTCCATTCTGAATACCAAACATCGTGTATCGTCTTTCTTTGGCAATAGAAGAGCATGCTGCTATTGGATCTAGTGCTATCGAAACCTCATCTAGCAAGACCGTCAATAATGTATGTGCGCTGTCATTGTAACAGCCAAAATGCTCGTAGCTTTGAGCTTCACTGCCGCTTTGTCTTTTGACTACATATTGTAAAAAGGAAGAAGAAAAGAATGTGAACTTCATTTATCCATTCTACTGTTCAGTAGTGATAACTACTTTTGTACTGCATCCCTCCTATCCATGTTTCCATCCTATCCATGTTTCGATCCCATCCATCCATCCATCCATCCATCCATCCATCCATCCATCCATCCATCCACCTAGTTATTTATACATGAATCAACCTATTCCTTTTATTTCCCTTTCATTCCCTGACCGAACATCAGTTCATTTACTAAACAAAAGATGTTTCTATATCCATTAAGCCAACCTGCCCATCCCAGACTCCAAATCTTTTTTAAACTATCTTCGAAAACCCTGTAATAACTGAGTTAGTCGTACGTGGGAATAAGACAACACTCTCTGAGCGACTTCTTACCTATCAGGCAGTATAATAACCAGCAATATTTGCCACACCCTACCAATAATATATATTCAATTAAATTAAAATACAGTACATCGATATACTGATCGATACTTTACTTGCCTTTAGGAGTCAACGGACTTGGAAGAAAAGCTTCTGAAAAAGTAACTTGAAAAAGCAAGCCAAGAACGAAAGAGCAAGAAACGGTATACATCCTATGGCAGTAGAAAACGACCTGCTTCTACCACTACATACCGCATATATCACACACAGGAATAAACCTATATACTCGTAACAAAGTTGGATTGTAGAGTCAATTGATACAATTACCTTATTCAGTTTCCCCCGACAGATGATAAACGCCAATGGTGAAACCGTTAGCAAAATTAACTTTAATCCAAGAGGAAATCTGTTTCATTTTGTTTGCCGACCTGCCGGTATTTTTAATGTTCTGTTACTTTAATTTATTTCGAAACTGAAAAAAGGGCATTAAAAGGTATCTTACTAAGAGCATGATAATACTGAAGATCCATTTCTATAATGATTCAAGTAGGGTTTCTTTGCTTTACCATGCACTTCTTGATGTTTTTATTGACAGTATCCAGTAGCTTTTAAAACCACTTGATTGTGTGCCATATGAGGGCAAATAGGGAGGACGATATTACGGAAATCTGCTAATGTCATTTCATGTACTGTTATTCCCACCTGTTAAATTAACACATACTAACTTCATAGTTGTCCTTCGTCCATATCGTTTGCTCACCTTTAGGATTATACATAGGGAAAATAATCAAGTTTGGAGGTGTTAATGATGACTATTCCTTTGAATTGTATTATCATTTAATATTTTATTTCAATTTTTCTTCCCTTCCTTTCATTTCTTTTTCTTAAACTTCGTTTTTGTTGTACGTATTTAATCTTTTTTTTTTTTTTTTTTTGTGATCATTCCTCGCCCCAAGTGAATATCGATAATGCTCCTGTAAGTGGTAAAGGTTGGCTCGAGGATTCGAAATCAAGATGGGCAATCAAAGCTTTGATCTTTTGTCTTCAATGTGTGTGCGCGTGTGTGTGTGTATGTGTTTATGTTTCTAAGGGAGGGTGGAGGTGGAAGGGGCTCTCCTCACTTGGTTCTGGTTTATTTCTAATCAAATAATTTATTGCCTTGAGTAATGCTTTTTGAAGAAATTAATCTCTCATGTATTTTGCGTAGTTCACTTTAAAATGTTAAACATAAAAACAACAAGCTAAGTCTTAAGCTTTGTTTTTAATATGGTTTTGAATGAGCCAGTTAAAATATATATTACTACGGAATCGTACAATATGTATCAAGCATCTGAAGACTATTCA
This sequence comes from Anthopleura sola, assembly GCA_023349425.1. Classification (NCBI taxonomy): domain Eukaryota; kingdom Metazoa; phylum Cnidaria; class Anthozoa; order Actiniaria; family Actiniidae; genus Anthopleura; species Anthopleura sola. Next base: position 5,154,798 of record JALHLI010000016.1, on the reverse strand, counting down.
AATTATCGTTTGGATGTGAATCATGTGTAGCCATTCTAGGAATATAACCTGCCTGTCTTGCTAAGTGTATTGGTTCCAGTAGCCAGGGCATTAAATGTACCATAGTTCAAGTGTGAATACTGTTAGATATCCAACCAGGTAGTAAGTAAGGATAGGGTAGGTGACCATTGTCAAAACGATTCACGTTACGAGACTCAATAACAGACTTGATGTTCCCATTGATTTTCCCAGAGTGTCTGTGAAAGATGTCCCTTGCTCTGCTGTCCTCAAGATCTTTTCCATAGTCAAACAGGCTATCAAAGTGCATTGCTGTTAACGTCATGGTGATCGTGGCCTGGATCTGTGTATGTGGTAAAATATAAAGTCATACTTATATCGGTTATTAGTGGAAACTACTTCCATATTTGCTCTTGTATAATTTACTCGTAGGCGGAAGTAAGAGGCAAATTGACGTTCTTCGTTATACAAACATATTTTGCGGAGTAATTAAAAAAAAAAAAGATTTCTTTTACTAAAGAACCAACGAACATGGCGGCCAAATGTGTCCTAGTATTTCATTGGAACTTAAAATATAATTGAAATTAGTTGTTTGAAAATGTATTAATTTGCTTTGATGTAGTTTAAACTAAATTAGTTATAGTAAGAATTGCAACAGAGTAGTAAAAAGGAAACAAAGTGGCAGCCTGAGAAATTGTAGTGGATATTAACTAAAATCACTGAAAGAGTTATTCAGCTCTCATAACCTCCCCTCCCTTCAACTCCCTCCGTTTCAGTCTGCATTGATCTCTAGCCCTGTGTGAATTTCTACAAACAGTTTGTATAGTCCCTCAGAATAGTCAGACTTACAGTAGCATAGTACATCCCTGGAAGATTCAACACATCGAAATCTCCAGGCATGACTCTTGAATCAGAATAAAGCTTGCTTGGCATGTTGGGTGCGTACGCTGCGTAATAATTGCCTGGGTAGTTGACCGCGCTATGCTGGGCACTAGTCATCCATATAAGGCGAGTAAGGATGTCCTTGAGCTCATATTTGTAACGAATAGAAGACGGGAAGCCCACGATCTAAAATAAAGTATTTGACTGTTAGAATAGTTATTGATATAAAGAAAGGAAGCGGTGAATTTAATAACAAGTGGGATTCCTGTGGTAAGTTGGCCCAGTTTTTCTCGGTTGACTTACTTCCCCGTTCAACCCGTTTTTTGTTATGCCGTTCGATGAAACCTCGTTTGCAAAGGCTTGTAGTTCTTGGTCGTAATAAACATCGTTGTTATCCTTGTAGTATCTGCAATAGAAGTGAAGAACATGAGATGATCAGACAGCTTTCTGACACCATGGTACATCCTAGATACTGCACAGCGGTTTGCGCATGCTCACTAAATACATCAGCTAGAATCTTATCTGCTTTTGATAGAGTGAGTAAAGCGACTCTTACTCAAGTATTTGGTATCGATAACACACTATCTTACTCTTCATCTTTAAGGATGGGAGTGGAGGGGAAGAGAAAGAGTCGAAATACATAAAAAGCCATCAATAATTTATTTTTTATTTTATTGTATTGTATTATTTATTTTTTGGCTTAATCGATCTCTAAATCGAGAGGGGTGTGCAAAAAAAATGATGATGATAATTTTCAGTCTCAGTTTGAGCCATTTTGATGTATCTCAGTTTCCAAGACTAGTTTTGAATATAATGTTTTTAATCTGACCTATATGAGGATACCAACTTATACATCTGATATTTAAGAACATAAAGGGGAAAACGCCACAAAAAGAAAGCAAAAGAAAGAGGATAGGATGGAAAGATCGTGAGAAAAATGCTGAATGCTAGAAAGAAAAAAAGATCATAGTAGCTAGGATCGTATGATTTTCTTCTCGTTTTTAAAGACACCAACTTCTGTAAAAACGACCGTGTGTCAAAACTTTTGATTTTGTGTTTTTAGTCACGTCTCTCTTCTAGTAATTATTATTCAAACGAGAGAAAAAAAATCCTTCATTTCTGAGACGTCAATACGCCATTACGTAGATCTATCGTTTAACTGCCGGCAGGTGCAAGATATATTTTATTTTACTTTACAATATTCAAATATTTGTTCCTCTTTAATTGATGTATCGGTGGTATTTGCTTAAGAACTGTCAAGAAGTTGGTGTTAGTTAAGTATGTTTTACAGTTTGTCCTTGTTATCTTAATTTGATACCAAAACACCTGCCTTGAGTAAAAAATGGAAAATCTAAAACAGGGACCGCGCAGCAGGGGTGGCTGGAGGTCTTCCAGTATTCGGTGGTCGTTAGCCCCCCAATCAAAATTACGCTCCGCAGTCCCTGTAAAATTAACTAAATTTAGTAGACGAGGCCTATATAAAACTCAGTTAGTTATTAGATTTTGTATCGTTGCTAAAAAACGGCCGTAGTCACTATGCCTTGATAAAGTACTTACAGATCGATGTATTCGTTTGCTAAATCTTCGATGGCATCGTAGATTAGATAACCATCGTCTCGGTATGGGTAATAAGGAATCTTTATTTTATCATCCATCCCTCGGTCCTAATGAAAAGAATGCCACTTCAGTTACAATAGAAATGAACATTGATAGCCAGTGTTCTTGGGATTATCAGACTTTTATGATAGAGATTATCGTACAGCATCTAGCAGCCTTAGAAGCGCGGGGGCGTAGCGATAGTAGCGCTCGCCTTTCAGCAATGCGACTTGGGTTTGAGCCCCGTCAGGTTCAGTGTTGTATGTGAGTAGAGTGTTTGTTGGTTCTTTCCTGTGCTTCGAGGGTTTTTCTCCTCCCTCCACAAAAATCAACTTCCAAATTCTTATTCTGTCTATCGGTTGCCTGGTAATTGGGCCCTAGATAGACCTGGTCCGTCCACCTTGCAGTGGTAAAGCTGATAAATTGAATCCTTGGATTCAATAATAATGTGTGTTTTGATATCGATTCGTTGTTTATTGAATATTTTAGGGCAGTTTTTCTAAAATAGCGACACCTATACAGCAGGAAAAGATCCCCGAAGCAAGATTTAGTGTACAATCACAGAGAAAATGAAGGCCTTTTCATTATTTTCGTAGTCAGTCCAGTGGCCCATTTGAATAGCTTCGATCAATATAGATCTTTATATGATGTTATTTTTGAAACAGAGACCAACTCCCACGATCTACTTCAAGCGGATATAAATGAGGACCCTGTCACAATCAAGGAAGAGGGAGGAATGGGAAAGCTGAACCATTGATCTTGGAGCCTACATGATTGAAGAACCTTTTGCCAAAATAAGACCTAGTGTATGACGGCAGCGACAGAATAACTTACACAAAAAGATAATTGGTGAAGTATGGCATCAAGTATGTATGCTCCTTTCCGTAATCTTCCCACAATCCCTTATTTTCCCAACACAAGCTCGAGGTCAGGGTAAAATTTGCATATTTTTTTATACATTTTTATGCAAATTTTACCCTGACCTTGAGCTCGTGCTGGGATCATAAGGGATTGTGGGAAGACTACGGAAATGAGCATTTGTGGCACAGAAGTGCATTAATTATAAATTTCCAGTTTTACCTTAATATCCTTTTTGAAATCAGTGATTTCCCACTTAACCTTACTCATCGCCTTACGTAACATTGCCTGGGCTCCGTTATGTCCAACAGTATACAGCTTCTCCATAGTTCCGTTCACAGGGTGAACGAGGTAAGGAAACCCAAACTTGTTGCTTCCAAAAAGACCTCGGCAATGGTATTTAAGGATTTGATGGAGAGGGTGAAGTTTATGGAGTTGACGATGAAGACACACGCAGATTGGCTCCATAAACAAATGGGTTTTCAATAGATGTTCGACGGTTTGTCCATAGGCAAAGTCCACTGACTGGACAGTAAGTTTGGCTGCCAACCAGGCATCAGGGTTGTCGCGTGTCACAATGGGAGAACCTTTAGTTTATCCAGGAAAAAAAATTCCAATCCTCATCAATTATTCAGGAAATAATTAGCCAATCAACTGCCCCGATTTTGATCCCGTGACAATACTTGAAACCACGTAAAGTACACCTAAACCAACTGGAAATCTGTTCTATTGTGTTTCTAGACCAATTGCAACACTGTTCCAGTGTCCTTGGACTTGAACAAGGACACTGGGACAGAAATGCAATTGGTCTAGAAATACAAGAGAACAGATTCCTCGTAAATAATTGATGAGGATTTGAAGTCATTCAAAGTCCTCCAATTCGGACTTAGCGGGTTTTCAAAGTCCTTGCAATTAATGCAGTCCTTGGCTACGCCGACTGGAACTAATTGCGCGGACTTTGAAAACCCGTCAAGTCCTCATTGTCGGACTTTGAACTATACTTGAAGTTCAAAGAATGCGGTGAAATTTTACGATTTTTTAAGATATCACCATATATTTAATAAAATATTGTTAATGATATATTGTTATTTATCATGAACATTATCAGCAGAATTATCTGTAAGCAGAAATAAAGGCATATTGTACAAGAATCATTATCGTAAAATACGTGAACTGCAAGAACACGTTTCATATAAAGTGATAACTGCTTTGCGCAGTGGTCTACAAATCAAAGATCATTTGGGGGGGGGGGGGGGTTCATTGCTGCTCAGACAGCCTGGAACAATTTCTTAACACTAAAAGTGTCAAAAGAGGAGTTACTTGCCCCTTGCCACTCTGATCATGTGTACTAATGTGTAACTTAACTTTTTTGAATAGTACAATGAAACAGCCCGACTCCAATTATTTACCTACAGTATGGCCCATCTGAATGGCGACAGGGATGAGCTTATTAGGTTTTCCTTGGATCCTGCTTGGTTTGGAAAAGAAGATTGCTATTGGCGAGGTTGCATTCAGTATTTGTCTATTAGGCGAAGGAGGCTCTTGTCTGGTCTTCAAGTCATCGTATTCTGGGTATTGCAGAATGTAGACGTATCCCTTGCTTATCGCCTGGAATTGGTGTAAGAAAACAATGATGACTGTAGCATGATTAAGTTCTTAGAATTTCTAGTGTTTTTTTGTGTGTGTTTTTTTTTTTATTTTCTAAAACGATTGCAAGGGCAATAAAGGTACTAGTAAGGGAAGGGAGGGGGGAGTGATATACAAATACTCACATCTTGGAAGCGGTTATATCCAATGACATCAAATGTCAGTGCATCCCAGTCTAGTTTAGTACTAAGTCTTGTTAACAGGCTGTTAGCATTAACACCAGCGAGACCTATCACAGAAAATAAAAAGCATTCAAAGGAAACAAAGAATCATTAATGTATATAGATATTTATTTTTTACGCACGTCCTTTTAGTATATTTACACATTAAAAAATATGTTTTGATAACATGCACATAATATTTATTTTAATCTTAAACGGATACTGAACTTATATTTGGAATAATTCTCTGTCCTCCATTGATATGAAACGTGTTCTTCAAATTCCGTGTAGGCAGAAGTATGAACGTCATAATATATGAGTGCATCAGTTTGTGTTAGTTTTAGTTTTAGTGTTAGTTTTAGTAGTTAGTCAGTGTATGTTTGCTGTTGTTGAATGGTTCAACATTAGGGATAAAGTCCCGACAGTTGTCATCTTTCGGGACGTGATTTAGAGGGGAGGGGTGGTGTTACCCAGTACCCACAACATCTGGAAATGAAATCTTGAAATTTTGTCCTCAAAAACCTCCAAAACTAATTACGAGGTCAAATCAGATAAATTAATGTTATCTCTCATTGGCCATATGCTAATAGTAATAACAACTATGTATAGAAATAGTCTTTACGGACATTCAGTATCAAGCCTGTCAACAGAACTCTGTCGCACCTAAATCAATCATTTGGGACACTACTTTAGACGATTGTTTTGACCTTGCCCCTTAATGGGAGAACCTACATAGCACTCAGTTGATGTAATGTATTCATAAAATCTATTGTATTCTATTGTCCTTCTACGTATTGTATGAGGTGTGATGTATTGTATTTTTATTAATACATTACATCAACTGCTTGCTACGTAGGCTCTCCCGCCCCTTAATACGGTGGTAAAGGGATTTTATTGAATCCATGTTAAAAAATATAATATAGCCATTTGATGTTCAGATATACTAAAAGGATAATTAAAAGTAGAGAAAGAAAGAAAAAACAAAGACGGAAAGATCAAAAAAGATAACTATATATAGTGTCTTCTCATGACTATGTATCCCTTGTAGCATACATTTTCAATGCTGCTCAACTTGGAGGACAAACAAATTTTACTTTTCTGAGAATTTTGTAATCAGTTCATTTTTTGCAATGGGAATGGGGATTTTGCACACCTTGCGTGGTATTTCAAATATTGCTTCGCTGGTCCCGCAAATATCATATCTGGAAAGAGCATCCTAAAATTAGTAATTTTTGAAATTTTGAGGGAAATCAAATAAATACGTATGTGTGTACAGCTGTGTGTACAGCTTGCCCACCAAGACAATTTTCCATACATTTCTTTATAGAAAAGGTCATCTTTAAAAATGCATAACTTTGTTCGTATTTATTTGATTTCCCTCAAAATTTCAAAAATTTACTAATTTTAGGATGCTCTTTCCAGATGTGATATTTGCGGGACCAGCGAAGCAATATTTGAAATACCACGCAAGCTGTGCAAAATCCCCATTGCTGCACGGGGTCTTTTAGAATATTATATATATGTTGAGGTTCAATAGACCTTTTCGGCTTGGGCGTATACGTAATGTTTTCCCATTTCAAACCACTTGTCATTCCCCAGAGTATCATTTCATTGTTCAACGGTTGCACATGAGAAAACACATGAATAAGGATACAACTCAAACAAAGAATCTTATTCTCAAGAGAATGACACGTGGTCTGCAAAGGGTTATTATTGCAATGGGTTATTATTATAGTGTACTGCAAATTAAACGTACTGTATGTAACTTTCTGTATTGACATGGGATTGATTCCAGCAAGTCTTTGTTCTGCAAAGTACTTATCTTCCTTCCACTTGCATAGACTTGCAAGCTTCTTGAATGGTATATTGGGATCTTGGAAGTGAAATTTGAAGTATTTCTGATCTTCCTGAAAGATGACACATTCACATTCACATTGTATTAACATCTAAAAATGCTTAGACCGTCACGTGGCTCGGATGACCACGTAAAATTGCGGTCCCATCTCTCCACAAAAGAACCACTGAGGACCTAAAGAATCCATGGCAGTGACCACCCTCATTGTCTGGCCTTTACCAATGCATATGATTCCTTCCATTCGTTGTGGAATGGGGATTGGAATTTGAATTAAGGGGGTTGGATATTGGTGCAATGTACCTCGAAGAGAACTCGGTTCTCTGCTGTTGAATCTCAGCCTGCGGGTAGCCTCCTTCATAGACGTTCTTAGGGTCGTCACGTCGTCGCGCAACGTGAGAGAAGCGTTGCGTGGCCACTCTAAGAGCGTCTGCGTAGGAAGCTAGTCTGCGGGCAAAATCTTAAATAATCTCAGAGGCTCACAGAATTTTTTTTCTTTTTTTAAAAATTAAGTTCCATCGAAAAAAGGTTTGATTCCTTTTACCGGATAGGATCGCATCACAGATGATTTTTGAAAGGGGTCTATTCCCCGTATCAGTTTGTAAACATTCTGAGGGAGTGCTGAGGGGGGGGGGGGAGAATGAGAAAATCCCGTAGGGAAGAGAAGCTCATCGCAGCTTTTCGAGGAGCATTAGGGGGAGGAGAGGGTGGGGGAAAGGACGTTTGACATGACGCATCCAAGAGGATCTAGTTTTACTTACAGGTTGTACATACATGTGTTGGGAGTTAACAAAGAACTCAAACAAACCACTGTAATGTTCCAAAGATGTAAACTCGGTATTGGAATACTTCATAATAAAACCATAAGAAAGCTGGAGATTCCTGATAATTGTTGCCTTGTAGAGTTTCATCCAATGAGCATTCAGTTTGTCACTGCTTAGAACAGCCGTCAACTCATTGGCTGAAAGGCTGATGACTGGGAATAGACCAAGAAGAGACGAGGAAAGCTGGTAAGTAGTTCTAGACTGCTGAAGGTAGGCTTCCCTTTCGGTTTGGCATTCTTTAAGATACTCGTAACTAACGGACGAGCAAGGATCTGTTGGTGACATGGATAACAAATCATATTAGCTCAATCAGTCATGCACTGAATCATACCAAGTCTGCTGTTAAATTTCGAACTGTCAGTTTGGAGCCACCCTTGTACCAATTGGAAGGAGTTTCTTGATCGGTTTAAAAAACCCCAAGAAGGACTAGCGAAGGATTAGCGTTCGAAACGTCAGTAAGTGATCTTTCTTATTTTTTACGGTGTAAGATTGGTATTCCAAAAACAATAAACTAGATTACACCTAAACTAACAAAAGAGGTACTCTACTAAGGTAAAGATACAAATAAAGTAACTATACTTAACGTCGGTACCTGCTTCAGTACATGTCTATCTTCGTTCATTTTGAATACGACTCGAACGCATGGCTGTGCATGCAAACTTGAATATACTATCTAAATTGTACCTTATTTTACTGTTCTTTCTTTTGTTTCATGTTTTCAATATTTGTCTCTCAAACAAGTATATTGTTTATTTCTTAAGAATACGTCATCACTTATTACATTTGTTATTCAGAAAACCTCCTCAATGTAAAAATAATCCAGTTATCGGCCTTCAGCTCGTGGTCATGTGAATATATCACTAATTATCTAATTGTCTATAAAAGTATATATTTTCCTAAAGCTGAATAAGTGCAGATTTCAAGCATGTCGATCATTATTCGATCAAACTCATAAGCTTTTTAACATTGCGAGTTTAATAATTTTCGAACGTACTTTTTCAAAACGTTCCCGTAACACAGAAATCTCGTAGAGAGCACAGATGATCTCCAAAATGGTGTCTCAGAATTTTGATTAACGCTTTGGTTGCGACAATATTTGTTCTCAAAGTTGATTATCGTGATTTTGACCTCTTTTGCGCATAAATCATAAACGAGACAAGTTATAAAAAACTGAGAAACCGTTTTTGGGATGATATATAACTCGACATATCTGCAAATGTTTAGCAAAATTTATGGAAATTCGGCGTTCCAGGAACTTCTTTAAAAAGAGCGGTCGAAAATTATGATACTCGCATTCATAAAAATTGATGCGTTTGATAAGAAAAATAAGCGATATTGTTGAAATTTGTGTTTATACAGCTTCAATAAAATATATACTTTTATAGGCGTTAGATGAGTAGTTTGTGCGGTTTGAGGTATTTTGTGAACACGGTCGCGAAGGACCCCTGGTACCTTAAAATTAATTCTTGCATTCTAACGTACCTTATATTCGTGCGATAGATTTCGATTAAAAAAGTAAGGAGGAAAAGCATTCGATGCACATATACGACATTGAAATACGAAAGAAAGTAAATCAAACTGTTAACAGCGATGAAAACGGATGAATAGATATTAAAAAGAAATGAAAGAAAATAAAGCAGTTGGTAGCAATTCGGGAAACAAACGGGTTTGATAACATAATATTGAAAAGCGGATGATAATTCAAGAAAATGTTCTAAACGTTAAAGGACGAAATGAAAAAGAACAAAAATTAAAACAACAGCTTAAGGAAATCATTCTCACCAGCAGGTTTTCCACTTGTTAAGTTGGTAGGAGCTGCAGAAGATTGGTTTATGGATGCTCTGCACTCATTAACAACAGCTAAAATAACAAGCACGATAACCAGAAACCATCCGAACGAAGCCATATTCACAGCACAAACCAAACACCAAGAAAAGGCCTTGTTTTCTTGGCTAACTGAAATCTCGGGCAGACTGAACAAGTTCTAAGTGTGTACATGACTAACTGTTTTGAATGTTTGCTGAAGTTTGAACCAAAGTTTGCTGATTTAATTCGAAAGCTACACTTTATACAAACAAAGGAAGCACAAATCACTTTAGAGGAGAGCTGGTAAATAGATTGTTTCCGATCTGCTGAGGAGTTGTGCTGATTAATTGAACGGGATCTTTATTTTGGGATATGGGAGAAGAGACAGTTTACAGATGAGATATCTATTTTGGGATATTGGAGATAAGACAGTTTACAGATGAGATATTTTTGATGGAATGAAAAAGTTGGAAGTAAACCCTGGTTTACACTAGCGTCGAAATCGTAATCGTACGCAACATACGCAGATTCAGTATCTCATTTATCACTTTAGGTGTGAAAGAAGACAAACACTGTTAATGAACAGTACGCTAGCTACTGAGTCTGCGCATGTTCTTACGACTACAATTACGACTCTAAGGGGAAGAAGTAAAGTAATTAAAAATATAAATGAAAGAGAATGGAAAAGAATGGAAAAAGAGAACGGAGGAAATTAAAGCTGATGAACTGAAAGGGAAGAAAATCAAAGAAAACTATATGTTGAGAAGGTGGCGCCTGAAATTGAAAAACATAATAGATCAATTGGAAAGAAATGGAAGGGAAAAGGGGAGAGGAAGAAAAGGAAACGGAAAGGAAAAAAAGAAACCCCCAAAAAACATTCAACACGAAGAGAAAGCACATACTTATAGAACATCACATATATATTGCAAATAACTTGGCCCAGTTTAGATGTCAAATCTTCTCACCTCGAACATAGTTGCCTTTGAGGTCGAGTGCTCGAAACTAGTATTATCAAACGAAAGCTAACTAAAACTATCCAAAATCAGCACATGCCGTGTCCTGCGCTAAGCAAGGTGACATGAGTGTCAGTGACATGTTTTCATATCCTCACACGTGATGATATCGATGACGTCAAATCCCATCTTTTCTCACTTAGGATCAGTAAAAATGGATACGATGCCAAATGGCGTCTTTTTTCGAAATATCTCTATATAATAAAAAGAAAATTACATGTTGGCTTGTAGAAATGATGTTAATCTAATCTTGTTGAAAAAAGTTCACTCGTTTGCTGCGCCAACAATATTTTCAACATTTGAAGATAAACTACATCACCGTGTAATATTCTCTATGCATTCACTTCATTATTTTTTCCCTTACTTTACTTTTTACTTTACTTTTAATGATTCTCATCCTCACATATGATTTACTTAACAAATTCCACATCCTTTTCCGCCCCGTCACACCTGAATCAATCGCGCAACCTGAAGTTGATTTTTCTGAAGGAAGTACAGCCATCAAATTTCACTCTGAGAGAAAGAAAGAAAGAAAGAGAGAAACAAACAAACAAACAAACAAACAAAACAGAAAAGAAGAAGATGAAAATGAAGAAGAAGAAGAAGAAGAAGAAGAGAGAGAGAGAGAGAGAGAGATCCCATTTTCTCAAACCAGATCAATCATGCCGTTTATTGGATCATTTTCTGATAGCTGAGCAAGGGATTGTTTTTCAAATGCATCACTGGTATTAGAGAAAGTAGCCAGCTGCTGTGGCCAGCGAATGCCCGCAAGACAAACAAATGTTGTCTAGCTGACTTTTATTTTATAATATTAGTTTTTAGGATCCTTCCTTCCTTCCTTCCTTCCTTCCTTCCTTCCTTCCTTCCTTCCTTCCTTCCTTCCTTCCTTCCGTCACTTCTTCCTTTAATATAATGATAATGATAATCTAAAATAGCGCCCGATTTCATGCAGGTTTCTCGGATTATTTTCAAAATTCAGTAGAGCATAGCCAAAAGAAAAACCTGTGGCACAGGGCTGCTATGATATCGGCGCCGCTCACTGTCCAAGATTTCACATCACCAAAGTTACGAGTTTTGCAGCAAGATAAGCAGGTAGAAAGTGTTAGTCAACTCAGCCAGTTCTGGAGAGCCGGATTTAGTTATAGATATATATATAGAGGATATTACACGGTGGCTTGAAGATGTGAAGTTTATCAGTTGAGTGGTGAAAATATTTCACGAGTGAGTACAGCGAACGAACTTCATATATCCAAGCCATCGTGTAATTGTCTTTTTATTATATAGACACAACCCGAAAAAGACGCCATTTATTTTAGCTTCCATTTTGACTGACTGAAAAAAGATAGGATGTGATGTCATCGATATCTTCACGTGTGAAGATTGGAAAACATGTCAATGAGGTCCCGGATGTAGTTTGTTTAACTAACATCTCTCCCCCTCCCTTTATTCCTGTTTTTCCCCTTTCCCCTTTCCTTCTTTCTGTTTTCACTAATCCGCTATATGAACAAAAATATTAGACCAACTGACTGATCTATCTAGTAAAACAGCACTTTGTTTTAAATTGGGGGAAAAAGAAAGAAAATAAGTCGAACCGGCGGTGTCCAAATAAAGTCGGTGAAAGTTCATCCCACCAGCATTTAATTTAATTTGCGTTGAACTTCGGAACCCGAATTGCCTGCAAAGTCACTGCTTTTGCCACCGAGCCTAATTAGCTATTCCTTTAGCCGACAGTGAAAACGCCGTTCAAAGAAATTGAGAAAAGGTACCGAAGTTAAGGAACTAGAACGATTTTTTTTAAATCCATGTTGGAGGTAGGAAGCCTTCAATTGCCCGATTTTCCCCCTGCATGAAAATTCTTGCCTCCCGCGCTCCATGATTACACTATTCACTCCCCTCTCCTAATGACCCGTCCCTCAGAATGGACCTTAAATTAATTAGATATTATTTGTTTGTCTATTTTTTTTTTTTTTTTTTTTTTTTCATATTGCGCTATTCCGGTAGTGTTAGATCTGCCACAAGTTGACCTGTATGGCCTCCGACCAGCGTTTTCAGTCAAGAATTTCTAGGTTAAACCTTCTCTAGCGTAGCCATCGAGCGGTGAAATTCATTGCGATAGTCCGTCCGTCGCATTCCAGTAGAGAAGATACACGGAGGAAAGCGGAGTGTCTCACATCCCTCATTCAGGGATCTGATATAGCACCAACTACTAATCCTTGCTAGGCCAAACAATGAACAAGGCAAACTGGCTAAGGAATACGCGCATATTTTACTTATTCTTTTCTATAACCTGTCAAATAATCAGGTCCCCATTTAAACCAGCTATGCTGAATTGGGCAACCTGTTTAAATATTATTAAAAAAAAAAAAAAAAAAGAATGGACCAGTAGCCATCAGATGCTACGAACACTTAGATTTGTGAAATCAAGGCCCACAGAGTACTGTTAGTCAATGCGAAAAATCTCAAGTATTTTCTATAGTCAAAAAGAAATATTTTCCACCAAAAACGACTGCTACTTCTAAAAAATATTTGGTGAATCTAGATATTTTCACAGATGGGTTTTATTTTCTTTATTTTTGAGTTAAAGCTGTTGTTTGTCTAACTGGCAACCTTGAACTAGGAACCACTGAACTGCGAATGAAAAGTTCGCTGATCATGATGATTGGCGAATTCGTGCGGCCTGAGTAAAAGAAAATTAGCTGGTACTAAGAAAGACTCTAATGACAGCAAAGAAGACCGTCTTATTACAGGGGCGGATTTAGGTGGGGGGGCCGGGGGGGGGGGGCGCGGCCCCCTCTTTAGCTGCCGGTTTTTGTTTTTGTTTTGCTTTTCTACTGCCTCATGCATTAAGGAAATTTATTCTATTTTTTAATTTGATCCTATCCGGCCCCCCCCCCTTTTGAAATTAATGTGTTAAAACTTGGTAATAATTTATGGTACAGTGTCAACATTGTAGTGCGCCACGTTGTTTTTTTTTTTTTTTTTTTTTTTGCTTCGGCGATTTTTTAGGTGTCTTATCAAAATGGCCACGCTACGCCCCTAATTTGATCCTGTCCGGCCCCCCCTTTTGAAAATTCCTGGATCCGCCCCTGTATTATCCATTATTTTTAATGATATGCGTTCGATCCATGAGAGGTTCGACGCTTGACCTTAGACTAAATTTATTGACAGCTACACATCAATTAACTGTGAAAATGTGACCGATGAATTTACCTTTTTTCCCCAACAAAACTAATTAACTGAAAGTCGGCTTTTGTTTTGATGTTAACCAATTAATCCACATGTCAATGCAATGTTTGCTCTTTTTTCACTCGATTGACATAAAAGCAGGGCTTGCTTCTCTCTGAGAAACACTTGCAACGAGCAGTTCAGGAGAACAAGCAAAAAGGTAAAAGAAACGTTATCAGTTTAAGATAAATTTTTCCTCTAGTACAATAAAGCAGATATTTGGCTGGAATTCGTCTTATTCTAGCATAATTATCAGCTCAGCATATCTATACAATATATCATGAGTATAGCTTCAGTAATATTCTTATAATTGCAACGAGTATATTTTTGTCTTTCAGGTCGAAGAAACGCCCCGTGTAGTAAAAAAAACAATGGTCGTGCTGAAGATAGCGTGCGCAGTTGTAGTCTTCATGTTGTTCACGGCTTACTTTCCAACACAAGCTCTTGAGTGTAATTTTTCTGTTGGAAACAAGAAGGGTGCTTCGTCACCAAACTGGGAACAAGGTTTCAAAGGTATATGCATCGGTTATCCTCAATCAACTTCTATTTTACGATGTACTTTAGCAATCAGAACCCGCTTACCGAATTTGTTAATCAAATCTGAGATTGTTTTTCTTTTTTCTTTTCCTTTAGTTTTTTATTCTTCTTTCTTTCCTCTACTGGAGGCTTTTTGTAATGAAATGCAGATTTCTATCAATGAGGACATTTGCACTCGAGAAATATTATCATAATTTTTGTATGTACTGAGCACCGTAGTGACTCTCAGATGGGTTCTGTTTGGGATCACTTTAAAGCAAGTGAGAAGGAAAACTGTAATTCATCCAAACGTCGGGATGGCCAAACGGTTATTTCTCTTTGAAATGAGATCTGATTTTTTGATGCTGTTAATAGGTTCTTCTGCAGGTGGTTTGCGAAATTGCGAAAACAAATGCGCAAGTACTTGTGAAAAGAAGGATGGATGCAAAGCGGTTGATGCACACATCACCAGCACCTTTTTTGGTGGTCCAACATGCAATTGCTATGGATACAACAGCCATCCCGAGCTGAAGGAAGCACAGTTCTGGGGACATCGTTCTTGCTCATAAAACCATTGGCTTGAACTTAAAATGTGATGCATTTGTGAACACGAAAAGTGAATAAAACTCAGAACAAGAAAAAAATTACGTTTACCCAGTTTTCTAATTATTTGTTAACTAAAGCGGTTTCTTTAGCACTAGCTGTATTAGTTTTTAGCATTTGTCTCTAATGATTACGCGGTACGTAATATATTGATCATTATTGATTCGCTTTTCCTGTGGGATAGTGAACTGTGAGTGGTCCCACGCTTGCCCTTCTAGGCTCTGTACGTAAAGATGTTTTGGGATTCCTGTGTGGGTTCATGGAGATTGACCCAGTTTCCGCTAATCCTACTCCAGATTCTAAAAACTCATCTTTATCGAGTCTGGAGAGAAAAGTGGGGCCTCTCACAGTCTAGTGTCCAAATAGGACAGAATTGTAATTCCCAGTGCTCGTACTCAGTTTCGTCTCCGCTGTCATGATATAGCTTTTTTCTTGCTCTTGTAAATCAATGCTTTTCAGTATTGTTCAGGGTTTTTTTTTTGTTTTTTTTTTTTGGAAGGGGGTAAGAATAATGATCACTTTAGGCCGGTGCACCAAGAAGGGATTGCGCCTTGCAGATGCCCCCCCCCCCCCCCCCCCCCCCCACCAAGCAAATCTTAAATTTAGAGAGCCTCGGAGATGCGATTTCCAGTGGTTTGAGGGGCATCTGCAAGAGCATAAATTTATGTGACCCTCCCTTTTTCACTGTCCATTTTTTCACGACCCTTCCTTTTCAGAGGCTCAAAAAGTTAAGACCCTCCCCCTTTTTCCAGCCCCTCCCCCTGCTAATTCCTGACCAGTCCCTAAACTACCGATATTTCTCGAATCTTACAGTCAAGCTCTCCTAAGCTTTAGGACGGCAATGCAGATGGCGAACACATCAGCAACATTGATGCGCTGAAACCTTATATTATTACAATCCAAATCACCCGTTTTCCCGCATTATACATTTTTTCCCCTATACGTGACATGACGTACAAAATACCCCATAAGCCTGGTAGACTTCAATAGTTTCAATATCCTTTACCAAATAAATTATTGTAAGTATTGATGTTTTTGCTGCTTGGTAATTGCATGATGAAACACTTTACAACATTTTATACACAATAAATTATTTCTCAGTGATGTCACTGATGAGAGGAAACTTGTATCTTTAATTTAGCCATATTTATTCAACTGATTTCAGCTCTAACAGTAAATAGAACAATTTTGTCGACAATATTAGTAGCCAATAAACTGGGATATATATGGATAAGTCGACGTCCTATATACAATTACATAATGTTATCATTTTTGGAGAGGGGAGCGGGATTTGATGTCTCTCAAAGTGCTGTTTATGCTTTGCTGTTCCCTTAAAGAATTAATTTCTAGTTGTAGTCACTTGAGTATTCTGAAAAAAAAATTAGAACGATGTCATGAACATGAGCTTCAGATATTCTCAATATAGTGTATTATGTTTGCCTGTCTGTAGGCCTGTCTGTAGGCCTGTCTTTCAGTCAGTCAGTCAGTCAGTCAGTCAGTCAGTCAGTCAGTCAGTCAGTCAGTCAGTCAGTCAGTCAGTCAGTCAGTCAGTCAGTCAGTCAGTCAGTCAGTCAGTCAGTCAGTCAGTCAGTCAGTCAGTCAGTCAGTCAGTCGGCACATTCATAGCTAGCGCTCATAGCCCCCTTAGTGAATGCGTTTAAAAGTAGAACATTAAGCATGTCCTCTTACCTTCCGGCATGTTAACTGCATCTGTTGCAGGTCCGTCGGCAATTTCTATTGGCATAGTCTGATCGGCAATATCCTCTTTTCTTATAAAGGTGGCAATAGTATTCTTTACCAGGCCGATCCTTACAGGCTGTTGAAAATTATTTAACCGATTAAATTGGGAGAGAGCAAAGAAATATCACAAACCTGATGATGGATGGATGAAAGGAAGGATGAAAGGAAGGATGAAAGGAAGGATGAAAGGAAGGATGAAAGGAAGGATGAAAGGAAGGATGAAAGGAAGGATGAAAGGAAGGATGAAAGGAAGGAGGTGGAGGTGGAGGTGGAGGTGGAGGTGGAGGTGGAGGTGGAGGTGGAGGTGGAGGTGGAGGTGGAGGTGGAGGTGGAGGTGGAGGTGGAGGTGGAGGTGGAGGTGGAGGTGGAGGTGGAGGTGGAGGTGGAGGTGGAGGTGGAGGTGGAGGTGGAGGTGGAGGTGGAGGTGGAGGTGGAGGTGGAGGTGGAGGTGGAGGTGGAGGTGGAGGTGGAGGTGGAGGTGGAGGTGGAGGTGGAGGTGGAGGTGGAGGTGGAGGTGGAGGTGGAGGTGGAGGTGGAGGTGGAGGTGGAGGTGGAGGTGGAGGTGGAGGTGGAGGTGGAGGTGGAGGTGGAGGTGGAGGTGGAGGTGGAGGTGGAGGTGGAGGTGGAGGTGGAGGTGGAGGTGGAGGTGGAGGTGGAGGTGGAGGTGGAGGTGGAGGTGGAGGTGGAGGTGGAGGTGGAGGTGGAGGTGGAGGTGGAGGTGGAGGTGGAGGTGGAGGTGGAGGTGGAGGTGGAGGTGGAGGTGGAGGTGGATCACTTATCTATACTTACTTTGAATACGGCAATATCCACAGAATTTTTGGCAAATGCTCGGGCCATAAATAGCACAGTTGAATTTTGGATATTTCTTTTTGTTCACAAACCATTGCCGACAATGGGGACTCTTGTCTTTGCATTCTAAAATGAAGAAGGAGTACTTTAATTTAGGCTAGTTGCAACGCGCATTACTGGTTTGAAATTTGAAGGGACTGAAACCAAGTGTTATATGCAAATCACTAAAGGCAAGTTGTTATCACCATTTTTTATCATACGAGAGAATTTTATCGTCAAAGAGTTTAATTAATTGCTTCCATTGTCTTCTAGTTTGTGACTATGACGTCACACCAGTGTGACGTCATTTTAAAGCCAAACATAAAAAATCAGCTTTGGTAACAGGAGGTATATTCGTGTTGACCATAACTCGTACATTTAGAAAACGACTGTTACCAGTTCCTACCCCAAAATGCTTCCAGGTGTTTGATTTTCCGAAAATGCGCCTAGTTTGTTTTGTTCACAGGCAGTCTTTAATTTATCCTACATATTCACTTTGCCTCGGGTTGATTTGTCTTGGCTCATAGCCACCTTGGTAACGGTATATAACCTTTACTTACAAACCCCTGGGCTTCCCTTGACTCTCTACCTTTGGTTAGCTATTTATCTACTGAGCCTAAAAAAAGTTCCTGGATTTCCTCATCCAGGGTAGGGGAGGGAAGGGGAAAGTTCCAGTGTTCACGACCAGTGTTCACGATCGTTCAAGATATGAGAGACAATATGTTACGTAATTTTTAGTTTTTAGATGCTCCACTAAATAAACTATCATTTTCTTAGAGGTTAATAAAACATTTACATGCCAAAGAGTCGAAGCATCTTTACTGTTGATTTTAAAAGATTCGAGCGAATAACAGTCGTTTGGCAAAGTTGCTAGGCAACTCTAGGTGGAGAGAGACCTTTACAACTGACAGAACAAGGGATCGTCAATCATTTTTTAATGCCATGCCATAAAAAAATTCCTCCTTTGAAAAAGATATTAAAAAAGGAGAAGTAGGAGGAACGTTTCTGCAGTATTCTTTTTTTAATGTTCTCTTTGACTTACATGGCAATCAGGGTTTTTTCTCAGGCGTTTTGACTCAACTTAAGCCTTCCTCGATGATATTTTTATGTTTCAATTTTCATTTAAGTCAGAGACAACATTTATGATACCTGACTAGTTTTACACTGATATGTATATATAACATAATATTTAATCATAAAATAGATACTTTGATTTGAAAATCATTAAAAATTTTAATAATGCTTTTTTCTTTCGATGGCATTCCAAAATGCAGTCGAACCCGCTGAGAAGGACACTTTGCGACATTGGACACTTGTTTATCCCCGTTGACATGTATAATTCATAGCTAACGACTAGGCAAGCTTCTTCTAACTATGGTTTCTCTCTTTTCACTTTATCGTATTCTAGAATCTTCATTTACTAGTACTTTTTAAATTTAATTTTCTAGAATTAACACGTTGATTGCTTTTCTGTGGTGAAAATGGTTTTCCAATAGATATTGCTTCATAAATAATTTTGTATAAATATCATACGATATTATTCTTAAAAGAATTTATAACACTTCGTTTCGGCTCAATCGATTCAAAAAAATATCAACAATTTTTTTATTTGAAATTATTAAAATAATATTAGAAAGGAGATATGGCCTAACTATTAATCATTCTATTTTAGAGTAACATGAAAAAAAATAAACATGAATGAAACACGACACTTCTTAAAAAAGCGAAAATCCCCTGCTAAAAAAACGAAAGCCTATGTTATAATATCTATTTCTAAATAAAGCAGTGTTCTTTAATATTGATTTGAAAGATCTTACCGTAAACTGATGAATATCTCCGAACTCGTAGTTCTTGAGAAGAACCGAAAACAGTCCTCGAGAAGATAACAATCCCAACGAGGAATAAAGAAAACATTGTGTCAAGCTTCCAGTTCCAGAGCAGGAAAATTAATAGTCGCTTCAGAAGCAGTCGGTTATATTTCAGGCTTTTGATAACCCTCTTAAAGTCAACTCCATACTCAAATGTTAGATGGCAATCGATTGTAAGGTATATAATTATTATCAAAGAATCGATACAGTTGCTATTGACAGTTTCCCAGTCTCCTAGAGAACTAATTACAATCACAACATGGAGTGATTAACATATGGTTATTAGTTCGTCATTGGCTGTAGCTCCTAATAACTTATTATTCCTTTCAAAGCCTGACAGTCCTGACAGTCCTTTTGAATGGGGTATCATAACAATTCCCATTCCAACGACCAATAAATCAAAAATAATTCAAAGCCAAAATGAATCTATATACATTCTATTCCTAATATACTGGCAGAAGTCATTGATCTTTGATTTAAAGTAGGATATAATGCTATCTAAACAGAGGTTTTTACCGTCGTAATATTTACATGCAATAATTATATTGTTAAACTCCCCAACATAGCGCTTCTAATTAGTCCCAATTCAACTGCCTGGCTTTTGATCCTGGACAACTAAATCCCTAACGAAGCTAGCGAGGGATAATGTTCGAACAATGGACAATTTTAACTTGACGAAAAATTAATCCCCCTAGTTTCATCTCTATACATATTAATTTATTTTTAAAAATTCAAGGATTCGAACGATTCAACGGTTCAAAAATGATAGTTCAACAAAACGGAGCATAGTTAGTACAGTCATCAAATCTGAAATAAAAACTAATAGTTTTTTAATTTTGTAAAGCGCCTCTGGAATCATAAGAGCGATTTTAAAAAAATGCATGGCCGTCTAGTGGGAGTTCGTTTGCACACAATTTTAATCACTATTCAATCAATTCAATTCAGTATTTAACTTCCGTATTTTTCTTTTTTAATGATTCCTTGACCAGCCAATACAAAGGAAACACAGTCAAACTTAGTTGTTAGGGAAAAAAAGTAGTCTTAAAGACAGGCCAACGAGAAATTAAGATGGAATTTCAATTTTTTTCTTCTTCTCGTGCTACCTGTAGCAGTACTAGTGTCGGACGATATTGAGCCTTTGTCTACTGAACGGTTATTAAAAAGCTCCCAGCTTCAGTATATCGTCGATAAAAAACTGACATGTTGACAGTATACATCCTGTAATTGAAACTTCATATCACTGATTTGTTTGATACATACGATGAAAACTTTTGTTTTTTTGGTTTAATTTTCCGCTTATCAGTTGTCTCATCAAAAAATATTAAGGTAAAAAACTGAATAAGAAAGAGGGAAAGATGACAAAACGTGGACGATTTTTTCACTTATTTGTAATATTAAAGTTTATAAAAAAGATGAATTATTGATATATAATATACATTATAATATAATATACCCAACCAAAAAAAATTCTGCAACTTTGGATATATATACATGTATTTTGTTCTCGAGAGGTCTAACAATAGAGGAACAAAAGACATATATATCTCTAAAATTGCAGAATATTTTCGGTTGGGTATACATAAGTAATAGTCATATCTATTACACGCTATTAAAAGCTTGTTTGATATCTCAAAATTCCGACTTAATGTACCAGACTTATGATACTTTGTGTAGTATATCGATCAACAAGATTGTTGAACAACTTAAAAATTCATGGACAATTCATAAGCCTTAGGTCGACTACGCTTCCTGTTATTATACAAGATAAAACGCGATCTGCGAATTTATAGACATTTTCACCTTGGTGGTAATATTTTCCTATTCCAGACCACTTGTCATTCTCTAAAGTTATCATTTCTTTTTTTAACGGTAGCACATGAGAAGACACATGAATATGGATACAACGTAAACAAAGGATATTTTTCAAAAAAAAATTCCCAATGTTTTTTTCCTTCAGACTTCGCATGGTGAAATAAGACCACCATAGAAGTTCCATGAGCAAATAAAAAATGGGGGTCACTGTTCTCGTTTATGAGTGAGATGATATCAAAGTGCAGCCTTTTTCTTATCGAAAATCGTTTGCGCGCAATACATACTAGTCGAGCAGAAAAGCCATTTTTTTGTAGAAGAACTAAATGGCTTGCTAAACATTTTTTGAAACAACCATCTCGATCATAACCTATAGATAAATATTATGTGTAGATATTTATGAATACATACAAAAATTGAGACATTTTTCAACTTCAAATTTGGAACATTGAGAGCTTATGTAATTCTTTATAAAATACCAAAATAAAAATGGGGGTCACCGTTGTTGCTTTTGAGATATAGCCGATCGAAATCGTTTTCGTAACGAGCGTGATGGAGTTTTATCTGGAAAAACATTTTATCGACACTCGCCTTTGAAATTGTTCCCAACTGTTACAGGCGTCAAAAAAATTAACACTATACTTTGAAAATAGAACAGCAATGCACTCGGCTACATAACAGTGTAGTCGGAGCTTATTCTAATGTGGGGGAGGGGCTAGTATGCAAATTATAGGGAAAAAAGGGGGGAGCTAATATTATAAAATTTAGAAGACTAGGATGGAAAAGGTAAAAAAAAAGTGTGTGTGTGTGGGGGGGGGGGGGGGGCGGCTAAACCCCCAGCCTCCACCCCGGCTTCTACGTCCCTTTACTAGCTAAGTAATACACAGCACCAAAGTCATGATGACCAGCAATATGCAGCGATATATGCGCCATGAAAGGCAAGATCTAAGTAGGCATATTCTAACCTTTCTCGTAATAAGCTGGCGCGCTGTTGTCAACGACGTTACGTGATATGGAGTCATTTTCAAATCTTATCGGATCCTGCAATAATCTCCAAGGTGTTCAAAATCAGGGCATGGCTGGCTCATAGTTCGAATTGGAAAGTAGTTTGTTGAGTTTTGCGTAATAAATTAAGCCGGAGTCCCGGGTAAGAACCCTCGCCGAATCAAGGGAGCTAAAAACTCCTAACACGGCGTCAGGATAATAGATATAGAGGATATTACATGGGCGCGCGGAGATACGAATTCTATCTTCGAGTGTTGAAAAGATCTCTCACGAGTGAGCGCAGCTGACGAGTGAGATATTTTCAACACGAGAAGATAAAATTCGCAACTCCAAGCGACCATGTAATATTCTGTTCATTATAAAATTATCAATGAAAGAGAAAAGAAAGCTTTTTTGAAGTAGGTAACCATAGTGATGATATTTTCACATGTGAAGATAACATGTAATTTTCACATGTGAAAATATCAAATTTTTCAAATAAAGAAATATAGGTATTTGATTGATAATCATATAATTAATAGAAATACGCTATGAAAACAAGATAGGTTAAACAGGCTTATCATCAACCTTTCTTTTGAATGTAAACTCCGCTGTTGTCAAATGATCAGTTAACTACATATTATAATGACGAAACTTCACTTATCATGGCTTTAACTACCGACACACAGACATCCATAGTTAATAGTTAGTAGTTAATTCAAAGTTAATAAGGAGCTATATATAACTGGTGTGCATTATATCATAATCGCTGCAAAACTATAAATCTCTTTATTTGCTGCGATTCTCAATATTCTGCGAACTCAGACATTTCAACGGCTTGTTGTGAATTGGTTTTTCGCTGCTGTCAATCAAAACTAATCAGTCGGTGCCTTTTATATTTTTGAATGGCGGCAGCGAAAAACCAAATTCCAACGGGAAACTCGCAACTACCGAGTTCGCAGAACATTGAGAATCGCAGTAAGTTTCTAGTCGTTCTCGCGTTTCGCACTAATTGGTGACAATTTTTACTCACACACACCACCACTACATTCAACTATTCTATGCACACAATGCTCACTCATATGTTGATTTTTACCCTATCGTTATCGTTTGTCAAATAGTAAAAGTTGTACTTTACCATCGGAGGGTTCCCAAGGATAGTTAGGACGGGCATTGGCTGCTACCAGAACGGTCACGAATACCAGCAGTAGAAGATAGCTTCTCGTTAACATGTTGACGTCTGAAAATAGCAAGATAGTATGTAGTGTACTCAGTGGAGCACTGATCAAACTGTGTAACTGTGATTCTAGTTTAACCACAGACGGCGTTCCGATATTTATATGTTGCACCGACCGTTGGATAAGAACCCCTTGACGTACGCATCAATGTCATAGACAGCCCATAGCCAAACCCATGACCTTTTGCGCTGGTGGATGCTACTTATCTCATGCGCGCGTTAAGGTATTCTAAGACTTTCAAGGACCCTAATTTCAAGGAACAATTTCGATGAACAGGCAAATTCCACCTCTTAAAACTAGCTTTCTTGAACAAGAAATGATTTGTTGCTAAATTGTATACTAGTTTTAAAATTGAAGTATTCACTGAACTGACCCCCGATGTTACGATGTGCAACTTGATAGCAACTTGACATTCTATACCAATAAGTAGCTCCACCTAGAAAATGGAGTTTCATTACGGAGAGTGACGTTAGATTAGGATATCTAAAACGACTTCCGGCACGGAAAGGTCGTGGGCGAACATTCATTTGATATCTGAATGCTGCTATAAAAATAGCACTGAAATATGTGTCATTATGCATTGATTTAGCAATAAAACATCTTAGAAATGCTACCTGCCCGAAATCATTTCCTTGGAGTTTACTTTGGACTGTTTCAGGTACTAAACACATAGCTACAGTATGCCGAAACGAGAGACCTATACAAAGTTCCCACGGCTCTTTTTGAATTTCCAGACGATGTATTCATAACAATTATTTGTAAAATGCCTTGTTATGCGCGCAATATCCCTTCAGCTTGATCAATTTCCGTCGTTTTGTATCTTGTTTTTCTTATTAAAAGCATAAGGTTGTTGATTTTTGATGAAGATTAACTACGCAAGTAGAATACTATAATACGATATTAAACTAAGGTTGTTGACTAATTGTAAACAGGTTTCTCTGTTTAGAGGAAACGATATAGTAAAGCCGGCCAGGGCCCTAATGGCTAGTGATAAAATCCGGCCCGAATAGTCGCAAAAAGTGCGAATTATCGCGAATATTCACGAATAGTCACGAATAGTCACGAAAAGTCACCAATAGTCACGAATAGTCACGAATCGGTCCCGAATACCGGCAAATACTAAAAAGCATACATAATTTAGTAACATGTCTTGTTATCGTTAGTACTGACATAAGCTCTTCCAACGCCCGCAACATCCTGATATTTTTGAATATTTTCTGATACCAATCTACTACAGTTCTTTTGAATATGATATAATGTTGTTTTATTGTTAAGAAACACATATTAGGTATCCCACAATTCTTCGTACTTCCTATCTACCAAAACCAATTATAAATCTATTTTTTTATTTCACAAGACTAATTTGACATATACTTTAAAATTTACCCACACAAAAAAGTTACTATTGACGTTTTGCTTTATCGAGGAAAGGAATCGCTGAAAGTAAGATAATTTTTTTAGTTTGAAAACTCCAAAGCATGAAAATATTTCCAATATTGGTTTTAGGTGAAAAAATACGAACGGCAAATGTTTTCGAAAAACAAACTTGCTTACATGCAGTCTAGCTAGTTCAGTTGAACTTCACAAGAACAAGAGACAAAATTATTGATCCAAAATGATAATTTTCTTTGTCAGCCTTTGGAAATGTTCATGTATATCTTTTTATTTTATAGACTCAAAAAAAAAAAAAAAAAAAGAATTATGATATGGTCTTATAAGCTTACGAGAACACGTTGTTCAAGAAAATAAAATATACCTGTCGCTCATTCATGTGCAATTACTAGCTGGAAAAGTTAAATAAATGGCATATAAGTGGCGGGATATGTATTCCTTTTTATATTTCATTCAACATGAAATTAAATTATGCATAGAAATATTAAAACTATTGAGACAAAGTCTTCCTTGATTTGTCGATTGGAGGCGAACAAAATAAGTAAAAATATATTGAAATTACTTCTTGATCCAAAAAGATGTTTATTATGTGTCCAAAAGCCACTGTTTTATATGTATTTAAGTAGCAAAGTTCGCTTTGAAATCAACAGAGTACCCTGTGGTGGTACACGGACGGACGTATGTATGTATGGACAAGGTGATGGTGCAATCAAGCCATGAAAAATCAACTCGATGGGTTACCATTATTTTTCAAGTATGGTGCTCCGCTTTTTAATATACACAGGAATTCAGAAAGCTGACCGCTTATTTACACTGATGCTGTGTATTCGGTACTATTCGGGTTTTATCACTAGTCGGGCACTAATTGGTTTCCTCTGTTCGGATCGGTTTAACTTCCTTTTCTTTTCTAGTCGTAATTAGATTTGTGCCTACATCGAATTCCGCTTCCGACAAGAAGCTAGGTTTGGCCCGGTATAGGATTTTTATCGACGAAGAACGTCACTCAAATTCAAATGCTACAAATGTACAGTAATAAAGTTAGTATGCGGTATTCCTGGCTAACTGTTGGGTATCATTCGCCTACGCATAATCGAGCGACCAAAAAGACGATCCCTAATCATAGAAATTCAAAGGAGCTTTCCATGTAATATTCGTGTATTTGTGTTTAGGAATGGTTGTTTCATTCAGTCTGTTTTCTTCAATACTGAGCTGTTATCTGCATGAAACTACGGGTTTTAGTATAGAGATGCGGGTCGAATTATATGCAGACTTTGTCCTACCCCCTCTAGCTGTATAGTCTCTGCTTTATTCGACAACAAACCCTCGCTTTGCTCTAATAAAAAAATCCGGCGAAAACAGAAAACAAGTCTAATGCTGATGTAACTTGCTGAGTAACACCAGTTGACACTTAGCTTTTAGTGATATCTAACAAAAATATTTTGCACTGGAATGCCAAGGCTTTTTCACCCTTAAAGATTATAGATTAGTAATTTGAAAAAAATTTTGTTCTGGACTGATCGGGTTTCGTCATATGCACATTATGTACTTCTGACATGAAGTTCAGAGTAGAAGGAAGGGTGGATGAGGAGTGAAAGAAAAAAACAAACTTCCATACACCTTTTTTCCGGCTTGTATTCATATCTTGCTAGTTTGTTCTAAAAAATATATAAAAACGATTTTTCTGACTTTTTTCTTTTTGTCGCTTTTATCGAAAGTGGATAGCCTCTTTCCATAATCATATCCCTTATAGAACACCATTGCTTTGGTCCTTCATCTAAGTATACCTTTAACAAATTGCATTCATATCTTGCTACTTAGTTTGCTCTAAAAAAATATGAAAACGGCCTTTCTGACTTTTAATTTTTCTTTTTGTCGCTTTTATCGAAAGTGGAGGGTCTCTTTTTTATAATCATATCCCTTTTCGAACACCATTGCTTTGGTCCTTCAACAATACCAATAACAAATCTGCCTTATCATTCATTAAGGGCTCATCAGTGGAGAATAACACTTAAGGGAATGGAAAATGCTATGAGATAACATGATAAAACTGATACCGAATTGAAGACCAAACATCCGTCAGCTGATATGATAAAGACTGCTTTGCCTCGGTAGCCGCATAATCCTTAAAGCGATATCCCGTCCGGACGTCGATATTAAAAAAAAAACTGGATTAGAAAATATACGCCACCGGGCACAAACCTTCCATATTCTTTCCGGTCGACGTTGAAACAGGACTGAAACGTAACGCCACAAACCTTCCAATCCCGTCCGTTCGATATTTAACAGTATTTAATGATGAGGTGGATCCGATTACAAATATTTTTGTCGATAGGTTTTCTTTTTTTAACTTGCTGGTCATAAATGATGTGCCGGTGACATTACGAGGTCGGAAATAACCTTTATTTCAATAACCGCTAACTCGTAAAAGAGGCATTCATTCAATTCAATTTTCCCTTGATTTTTGTTTTTCGCCAAGACAAATGTATCTAACATACTTTGAATGGCACGTACAGATGATCTATTCTTTTGTTTTCTGTTTTATAGTGTGTGGTGGTAAACTTTTGATCCAATTAATTTCTGTGGGTTTTAGAATTGTGTGCTTATTTTCACAGATGGCTAGAAGCTGCAAGCATCAGGATATATCGTTAGTCGTGTAAAGATTTGTACGCCCCGAGATTCATCGCCCCGACACCATCGGAAAGCAAATCGTGCGTGTAGGTTAGAGCACGATTCAAGCTAGCCCGTTTCGGAAAAAGAAATGAATCGGGGCCCGATTCACAAAATCTGTAGCATTGTCACAGATTTTCTCATGTCGGCCCAATTTTTCAAATTAAATCGGGCTTGAATCGGGCTTGAATCGGGCTCTCTAAACTACACGCACGATTTGTTTTCCGACAATCGCAGCAAGAAGATGGGCCTTAAAACCGCACCGTAAATACAATTGTTCAGCTTTAATAAAGTTAATTTCAAATGAATAATTATATTAAATTTTAATTAAAAAGTATCAGCAGAATAATTAATAATATTATGAAAACCTAATAATTTGATAATGTAACTGAAATGTGAGAGAGGACAAATTGTTGTCCTCGCTGCCTCGGAGGTCGCCTTGCTGTTCCTAGTGATAAAATAATTTCTGAAACCGTTCTATAGTTCCTTTAGGTGAAGTATAACTGCTAACAAAGGATGGAGCTTGTTTGTGTTTCTTGATAAAATCACCCGAAAACGCTGTTAGAGCAAAAATAAACTGGAATGCCCCCCGCCCTGTTTGTAGCCGTGCCATGCCTTGAAGTGTCCGAACATTCGAGTCACAAGTATTGATCAACCCTTTTAACGAACGACAGGTAGCGCGCCCTGTAGAATCGAAACTGGGTCTTTAACTGATACACATGCCTGCATGAACAAAAAATATTTCCGTTTCGTCAGTCGTCTACAGCTAGTAATATTTACCTTAGAAAATGCCGAGGACTTTCTCACCGCTAGTTGAGCTGTTGAATGCAATTGAATCCCGAGGCTAATTCATTTATTTACTGAGCTACATTTGAAAGGCATTCAGCTGGGACAAGCTGTTTTTGTTCTTGAGTTTTTGACTGTTTTATCTGACAAATAAATGAAATTACAAAAGAGCTTTAGTCTGCGGTTTGGATCTGTGGCACACCTCAAAAACATCGAGAACATGGACCCTTTCATAACGTATAGTTTTTTCTAGTAACAAGATATTTTTGTTATTTAAACAGCCTGTACCATAACAAAGAATACTTAGATATCAATGAATGCAGAAATTTCAAAAGGGATAGCATCAACATTCCTAATGATATTAGAGATCAAAGGAAGATAGTTTTCCGGGGGGGGGGGGGGGGGGCATTCCCAGATATAGCCTATAGACTAGAATGTTCCGCTGCATGGATGGAGTAAAGGAGTTTATCGGGATTTCTGACTTCCACAGGGTATACGATTTCCATGATATCGATATTGTCTTGAATAAGGTCATAATTCTTGGATAGGTTAGGGGGTATTAGTGTCTTCAAGTCCTAGAAACTCTTAACTTTTTTCAAAACTACAGAGACCTAGATAGTTCTTTTCGTCGCCAAAAGTAACTTTTAGCACGTAATTTTCAACTGTCCCGGCGTCAGTATTGAGGTTATAAAATTGCGCTTAGGTCTTAGATAGGGTTATAAGTTACAGTCTTATGTATACGTACAGTGTATAGATTTTTAAGATCTCACTGTTGATACGCCGTTTTGACGTTTTTTCTTACATATTAAAAGTAGGCGGATCTTGAAATTTATTGCACCGTAGCATTATATTACATTAAGAAACTCATTGAATGCTTGCAAATTCTACGACTTGGACAAACATTATTAAATAGCTTGCATTCAGGCCCGTAGACTGGGGGGATCGGTGAACGCACCCCCTACATAGGGATTTTGTTTTCGTTTTTCAAGGATTGATGTGTTTGGCTCATATTAGGAGCCAATTTTTCACGAATGCAACCATTCCCCCCCCCCCCCCCCCCCCCCCCTTCTCTGAAAGCACGCTACGGGTCTGACAATGAAGTTTGTTCATAAACAAGAGACACATGTATCATAGGCTTTAAGTTTTTTCAGTGAAAACTTTAATTGTATTAGCTATGTATACTATAACAGTTATATTCTCACCAATCTAGGGGGCTTTCTAATTAAAATTTAAAATACATTTCTAATTAATTAATTTAGATCTTAAATACTATGTTAATGAGTTGCTGACATGTTGAAAGTGATCAATTTACCATATATAGAATGAAAAATAATATATATATGGATATACAATTAGACTCGTTGACTAGTAGGGTCGAATTCTTTAGGCCTTCATGAATTTCTCATACAATCAATTTTTTTAAAGAGAGGACTCATAGTAATAACCCGGCCCTTTGACTTCGACTCCGTTTCGGCTTTGGGTTAGGAACACTTTGAAGCTAGACACATGATTTTATAAGATCAGTCCCTTTTTATTTCCGATTCGATATTTGAGGTTTCAATGCCCTGATAAGGTCAAGTTCTGTTAAACCTACTCCCAACCACCCGGATTAATCAAAGGTTCAATATATGCGTACAGGTGCTACAAGTCGACCGAGCTCTTCTGCCTGGGTTTCGAACTCTACCACAGCTAGATACCAAAATAAATTTGTGGGAACAATTACCAGCTGAAGATTGTGTGAATCTTGAGTTACCGAGTCGTGAAGGCGCCATTTATGCATATGTTCATCTATTGTTCTATGATAAAAGACAGTATAATAAGTATAATCTACGGACATACGGTGCAAAATTGCAAGCAATATGCATGCAATCGATGTTGTTAGACGTTTGGGATCCACGTGTGATAAAGGAGGGAGGAGGAGAATTCGAAAGGGAGGATCCCCTCTTGCTCTCAGGCTCCCTTGGCCACACCCTACTGGTCATAACTGACAGGTAGCCCGCCAAAGATACAGACGAGAAAGAAACACCAAAGAGACATCCGCGGAGGAGAACATGATAGTCTTTACTTTTACACCGGTCAACATGATCATGGAAACTTAAACGGAAACGGAAGTTAGCGTACGTCAGTGGCCGGAAGCAAACGTGGCCGTTATGACAAGTTTTAGCAGTATTTTGTTACTGGGATATTAATTGTTTTAACAGACTCATAAGGTCGTGCAAAACGACAGAAGTTATCGATACTCTTATCATGTGCTTCAATTTCGTATCAGCACACGTACATTAGCCTGCGTGCAGCCGAACGAAAACCCAGGTTATGGGTTTTCGTTCGGCTGCACGCAGGCTAACGTCCATGCGATTATGAAGCGTAAAAAGCGTGTGTTTCTCAAGTGCACGTGTAATTAAAAGCGCGCAAATTATCAGGTGTTAATAATAAGTAGTATATAATCGTTACTGGTTTTTTTACTCGTCTTTGTTTTTTCTTTTCCTTTTCACTTCGGACGGTGGATATCGCCAGATACCTATCCTGCACGTGACCGATTTAAATCAATTACAGCGCGCGAAAATTCATCATTGGGTTACAATCAACACTTATTGACTGGGACCGATGGAAACAGTGTGTTTTGTGGTCCCGAGGCGACGATGTAGCCGAGGCGTGTGTTTTGTGTTTTGTTGTATACCAACTGTCAAAGAACACAAAAAATATTTGAATTTTTTAATTATTTGACATTAAAAACTTTAAAAAAGTTAGGTTTCCGGTGAAACCATTCCAGGCTTTGTTATTTCCCGGTAGATAACATATCATTGCCCGCTTAGAGCCGTTGCCGGGGAAACATCGAAACTTGTTCTCGTTCACGTGATGCCCTCTCGCCCAATCAGAGTACGAGAAAAGTGGACTTTGACGGTTGGTATATAACAATAAGGTATACGATTTCACGCAGGTTTCATTCAACCACAATAAACAGATATTACCCGAGAAGAGTTATTCTTCAAGGGAAGGTCGATGGGGAATATTAAGCAGGATTTTGTGAAATTTAAAGTTTCACCCAAATCCAGTACAGCGCATTATTTATGTCATTTCCATGGAGAATGCAATTTCGTCTCAAAGAGCACAAAAAAAATTTGAATATAAAAAAAAGATTTTCAAAAGGATTGTGATAGTTTAGGTATAAGACGTCATGAGTTTAGGGGTCTTTTGGCGCCATGGCGTTTGGTAACGACTGTACGCTAGCTAGTCTGCGCAGGCTAAGATAGTAATATAATATAATATAATTTATGTATTAACTGTAATACAGTCTATAATTTTCAAACTTTCATTGTCGCTAGTGCATTCAGTCACAGTATTTATTGGAATCTCAGCTTAAAAGCCCCATCAAAGTCAGCATTGCTTTCCTCCCCTCCTCAGTTGTTTAACTCATGTTCTTAATTACGGCAATAGCCGCAGGTGAATTGGCAATGTGTAGCGGCAAAGCCTATTTGGCATCTCCTTTGGAGTCTTAAACGGTAGCAACGATATCCCTTGCCGTGTGCATCCTTACAGGCTGTTGAAAATAATAAAACCAATTAGCTGGGAGTAAACAAATAAAAAGACCAATAAACAAACAAACAAGCAAAACAAACAAACAAACAAAGGTTTGATAGCGATAGCGTGTAATTTATTTTTTAGAATTTGACTAAAGCCCGTGGAAGTTTTAAGTGTTTCAATAGATATTTTTTTAAACGCTCGTACACTTTAAGGCTTAAAAACGATCTATTGTTTTTATAATATGTACATTCCTTAAATTACAGTGACCATAGTCAAATTCTAAAAGAATATATTACACACTATCGAGGGTGACGTTGAGCGACGACAGCCGTGAAATGGTCTATTACAATAATGAATACTGGAATACTTACTGTTGCACATTCCACAAAATTTTTTGCATACCGCACCATACCTCACACAGAAATTGTCTATTGTCATAACCCCATTATAACATACTTTCCTGCTGTAAAGGTCTTTGCAATCTGCCGAAGAAAATAACCTGCTTATAATCGTTTTCGTTGAAGTGTAACCGCGGAGTTTGAAGTCTCGTTTGCGCTGCCAGCTAGTTGATTTCGACGCGGCTGCCAATCAAGCAACTAAACTAGAAAAATTGCATGCGTTGAGGAAGATTTTGAACTGAAATATTATATATTTGAATCCTCTAATTTTCTAAAATCATAAATTAAGTTTAAAATTTCTTGCAAAAATGTAAAGTTTTTTTCCTTTAGTTCTTTGAATTCGATTGACGGCCGTCAAAATGCTAGTTTGCAAACGAGACATCAAGCGTGGCGGGACGTAAAAGAACCACTGAGGACGTAAAAAGAAACCCTGGCAGTGACCACCCTCAGTGTCTACACCTTATACTAACCACCTCTCATGATTGTAAAGCGCCTTTGAATATATACACATAGAAAGGGCGCTATATAAATCATAAATCATTATCATTATCAAGGCGATTTTAGATAAAATTTCTTAAAAATCGCCTTAAAATTATTTGATCTGCCATCTCTCTCTCTCTCTCTCTCTCTCTCTCTCTCTCTCTCTCTCTCTCTCTCTCTCTCTCTCTCTCTCTCTCTCTCTCTCTCTCTCTCTCTCTCTCTCTCTCTCTTTCTCTCTCTCTCTTTCTCTATTCAGAACCATAGCTTGGGCTACCTGTGGTTGCATTACTTTGCTGCTATCTATCGAAATATAAAACACAAATCTTGCTAAAGATTAAAACACCTTTTCAAGATAAGCGTAACAACTATTAATTATAAACTCTCGCTGGAAAATCTTTTACCACCAATTTCATTGCTACGCGCCCGGTTCTTGGCCTTTGTTATGCTAATTTGTCGATTCTCCTCCGTCAATCAAACCGATCGGAATTTTAATATTTAGCTCGAGTGTTTGGATGGAAACTCGAATAAATATGTCTTTATATAGAAAATAGAGGAAAGAATACTGATACTTAATTCTTTTATTTATTTATTTTTTTTTAGTTTTGATGATCTGATTACTAGTAAAACATCTTTGCAATCAGTGTCCAATATGTAATTGTACGTGAGATTAACCATGATTAAATAGACGTTCAACCACGTTTATATTAATTTAATACCAAGCTTTCGCACCGCTGGTGCATCTTCAGGGCTGAATGATAGCGCGCGCATTTAGTTAACGTTTTTTTGTTACAATTGTAAAATATCATTCAGCCCTGAAGATGCACCAGCGGTGCGAAAGCTTGGTATCAAATTAATATAAACGTGGCTGAACGTCTATTTAATCATCTTTGAAATCGTTGCGAAAAGTAGAATTCGTTTCTACTTTCGGCAACGATTGCGTCTCCGTTGCACCGTGTAAACCCTCTTGCAACTTGTGTCGCAACGCCGCTGCGAGATTCGAGTTGCAGAGAAAATTGCTTCATGTAATCGCGCCTTTAAGCTCACATAAATTTATAATTTCAGATCATTTTGGATTCTAAGATGATTTACTATTAATCAGATCATCAAAACTTTTTAGCCAAATTTACATCAAATCTGTTCTGAATATCGAAAAAGCATGATAAAATAGCCTTATTTTTAAAATTTTAGCTTGACACAGTGAAATAGATTTAGCGTGAAGCGGGTTTAAAGATCTCTTAATTTTACCGATAATGTATGGGATCATTATAACGTTTTTGCCACCCCCAATTTGAAAGCTGATATCTCGGAAACTTTTGCATGGAAAGAGCTAAAAAAAGCTTAGCTTACTTATTTCAATAGGACCTTTAATTTTAAGTTTTGGGTTCAGAATGTAATTGTCTTGACTAACTAACCAAAAGCAGTAAGTAGCTTCTCGCGATCATTTTCACGCCTGTAAACAGCAAGTAGGATAACACGGTGATGGCGTTAATTAAATAATAGCCTGTTGTTATACGGGAAAAAATGTAATCAAGATTATATGCTGCTGCGCATGCGAAGTTAACAGTCTTGTACCCAGAGCTCCTCGGTTTCGTTTCTCCGGCCGGGAGATTGGAAAGTTACTTTGGCTTGGCTTCAGCATGTTAGACTCATCACTCGTTCCCAGATCCTACTCATTAGCCAAATGGTAGGCTCTGGGAAACCCTACTGACCAGAAGCCAGAACCTTGCGACCAGGTCTTCAGATCTATATCTCATGCTCTATCGGCTCAGGATCGCTGACTATAAAATGCTGGCGCTCAAACTTTCTAACGGCTTGTTTACGATTTTTGTTTGCAAAAGTTTATATGTTCGACAAATGGAAAAAGTATTCGAGATTCAAAGAGCCTAGGATCTCGTGGACTGTAACACTTCATTAAATTCTTTTTAATTATAATCTACTAAGCCATATTAGGATCTTGTTATTGATATTCCTAGCAACGCTAAAGGCAGATCAATGAAGAAAAAAAGAAGCTAGCTAGAAAGAAAGGAAAAAAGACAGACAGACAGACAGACAGACAGACAGACAGACAGACAGACAGACAGACAGACAGACAGACAGACAGACAGACAGACAGACAGACAGACAGACAGACAGACAGACAGACAAATGATCATTGAATCATGCGACATATTGGTTCCCGGACTACTTGCCTTTGAAAGGCTTTGAAAGCTCTAGATTCCATACATCGTCTATAAATCTGGCCACACTTGACCCTAAAATCGTCTTATTTGAAGTCGAAAAAAATTAAAAGTAAAAGAGCTCCTCCTCGATCTCACCAAACGAGTGTTTAATAAATCCAAAACCGCTCAAAATAGACAGCATGCCTTCAGAATGTAGGTTCCCAAGAAGCTAGAAGTTAGGTTAAATTTTAAGCGATTCGACGCGTTGTTAGCTCGTAGTTTTCAGTTAAAAATGACAAGAAACCACAGAGAACTGCTCCAAACAGCTTCAAAACCCCCTAAATATCGCCATTTTGTTTTTACAAGCTCTTATTGACTGCTGAGATACAATAAGGAAGCTTAAACTAACGATTTACGTTTGAAACTTGTTTTTTGTCCTTCATGGGCTTCCTGTGGTGACGCTTATCAACAGAAAAATAATAGTTGTTCTTTTGATTGTCAAGTAACTATATTTTGGCAAGAATTGTTTTCCTAACATCATAGTTGAATATAATATGTGCTTGGAAACCATGTAGTTATATTTTTCCTCTAGAAAACCACTTCATTTTCATTCATGCGTAACACCGCTGACAATGTCCAATATTTCTGGCAATGAGGAACAAGGATGAGAAGGAAGGTAAAAAGGAAGGAGGTAAACTGATAAAAATCGAACAAATGTTTTTTTTTTTAGTAAACGTTTAGAAAAACAATGGTGACAAACAGTCTGAATGACATCAAGTAAATCATTTGCTGGTTATAGTAAGTTACCTTTGTCACTGATGTCAAAAAAGTACGAATGATCAGAACACGTTCCGGCTCCCAAGTTGCATTACTTGTTGATCCCGATTCCTTCTCTTAATTTATGTGCTTTTAGTTATGATTTATTTCAAGTACATGTGAGATAATTTTGCCCAAGAAAAGCTGTTTTTAGTATTTTCAATCAACAGAGGAAATGGAATAAATGAGCCTTATTCAGTGTACATATGTTGATTCTCTGATACAAGTCCTCAGCACTCCAATCGCTCATTATTTTACAGTAGTTGCAGTCATTCGAGGGATATACGGCAAGCCCAGGGGGCCGACTCCCCCCCTCCCCCCTCCAACCTTCTCCTGCCCCCCCCCCCCCCCCCCCCCGGACGGCAAGCTGAAAAGTCATTAAATTTGAGTGTTTGTGATCGATTTCAATCGAGGTATAGACTTCCAATAAAAAGATGTCAGGTCCTATTCAGTCGGCTCCAATAACACGAGAGATAAATAGAGGATATTACATGGGCGCGCCGAGATACGAATTTTATCTTCGAGTGTTGAAAAGATCTCTCACGAGTGAGCGCAGCGAACGAGTTAGAGGTTTTCAACACGAGAAGATAAAATTCGTATCTCCAAGCGCCCATGTAATAACTTTTATTCATTAAATAATTATCAATGAAAAAGAAAAAAAACTTTTTCGAGCTTTTTTCTAGTATGTAACCATAGTGATGATATCTTCACATGAAGATATCTTGAAATATCTTGAAATAAAGAAATATAGGTATTTCATTGATAATCATATAATATATACATATGACTACAAATGTCCTCTTAATAATCCATTGTATTTGCATAATGACTTCCTCATGGATAGCTAATGTTTTCCCCTTCCAGCACACGTGTCATTCCCTTTAGAAAAACAAAATTGTCGAGAAGGGCTTAGTATAGATTATTCTTTGAATACTCAACAAATGAGCTGCTTCCGTGTTTGATTCCGTGGTAGGCTTCAATGATATCAGATCCTATTCATCAGCTACAATGGCACAAGAGATGAAAAGATATGTAGTTATAAATGAAGTATTCTTTTAATCAATTGTATTTTCGTAATGACTTCCATTGAAGTCGTGAGAACGACGGGTTAGGAGTAGGACCCGTGCTGCAAAACTTTTGTTGTTGATACTTATGAACCAACCACTTTAGTGTTTTCCCCTTTCAGCACATCACGTGTCATTTTTTTTAGAAAATTGTCGAAAAGGGCTATAAAATGTTTTTTTGAAACAATGAAATGAGCTGTTTCCGAGTTAAATTTTGTGGTAGGCTTCAATGATATCAGATCCTATTCATCAGCTACAATGGCACAAGAGATGATAGATATGTAGTTATAAATGAATTACTCTTTTAATCAATTGTATTTTCATAATGACGTTCATTGAAGTCGTGAGAACGACAGGTTAGGAGTAGGACCCGTGCTGTATACGTTTGTTGTTGATACTTATGAACCAACCACTTTAGTGTTTTCCCCTTTCAGCACATGCATGCGCACGTGTCATTCTTTTTAGAAAATTGTCGAGAAGGGCTATAACATATTTTTGAAACAATGAAATGAGCTGTTTCCGTGTTAAATTTTATGGTAGGCTTCAATGATATCAGATCCTATTCATCAGCTACAATGGCACAAGAGATGATTACATATATACAACTACAAATGAATCTCGTTTATTCGATTGTATTTTCATAAATATTTCTTTCACGCCGTGAGAACGCTGGGAGTGGAACGTTATCAATGTATGTCAAATGACATCAGTTTCGTTACAAAACGCGAAGTTAAATTCATACCCCAGAGGTGGGGTTGCTAGGATACCCCCAACGACCCTGCTATGCCACCTATCATGGTTACTTTATTAATGTCTGGATACTTCAAAATGACTGTAGATGATCGATTCGCTATGAATGTGAATTTGGGAATGTGTGTTTGGCAATATTTCTCTCTATGTAAAAATTGGCCAGGGTCAATCTACAGACTACTTCTTATTCATTATTTATTATTTATCTATCGAAATAAAAATTCATATAGTAATTTGCTATGCAAGCGTTTCAATCTAAATCTTTTTACAAAATGTTTTTTTAGTGTTAAAAAGTTGCTCGTATCTTACCTAAAAAAATATAACTTTTTCGTATTTCCTTGAGTAACCACGAAACAATGGCTCCAAGTCGAGGTTTGACTTGATAAAATACAGCAAATGTATGAACACATCAAGTTAAACCTCGACTTGAAACCACGTATTGTTTCGTGGTCACTCAAACGAATTCGGAAAAAGTTATATTAGCTTAAAGGTTTGTGCACTATCACACTATCATTTCTTCTTGATTCTAACATCCGGGTTAAAATGTAGGGAGGTGCACGTGGGCTTGATTTATTGGCTTTCGTCTGATACATGACGTCTCACAATTGTGACGTCACCTGCTCTTTTCGTTGTATCAACACCCTACAAAAAATAATGTGCTACGTTGTATTTCATGTTCCATCCATCTTCCCACTCATCCATATGCATCCATTCACCCAACCATCCTTCCATACCCTCATCATCCATAAATTCATCCTTCCATTCCTCCCTTCCTACTAGCTCTTTTTCTGCTCTTTCTCTCAATCCAAAAAAATATCAATCTGCTACTCTAATCAGATGAGAGTTAAGGCACTAGGCCATGTGGGATAGGCTCAGAGATAATAATATGCGTAATGGATAAGTTACTCTAATCAATCTAGCATCAAATATTTCTCATCTCATGCATCCATCCATCCATCTTTCCATTCATTCATCATTCATTCATTTGTTCATTCCTCTCAAGTCTCACCGGTTTTCCGTGAGAAAAGTTGTGTTCTCGTTCCCATTCGACCATGGCTGCAGGCCTATAATTTGTGATATACGCTCTTCGTAGATTATCCGTGGTATTACCACGAGTATAGTGTAGCGTCCTGCCCGTATGGAACGAACAGGAACCTGGTGGAAGAGGCTGAGGAGCTCCTTCATCCTAACCAAAAAGCGGTATTAAGTTAGAAACATTAGACTTGCCCCCATTTTACAATGTGGTTTTCTTAATTTTTGAAATAGCATTTGACAGTAAAATCGATAGTTCAGTGTGTCTCAATGATGTTGTCCCATTATAAATGATTTACGAACAGACCTATTTGCCTCTGTGTTGCTTGTTACCACATTTGTATAATTGCAACAGAATGTCACGTACGAAAACGTACGCGCGCGCTGTGTGCAGTTTTAAAGCACGCAGGCCGCGGATTGGCAGAACAAGAGAGAAGTGTTAGGAGCAGCACGACTAGTAACGGAGTGCTTCTCAACACTTATCGATTGTTGTGACAATCCCCAAGTGCTTTATAAAACTTCACAAAGCACAGAAAGCATTTTTTATATATTTTACAAAACACAAATGCGCGCGTGTATTGTGTGTTATTACAGATTTATTTATAACAGTTTTTTTTTATTATTGGGAATGGATCCATTTAATTTTTAAATAGTTGCCTCATGCGTTTTGCCACAACCGGACGTGGTCGAATTTTACAGTGAGGACACTCGAACCATGAACACTTGATATTTCAATATGTTTTATTTTATATGAACTTTCTACTGCTTCAAACCTTCTGAAAATGAAGCACTGAACTCAAATAATCTTATTGTTCAAAATATATCACATTTCCAATCGATTCACACAAGGGATAAAGGAGAAAAAAAAGTATGAAAAAACCTCAAAGTGTTCACGGTTCGAGTGTCCTCACTGTAAACCATTTTAAATCATTAGTAAATTGGCGAATTGTCTTAATTAATTTTGCAAAATGAATGATTCCATTCCTCTCTTTGAATCAGTAGCAAGCACACATTATTAGACTGGGGCACCGTACTTTAGAGGGAGTTATTTATATACCTCAGTGCAGTCACACTGCAAGATATGAGCTCCTTTGGCAGCAGAACGATGTTCTCTCACAGGTTTCTTGTGCGATCCAGGAACAAACCACATACATCCATTGTCTACAGTGGCGTTATCGAGGGCAACCTAAAACAATTTATGATCAACACCCATAAAGATCTGCGATAAAAAACGTATTCACCATTTTCCATACATCAGTTTACTGGCCCAAGGTTGAAATTAGAGTAATCCTTGGAAACTACCTTGCAGCCTCGCTAGAATACTTCGTGTGTGACCATGGAAGTGATGTATGGTGAATACTTTGTTTCGTGGGTATTTTTGAAAATTCAAAATGGCACTGATAATAAGGAGTACTATTTACCCAACATGTAGCTGTTCGTTTATCAGGCATGTCTGGCCAATAAGACTCATCCTGGTGCCAAGGGGTAGTTGTATCCGTATTGGGTCCCTAAACAACATCATACATATGTTAATAGTCCCCTTCACAGTTCCCTGCGCCATCTTGAAAGGTAGCCGCGCTTTTGCATCGAAGCTAGACGAACGGTGAGCTTGCAATGGCAGAGACATGTGAATAATAGACCTTTTCGGCTTGGGCGTAATGTTTTCCCATTTCAGACCACGTGTCATTCCCCAGAGTATCATTTTATTGTTTAAATGTTGCGCATGAGAATACATGAATATGGATACAACTCAAACAAAGAATCTTATTCTCAAGAGAATGACACGTGGTCTGAAATGGGAAAACATTACGCCCAAGCCGAAGAGGTCTATTGTCCAAGGTGTTATAAAAGGTCTCTCAATTACTTTACCTTGGCTATCAGCATATCAAAATCAAAGATTGCATCAGGTCCGACAATTATCTTGTTAATTGCACTGACCCTCTCATGGAGTGGACCCTGAGAACACAATGATTGTACGAGTTAGAAAGATTCATGAGTAATATGTTATGGAAATTCTTTTGCAAAATGCATTAAGTATATTTTAAAAAAAAATGAAAACTGATATTCAATCAATGTCAGCTTATTCCTTCCTTGCTTCCTTCCTTCCTTCCTTCCTTCCTTCCTTGCTTCCTTCCTTGCTTCCTTGCTTCCTTGCTTCCTTGCTTCCTTGCTTCCTTGCTTGCTTGCTTGCTTGCTTCCTTGCTTCCTTCCTTCATTCCTTGCTTCCTTGCTTCCTTGCTTCCTTGCTTCCTTGCTTCCTTGCTTCCTTGCTTCCTTGCTTCCTTGCTTCCTTGCTTCCTTGCTTCCTTGCTTCCTTGCTTCCTTGCTTCCTTGCTTCCTTGCTTCCTTGCTTCCTTGCTTCCTTGCTTCCTTGCTTCCTTGCTTCCTTGCTTCCTTGCTTCCTTGCTTCCTTGCTTCCTTGCTTCCTTGCTTCCTTGCTTCCTTGCTTCCTTGCTTCCTTTTTTCCTTATCTATGCGTCTGTTCGTTTTCGTTGGTTCAATAACATAATAACATTCAAGGTGACAATAATCAGACCAAAAGTCTGACAGACAAACAGATAACTAAATAAAGTGAATTGATTTATACACAGAGTTTATAATGAATCAGAGACGGTCAAACAATAGTCCCCTTCACAATTCCCTGAGCCATCTTGCAAGGTAGTCGTGCTTTCTCATCAAAGCAAGACATGAGGTGAGCTTGCAATAATAGAGACCTTTTTTAACACCTTGGACAATTATTCACATGTCTCAAGATGGCACAGGAAAACTTAATTAATTTCTTGAAGGGGACTATTGAACGAATACTAACTTCCATTAGTGTAGGGATGTAGAGACTGGGCCACATTATCTGACAGATATTTTCCTGATTCTTATTTTTCTGTGGATCTAAAATAAACGAAAACGAATGAAAAACCTATTGTACCAACCACTTAACATTCTGTAGCACGAAGAGCCAAAAACGTCGGCCCAGTTTAAACGTCGATCTTTTAATGGGGGTCCTGAAGAGATAATATGGGAGCTGGGATTCGCCTTTTTTTGGGCTGGGAAAATAGGATGCACTGGGACTGGGATTTAGCCATTACTGGGATTGCGATTTTGCAAAATCTCTAACTCGAACTCCAGTCAATAACTCGGACTGAGATTTTGCGCATGCATGACTAGGAGTGGGATTTTACAAAACTATGGGCTGGGAAATGGAATTAGGACCCTCCCTCATGACCCTCTCTAATGAGCCGAACCTAATGAAATCAAAGAAGACCGCCTTGTTATCTATTGTTTTTAGTGCGTTCGGCTCATGGAAAGTTCAAATGGGACCTTAGGATACTTTGATACAAGATATATAATTACTTACTATACCATCCAAGGTCCTGCCTGTGCGGGTCGGTGTTGATCTCGCCACTCAACAGCTTCATGTAAAGGTCTGAAAATATCATCATTTACAACCATCTTTTAATTCTCATCCGATTACCACCATAACTATGAGGGGCAGTGAGCATGCGTTCAACATTTCCATACATCCGTTCACTCGTCACAGACAGCTCAAAGTTTGTAGTTGTAGTTTCAAAGGATTATTAAAATTCGAACCTCGCAACCTCGACTTCATCTGAAAGCTTTGTGATTGACCAGTAAACCGATGTATGGAAAGTGGACCAGATGAATTCAAGCAGCGTACGGGCACCAGAGAAAATTTGGGAATAAAAACACACAGACACACAGACACACAGACACACAGACACACAGACACACAGACACACAGACACACAGACACACAGACACACAGACACACAGACACACAGACACACAGACACACAGACACACAGACACACAGACACACAGACACACAGACAGGCAAAAAAAAATAAAAATAAAATAAAAATAAATAAATAAATAAAATCGTAAGAACAAATAATGTCGAAAGTAAAATTATAGTGCCCTTCAAAGAGGCATATCGACAACAAACCTTTGTAGATATTGACACAGTCTTCATTGATGAGATTATGAACAATCTGAAACATATGTATTCGAATTCGATATTTCACTATTTACTAGTGTCAAAAGGGGGGTGTTCCGCTGGATAGGGTATAGTTTTTCGGGATTTTGGTCTTAGACAGGATATACGATTTCCATGACAATGCCTTGAACAGGGCCATCCATCTTGGCCGGATAGGTTAGGGGTACAAGCGTTTTCAAGTCTTAGATAGGGCATTCAATTTTAATTTTTTGTGTCTTGAACAGGGTATGTTTTTCAATATATTCCTGCCTCAGATAGAGTCAGGGTTTTCGGATCCCAGCAGATCATCCCTATCACTGAACCACCCATAGCATCCCCCCCCCCCCCCCCCCCCCGAGATGCTGTCATCAAA
Source organism: Anthopleura sola (assembly GCA_023349425.1). NCBI lineage: Eukaryota > Metazoa > Cnidaria > Anthozoa > Actiniaria > Actiniidae > Anthopleura > Anthopleura sola. The sequence continues at coordinate 5,111,921 of JALHLI010000016.1, read as the reverse complement.
TGCTTACCAAGAATCCATCGTTGTCAAAGTTTTCCTTCCATTTATCAGTCGGCTGTGTCTTTAACCATTCTTCTAGTGGTTTATATTTTGGCCACTCGATAACATATGCTTTGCCTGGCGCATCAATCTCTTTGTCCGGCATTACTGTACGTACCTGCAAACACTACAACAATAGATTATTAGCTCAGTAAGTATACTGAATTTCATAATCCTCCTCCTCCTCCTCCTCCCCTTCGTAGGTTGTATCCAGTTCGAAACCTAAAAGTTCCTATAGCATTTGACATGATTTGACATGATTTAAGGTAAATGCTTCTGACGTGACTCCGTGACTAGGGTGACTAGCGTTACAACCAGAATATTCTTGCGAAAAACATTTATCTAAAACTGTGATAATGATTCGATTCAATACATCAATTTGGAAACCCATGAAGTGTACTGTATAAAAGGCTCTTTTTGTCGAACGAAGGCCAATTGGAAGCCTGCAAATGTCAGTCAAGGATCTGGGAGAAGAGTTTCGCAACACAAACTTCTCATATAGTGTAAGGCCTAGTAAGTTCATACGTACGTGTCGAGTTTAATGTCAAAATCTAGCTGTACAAGGATTGTACAAGTGAATCTGAATCCAAGTCAATTGTTCAGTTCCAATCAAGGCCTAGGACGACTGCTCGAGTCGAATATTCGACTGAGAGATGAGCCAGTCGAACCTTGGCAGATTTTTATGTATCAATGACGTATGACTCAAATGCAAAGTTTATGACTAAAGCCGGCGCCTATAAAGGTATTATATGCGACATACAAATACAGTTTAACACTTTACCTCCTATAATCTTAGAATTTCTTTCTTTCTTCGCGCTGCAAACCGGCGAGTCTGTGGTGCTTTCTGTACAAGTCACAGAGCTTTGCTTCGGCAGACCCCCGTTCAGCTTGATGTAACGTAGAACGTAGTCACGCAACAAAAGTGTAAATACAAGATGTCGTCACGCATTAGGCACTGCCTTCAAATTCATGGTTCCGACTACCCTTAGTTACCGTTGCTATGCCCACAAACTCATCAAATTACCGAAAATATCTCAGAATTTAAAATTCTGATTGTGGAAAACTGATATAAATTAAATTGTGTCTGTCCTGTAAAAACAAAAGAAATTCCAAAAGAAATTCCAGGGGGTGGGGGGTGGAAGTGGTATTTATGTACCCCCCTTCTGGTATAACCGATAACCGATACAAATTATTTTTTCCTTCGATTCTGAGGGTTAAACCACTCCCTGGGCCGGCTTTGTGCCCCTACTTTACAACTTGCAAGATATCCAACACTGAAGGTTCACCCTGGTGGTTGTAGTAGCCTGTAGTAAAACAGATACTGTATAGTTGAATATGGGACAATATATTAATTCCAGTGATTGACTATTGCCCGAGGCGAAACCATGAATTTTCACAGTGCAGACGACCCGGGGAAAATTGCACTTGATACAAGGGTGAAAAAATCAGGGCTATTTTGCCCCTGCCTCATGATCCACAATTATTTTACATCAGTACAAATGCATGCAACATATATGTAGCAAAGTGGGCACAGAATGTTGTCTCTGCAACATTCTTTTTCATAAACCCTAGCTGGGATAGTGTAAGAGGCAAACTGTCATGGAAAGTACTTTTGAAGTCACTTCTTTCTCATACAAAGTATGAGGGTTTTTTTAGGGTGTTGTAAGGTGGATCAGTACCAAAAATGTGGTATACATCAGCAATATAGGGTTTAGAAGTCTGAAGTGGGGAGCTTATCTGCAGAGGGTCTCTGGAATGCCTCCACCTCTTAAAAAATTTGAAACAGAGGCTCTCATACTCGGATATTGCAATTTTCAATGTTTTGAGGGTCAATTGCATTATTAGGCAACTAGTAACAGAAAATCATTTTTGGCTGGAAATTAAGGGGGCTAATTAGTCCCCCCAAGCTCCCCTCCCCTCCCCTCCCTCCACAGTCCCTGAGAGGGGAGATATTGGACTTCGAGCTCGCATACTATAATCAAGAACTAATCTTACAGCATTTTAGTAAAGTTTATTTTTTCTAGTATAATACACTTCCCAACCTCTTCACAGCTTTGAATACTACAAGACAGTTTATGCCAACTTCTACTACACATATCATCTTGTGAATACTGAAGTTGACAACTGAAAATAATATATTTAAGATAGATGGATTTATCAAGATAACCTTCTAATTTTTTACTTACTACAAATAATTTCCCTACTCACAGAGTATTCATAATTACTAATTCTCGATTCCTCTTATTATGCTTGATACCACTACTACCAGCATCCTTTTGATGGCCTAATTAATGGCATTATCTTGTCACTACCAATGGAGTTCAAACATTTGATGAAGAAAAAGGATTTGAAGAGGATTCTGGTAGTTGTGGAATCAAGATGTACTAAGGGAAATGGTGAATTCTAGAAAATATACAGCGTATAACAATTAATAAAAATTATTTATATTATTATCAGTGAAATACCAAAATGAAAGCAGCAAAATAACATTACAAATTTACAATGAAATTGAAAGCTTGTGTGTTCTAAAGACAGGCAAACTTTAGGATTCTCCCCTTCACAGTTCCCTGCACCATCTCGAAAGGTATCCAGACCTTTTTTAACACCTTTGACTGAACTTTTGACGTCTCTGTCACTGCAAGCTCACCATTTGTCTCGCTTCGATGAGAATTAGGCAAGGCTATCTTTCAAGATGGCACAGGTAACTGTGAAAGGGACTATAATCAAGGTTTCCTCTTTGAAATTTATTTCAATTGACAGTCATATACCTAATCTCATATAATTTTTAGTTATTGAACTAAATATTGTGTTTCTATTCTCCAGTATAGGACAAATCATTATTTAAATGGCAAGAGCTGGTTTAAAGGATGACTCAGTCATTTAATCTTAATCTAATTCTTTCTCTTTTATTTTTCTTAACTTTATCTATGTTTTCTTTCTTCCAATTTTTCCTACATGAAAGTTACCAGTGAACCCATGTGAACCCATTACCCACTACCCATTAGCACCAGTACTTTCCTCAAAAATAATGACAAGCCTCTTAGAAAATGTTACTTTTTCAAAGTTTACAGTACAAATACTAAACACTGCACACACACATACTTTGCACTTAACAGAAAATCTCAGGTATACTGACTATTTGACAATAAAACTGATTTGAATGCCCCTAACAGATAAGAAACTGTACTCATTTGAGAATTTGAATGACCAAATTAAATCTTTAATCCTCATTCCAGGGCCTTTGTTCTTAATTACTGATAAATACATATACTGTCACCTACAGTAATTGCAAGAATGTTGCCATATAAAAATAAAATACAAAAATAACAAATAGGGATTACCTAATTAGAAATATTTTTCTTCATTTTCATTCTAAAACTGCCTAGATTAATGAGAATAACTGTTTAGTAATATACCAACAAGATTATCTCAAAAATATCAAATAAAAATGAAATAATTACATCTGTTTTGCAAAAAAAAAAAAAAAAATTAAATCCTATTTGTTTTCTTTCTATTTTCATATGACAATTCCTTCTCATAATTTATTAGGTGCACATCTTGCAATTAGGTGTATAAAAAAATTTAGACTTTCCTAGTAGAGACATTAACTGGCTTGTTTTTCAAGACTACATTTTACTAAATCTACTTCTAATTTGCAAATCTACAATCTGTATTTTCATTCTAACAATTTAATGGCCACCTAGCAACCACAAATACAATTAGATGCTATTTTGGTACGACTTTACCTAAACATATAAAGAAATGGTACTATCAAATATCTCCCAATCTTGAATAAAGGCCAAAAAAGAAAAACAAATCTCACATACATGTATTACTTGTATTTTCCTGTTAACCTAAGGCTGAAAATAACTTTTGCAGTGTATGAATTTATTATGAATATCATTATGAATATCAGTTATACAGTAGTAAACAATAACCACCCCTGAAATAGGTGTTGGAAGGGTATCTGCAAACTACCAAAAATCTACTGTCAACCTGACCAACAACAGGCACCAATAACCTACCAACAACCTACTGATAATCCACTGATACCCAGCCAACCACCTTAAGACACCCATTTCAGGGTCCTTTTGCTTAATAGAACCGTTTAATATTACCCATATGATCACTTCTTAATTTCTATGTTAGAGTTTCTGCAGCTCTAAGGAAAATGGTATATTTACAACTGTTTGACGCCAATTTTTTTTAAACTTCTGGGTTTTTAGGTATTAATCTGTAATAAGAATAACTGGCTTAATTACATATCCATTTATGGCTTGGTTTTTAATACTAAGCTTAATCCTGCTTGCAGAATTCTTTTTCTGCTTAGCTCTGGCTTTAGATCGGGTGGAGAAAAACACTCTCCAGCCCACTAATCAGCCCTTTATAGGGGAAGAAAAAAATTAATAACCTCTGTTTGTAAGGTAATGCTAGTCGAGCTGCAATATATTTAAATTGTATTTTGAAATTTTAGATGAGCAAGGCTTGAACTTGGTTGTACTTACTTCAACTTGTCAAATACTAGCCAATTTTTTGCATTGGCTAATGAATATTTTTTTTGTATTAACATAAATGCTATATTGACTACTACAATATTTGGTAGTAACTTGTTCTGTCCAAAGATAATAAATAGACCTATTCTGCTAACACATTGCTATGTACATTTCCACCCAATTCAATACCTCTGGAAATAAGATTCTTTGTCTGTCGTATTTCAATATCACGTGGAATTTTTTTGAAACAAAAGTTCTTATTCCCAGAGGTTTTTAATTGAATGGAAACGTACATAGCATCATGTTAGCCGATTAGGTCTAATACCTCTGTCATTATTTAAAAAAATGTTTCTGACTGTAATGTCTTTATTACCATTGCCAGTCTATTTAAGTTCCCCAAAGATAAGTCTACAAAAAAGGGAACAAATTGGAGCCCTAAGAAGGTGTATGATCACTCAGTAGCCCATACTTTCAGTTAATGACATCAAAAACAATATCTACTACTACAAACAAAGGAAAAAAACACTGAAACATTCAAAGCAAAAAGTTTAAAACATCTGCAGGGCTTAAAACAACAGCTGGTCAAAAGACAATCTCTGGCCAAAATTTGCACTCATCTGGCCAAATGCCTATTAGTCTGATCGTCTTGACTGGTCATGTTGAATGGTTAAATGTTCTTTTGTCCGATGCAACCAGACATAATCTCTAGTTATTGAGCAGCCATTATTTTTAGCCCTGGTCCAAGTTTACACATTACATTGAAAATCACAGTAAGTTAATGAAAATAATGTTGAAGACAAATAAAACTATAAGGCATACCATTTTCCACAACTCTGTTAATAGAGATTCAGTATCTAACTCTTTTCCAACACAAAATAGTCATGTCTTGGAGGGATAGGGTTCTTTAAGTATGAGTGTACTGCACCTCGGATATTAAGTTTATTCCGAGAGTAGTGATCTATGATTTCTGGTACCGTGTCGTATGGCAGGCTAAATTGACCAAGAACATATTTACTCTGTGGGTTAACTGCAATTTTCAGATGCATAAAGGCATTGTTATTCCTGTAGAAGAACACATGTATAAAGTTAATAAATATTATTCTTCATAAAAAAACTATAGATTGAAAATCTTATAACTAGCAGATCCAAAGCCATCACTTGCATTGGTCTAGATGGGAAACTTTTTAAATTCTTCTTTGAAGAAGGGAAAATACTGGTAATAAAGAGCATCAATCATTTCTAGTAATAATTAATGATGTAACTTTAGAATAGGAAGGTCATGGGTTCAATTCCGGTAATATGCAAGATCAGCACCCTATATCTCATGTGACGGTACTGTAGCTTGTTGGCCATTTAACAGTAGTTTGTCGGCCGTTTAACAGTAGTTTGAGGGTAGTTTGTTGGCCGAAATGAGATCTGGGGTGCTGATCTTGCGTATTACCTTCTATTCCCATCATGAACTTGGATGTATTATAATGTTTTCATAAATGATTCCAACTTACTTAAAGGATAATGAATAATCTCTACTTGTGCTGCTCTCACTATCCCTGACAAGAAAGGAGCAGTTTTCTTCGTACTTTAGTAAACATTCTGCTTCTACTCGAGTGATTGGCCCATGGTACCAACTGAGGAAAGTCAAAGAAAAATTGAATAAATGGGAAAATAATTTAATTCTCGAGCTTCTAAGTGTGACGTCAATCATACATGTATGAAATAACAACTTTGGGTTCCAAAATGAGTGTGAAAAGCACTTTCTATAGAATTTAAGATTTTTCTTACTTTTTCTTCATGACAGGATTTGTTCTCAAAATTATTTTAATGGAGTTTAAAGTGCAGACACACTAACCAGGGCCACTAGACAGAAATTGAAGTGATAACAGTATTAACCAATCAGATCATCACATTCTCACAGCCATATGGCATTTTTATTAGGTAAACGAGGACAGCAGAACACAAAACAGCATTGAAAATGAGTGAAATTTCTGTCTAAAATGAAGTTGGGAAAGTTCTACTGATCCCAAGCTGAAATAGGAAATATTTTCTGTCTCTAAATCTCTATTTTTGAAACGATACTATAGTACTGTAAATTATAGACCAAAACTTTGTAAAAATACTACTTCAGAATTCATAAAGCTGATTGGCCTAGACAGCTTTTGTTGGGATATCTTTGTTTCTAGGTGTTATCTGATTGGTCAGTTTTTTTTCAAGTGGTCCCAGTTAGTATGTCCACACTTTGAATCATTGAGAACAATTTTTGCTTTATTTTGGCATTTTTGAGAGCAGTTAGACCCTGAAATATGTCATAACTGAACAGTTCTATGTCAGTCATGTTCGAAATATATACTAAATTCATATGAAACAAATCCTTTGGTGTTGCAGAACAAGTACAGTACCTTTGCTTTTCTAATGGTAAAGTTATATCAATGGTAAATGTGCGGTCATGATCAATATCACCACCTCTTTGAGGTTTTTGAGGTATATCAGACTTTGCCTGTTCTTGAGCCATAGACATTAACTGACTGGTTCTCTTGTTATATTCCCAAGGTGCATCATAATCGTTTTCAGGTCTTGAATCAACAACAGGTGCTTGTGTTGATGATTGAGGCATCGCAGCTTTTGGCTGTGAAGCTGGGCCATTGACGTATTGATGTGCTTGTTGTTTTACAGTCCATTCCCATGGTTTGTCATAGTCCTCGCATGGGCGTGTATCTGCTACAGGCTTCTGTCCCACTTTGGGTTGTGGTTTTTTTATTACTGATGTCTGTGACGGCAAGATAAGGCCTTTACTTTCCCATGGTGATTCATAATCATCAGTAGGCCTGTTGTCTTCTAAGTGGGTTTGAGGTCTGAAAATTTCAATAATCATAATTTTAAAACTCAATGATCATATGATTAAATAATGTGATTGGATACAAAATACTAATAATTAGTAAGAGTATTCGTATTTAGATTTTTGTTTTCCTTTAGGAGTGTAGTCTTAGCATGGGAATTTAGTTTCCCCCTACTGCCTTCCTGTAACCACTTGCTCTGCTTATTCATTTATTTTCATTTGTAATTGCATGGTTACAAATAGTGATTAAAGATTAAAGTTACTAATTACATGGTAAATGTTTCATACCATGGAATATTCCACAGGTCACTGGTATTTTCTAGATCTTTCAGCTGGGTGAGTATGTGAGAAAATATGATTGATGTGTGAGATATTCCATGTTATTATATGAAATAGAGTGTGACATCAAAATGATAAAATTGAACCAGTGGCCAGTGGGGATATGATTTATATCAACAATCAAATTTCGACTTTTTGCTCAGCTAGTCTCAAATTCTCCATTATTATTTTTCATTGAAGATTTCATATAATAAACAGAACATTACATGGCCACTTGGAGATACAAATTTTATCTTCTCTGCACTAACTTGTGAGAGATAATATCAACACAAAATTCGTATCTCCATGCGACCATGTAGTATCCTCTATTTCTTAAACAAGAAAGCACTGTATAACTTTTTAAATCCCTCATTACTGAAAATACCTAGACATGTAGATCTGACATGTAGATCTTGAATTTTTCATCCTCCCCCTTCCCTCAGTTTAGTTTGTTGTTTGTTTATTTGAGCGAGCAGTACAGTACAGTTAAGAGTGTTACAGCCACCACATGATGCAACTTACTTTATATATTGGTCATGCTCGGCATTACCAGCTGACGGTAGTCTCATTCCTCTTAGAGACATCCTTTTTGCTTGCTCATCCAGCGCTGTAACTTTACCACTGTCATATGGTTCTGTATAGCTTTCATCATCTGAATCAGGCTTTTCCTGGTTGTGATTCTGGGTTCTTTTAGCATCCCATGGATCAATATACTCATCCTTTACTCCAGTTTTCTTTGCTCTTGGCTTGGTTATATGGCCAGGTCTTGAGTCCCATGGATCTGAATAATCATCAATCTTCCCCTTTGCCTGTGCAGCTGGCTTAGTCACATCAACAGGGTCACAATAATCATCTGCTGTCATTTTGGGCTTCCTTTGCCTCGCGTCCCATGGTTCACAGTAGTCATCTACAGGCTAAATCAAGTCAAAACATGAAATATTTTAAATAAGGTTATGAACTCCCAAGTTTTTATGACATTCTTTTCTAACTTTGTTCTGGTTGACACTTGACTAATAAAGACGGCAAGATACTGCTGAAATATCTCTATTTCTTAAGTTTTGACTCCGAGTACAGAAGTTTGTAATGAATAACTACTATTTCAGGGAGGATTCTGCAGTCATCAGGACTGTAAAATCCTAGCTCTTAAAATGCAAAATATATGCCTTTAGCAAAGACAAACCAAGGGCTGATCCAGAAATTTGCAAGGGGAGTGTCCAAAATGACTTTTTCTTTTACTTTCATTTCTTGGGGGGGGGGGGGGGGGGGGGGGGTAGTATCTGGTCTAACAATGGACCCCCTTTGGATACGCCCCTGAAAATAGTTCTCTGTGGACTTGGGAAAGTTTTTGCATTTCACTCAACTGATAGAGCGATTTTGATATAAGTAAGAATGATACAGCAAATTCATAGTCATGATGAAGACGTACCATATCTTACTATAGCCATAACTAAGTGCTGTGATTGGATGATTCACTGGAAGACAATGGGAAGTCATTTCAGTGTTACGGTATGTTGTAACATGTATGTGCTGTAAGTCAGTATCATATGCTTTCCACTCATACGATAACCATTTCATGTGAAACCATTTCAATGTTATGGCATGTCGTAACATATACGTGCTGTAAGTCAGTATCGTATGTTTCCCACTTATACGATAACCATTCTTATGGGAAGCCATTTCCATGTCACGGCATATTGTACCATGTACGTGCTGTAAGTCAGTATCGTATGTTTCCCACGAAAATCATTCTCATGTGAAGCCATTTCAATGTTATGGCATGTCGTAACGTGCACATGCTGTAAGTCAGTATTATACGTTTTCCATTCATATGGAAACAGCTCTCAAACTATCATTATCAGTTCTAAATGGTGGTTAAACACTGACTACACATGTGCTGTCAACCAGAAAGAATTCTATTAAAAACTTGTGATTCAAAAATTCAGTCAAGTATACCCAGAAGTCATGCATTTCTATTTAAAAAATAAATGCTTCCTGACTGTATTTGGGTGGATACAAATGCTCAAACAAACAAAAAAGTAAGCTTAATAATGTGGAGGATAGAATCTAATGCTAACAAAAATGTGACTACTTTTTATCAATCAAGGTGATCTGAATTATTCATTAGAAAGACATGTGTTTTGTGACATGTGTTTAAGTTACCCTTAAATCCTATCAAAAAATATCAAGACCAGCTTTGTTTGTCAATATTTTACGAATAAAGGCAACTGGGCTTGAGAAATAACCTGCATGGACACAAACCGAAAATAACAGACAAAATAAGTCATGCCAAAATAAAGAAAAGAGAGAGCAATGCTTTACTGCACATAAAAGTCATTTTTTGAGTGCATGATTAGAAGCCTGATATTGGATTGTACATGTATGTACACTTACGTATTGTTATGTCATAACATATTTTTACGCGGAAAAAATAAACAATTGGAATAAATCTTGACTTCTTTCATAATAATTTTCACTACTTTCCTAATTTAGAAATCTTGATGTGAAAGGAAGTTTTACACTAGGTTATTAAGCTTATTTGACACCATTGGAAGTAAACATGTTGCATAAATATAAGAAAATCAACAAACCAAATAAAAATAAGGTATTAAAAAGGATTTCTCAATTGAAATGAGAACTCATTTCTCTTGTTTTACGAAATAAACTAAATATAAGCTTAAAAATAATTTATTTTTGATTCAAGTTTCACTATATAAGCTTAAGGAGTGAAGTTGTTTGACAGATCGCCTTATGGCTCGTGTTTGTCAAATTTCAAGAACCAACAGAAGGACAATTACTCTTTAATATATTTACTAGATCCTTACTTGACTTCTAGGAACCAAATTGCCAATTCTTAAGGAAAACCACTAGCAATCAGTGGACTATAAGCTTAATCCAGCGTGCTAAAATCAAAACGTCGTCATGTCCATGCCTCATTTGATAATGTGAATTGACTAATAAGCCCTACTAACCTTTGAGTTACTTCCCTCGTATCGTTGCGTTCTCACGGGTCTTGGTTTGACAGGAGGCTTGTAACCTTCTCCTGGATTGCGATGTTGTGATCTAGAAGAACTATCCATTGGTTTAGGTGCAATATTAGGATGGTTAGGTCTTGGGGGCGGATAGTTTGGCATTTTCGAGCTCAAACTTCCAGAACTTGGGGGAATAGCAGAGTGACATGTGGCTGGATCCATGTAGCCTTCTTCGTCAAAATCACCTTCTTGACTATATTCTCGTCCATCGTAGTCTTTTCGTGGTGGTTCAGGCGGTTTTTTACCTCCGAATTTGAACAACTTCCCTATGCCCGCCATCTTGGACGTGCTCTTTTGCAATGATCACTCTTCCGGAAGTGACGACAAATCAGTCGTTTTAGAAACACACGTGATTTTTACGAAAGACCGGAAGTAGGCAAAGATTACAAAAATACTTCAAGTTTGTGGTTTTTCGTTGGACTGGATCTGCTGCTCAAAATGACGCAAATCTATTGTGACTTAGAAGGCTTTGTTCAGCATATATGGGTCTGTAAATCACATATTGACGTTTTCAAGGACTCTATAAGACCGTTCAATTCGGACCAAAGCTGTTGTGCTTGACAGCCACCGAAGGCCAATTAGAGTATTCGGCACATGAATTAATCAATAAGCAAGCTTAATTTTAAAGGCCTTTTCATTTTTCTACGCCCTCAAAAACATTGTCAGGTTTAGGCTTATCATACAAAACAATCCCCATCTCAAACAATTGTAAATTTGATGAACCGGAAGCCATCGAAATACGTGAAAACGTGCCGCGTATCTGGATCTGTCGGCTCCCAGAAACATGAAAAGCGATCTAACTATTCTCGTTAACGTTAACGGAAATCATATTAAATCCGGCTTTCCGAATATTTCAAACAGTTGTTGGGGGGATTCATTGCAGTGTCCGGATCTTTATGGAGTCTGAGATAGAAAAGGCATGATGACGTCATGAAGTCACGTGAGGTCAGACTGTTTCACCTTATTGTGAGTATCGGACCATCGGTGCCGGAAACTGGACAAGTAACGCTCCTCGCAACCATCTTGGTTTTTTGATTTCTTGGATTTTCTTCATGTTATGAAGCCTGTTTTCCCAAGAAAGTTTTGTACGGCCCAGCTCAACGGCCCAGTTGATCGCCTTTCCCGAAAGGAGTTATGGGTCACTATTTTTGGTTAGCATTTTTCGAGCATTTTCCGAGTATACCATGTAGACTTTTCTTGTTGATTGAAATAAAATTCCGACATGAATTCGAGTAGCGTTTAAAATTAATTTAAAGAAGGAAGAACTCGTATTTCATAAATTCTCTTGGCAGAATAATGGGAAAAGCTAATCAAAATACGATGTCGAATCCTCAATTCTGATTGATTCGCCTCGAGTTTGTTCTCAAGGTGAAGTCAGCTGGCAAACAAACACACACAAAAAAAATCAACAACAAAAGAACATCAAAAGAACATCGTTAATGCAGATAAACCAAAAATATCTGCCAAGAATGTTATCCAAGTGAGTCTCAAAACACTTTGTTTACTACATGTTTTACTGCACGTTAATTTAGACATCAACAGTTATAACTGAAACCAAATGAAGGACTGGAATCAAAAAGAGCTTGATCAGTGCTCTTTCAGGACTGTATTTAAATTACCTTGCAAAACTATTTAAATATATAATAAAATATATATATAAAAATAAAATAAAATATAAAATTCCGTAGTTTTGCATTGCGCACGCGCTACTGCGCACGATTTTAGTTTGTTAAAAATACACAAAATACAGAAAACAAACGAAAACAACCAGCAAATTATCAAACGAAGATTATCTGGCATTGATATGAGAGTTTTGTATAAATTTAGAAAGAGATCACAGTCTTTTTGATAATTTTTTTGTGTTAAACTCTCCCTAGTCCCCTTTCGGTCACTACATTTCGAGGACAAAATTCGTACTTTAGCGAGATGTAGCGCGAAAACGAGCACGGTGACCTATCTTTTTTATTTCAGTAAATCAATACGGTATAGGTTTACCATAATATATCTGAATTTAAACAAAATTCTATGTCCAGATTTTTAGATATTCCTGAAAAGGCAATAGTATCGTGTCATATCGAAGTACGCACACACTAATGAAACGTCGCTATTTTTTACTACAGCTTCATTTTCTGGTCGAGTTTTGGCATCTGATCTAGCTGAATGTAAATTTAATATACTAAAATGAAAACAATATCAATAATTCAAAGATAGCAAAGACATCCTGCAAATGATTAGTATTTTTCTTCCATTTTATTCTTCGAATATTGCTCTCACACGTCACCCAAAACATCGAAATTTGACGTCATTTAGCGCCGAAACGAGCACGGTTACCCCCCATCTTTATTTTATTTCTGGAATGACTATAACTTGATTAATAAGTGTACGAATTTTCAGGGAAATTCTATGTCCGGTTTTATTTCTACGGAATTACCTTAAATAAAATATGAATATTGCGTATATTATCCATGATGGACATATTGGCGGCGTAACAACTTTAAAACTGTGCGTTAGAGTCTTTATTATATCTGAATTTACCGCATATCTCGTATTTATGGCATTCGTCCCGATCAGTGTGGGAAGAAAAGAAGCAGGAATTTTTAGATAGAACTTTACCCGATTTGGACGCACTACAAAGTGCTCACTGCCCTGTTCCGGCGTCTTATACTGTTAACAGTCCCTCTTTTACCTCCTACCTCAGTCGAGTCGGGTTTTTCTTGCCTTGGGCACTCTACAAGCCCCCAGTCCCTGGCGACCAACTAACGGTTAGGGAAAATCCGACTCGACTGAGTAAGGAGGAAAAATAGCGACTGTTAACGACTGTCTGAGAATACCAGCGTCTTTGAAATATTACAAAACACAGGGGCGGATATTCGGAAATTCGCAAGGTGGGTGTCCGAAATGGAAAAAAGTGACGATTAGTGACGTCATCGATAATCGTGATCTGACTTATTTTTAGGGTGTCTAGTGGTGTAACAATGGACACCCCCCTCCCTCCCCCCCCCCCCCCCCCCCCCCCCCCACTGGATTCGTCCCTCAAACAACATGCAACTTAGATGATATGACGAACTCAATCAAAGAGAAAATTTTAATATATTAATGTCTACGATATATTATAATGAAAAATCTATAGAATTATTTAGAATCAAATGTAATGACTATATCTCGTATTATTGGCAAGCTAGAAGGAAGAGAGAAAAGAGGAATGGAGGCAGGACAAGGTTATCTACTTGAGTTGTCCACGCCTCGAGCAATGAAGAAGCAACAGTGGCGAGAATGATTGGTATCCAACGAGATATCTGAACTAGACCTGGATGGAAACAAGCAAGATGACAAGTAAGAATTAGTGCTATTAGAATATTATCCATTCCGAAGTTTAGGGGAAAACTGGGTCAGCGAGTTGGACTGTTGCAATGTGTGTGTGTGACTGTTATAGGGACATATTTTCAAGATGGCGTCTGTTTCCTTATCTGAAACAGTCCCACAAAGCTTTGCAATGCCAACTCGACCCAGATTTTTTTCTCAACCTTGGAATGACTAATAGGTATGTCATAATCCTAATCATTAATATTCTCGTCTTCGTAGTTATCATAACCAAGCACGGGTAGCATAGCAGTGACTGCGTTCCCCTCTCACCTATGAGACCCGGGTTCGAGTCCCGCCGGGCTCGGTGTCGTATGTGAGCAGAGTTGCTTGTTGGTTTTCACCTGTGCTTCGAGGGTTTTTCTCCGGGTTCTCCGGTTTTCTTACCTCCGGATAGCAGTGACTGCGTTCCCCTCTCACCTATGAGACCCGGGTTCGAGTCCCGCCGGGCTCGGTGTCGTATGTGAGCAGAGTTGCTTGTTGGTTTTCACCTGTGCTTCGAGGGTTTTTCTCCGGGTTCTCCGGTTTTCTTACCTCCGGATAGCAGTGACTGCGCTCACCTCTCACCTATGAGACCCGGGTTTGAGTCCCGCCGGGCTCGGTGTCGTATGTGAGCAGAGTTGCTCAGTTGGTTTCTCCTGTGCTTCGAGGGTTTTTCTCCGGGTTCTCCGGTTTTCTTCCCTCCGGATAGCAGTGACTGCGCTCACCTCTCACCTATGAGACCCGGGTTTGAGTCCCGCTGGGCTCGGTGTCGTATGTGAGCAGAGTTGCTTGTTGGTTTTCTCCTGTGCTTCGAGGGTTTTTCTCCGGGTTCTCCGGTTTTCTTCCCTCTACGAAAATCAACTTCTAAATTCCAATTTAATCATTAAAAAGAGGGCCACAGGTTTGTTAGACATTGGCTATTAAGTGCTACCCTTATAATAATAATAATAATGATAATAATAAAACTTTATTAGAAGCATTCTACAAAGTCTCAATGCTTTTACAATCTAAAAAAAAAAAAAAAACAAGGCCTTTTTGAACAAGAAAGGGTGGGAGTGGGTGGGGGGAGACCTACCAGTTTGTGCTAAAAAGAAGATACAGCCGACTTGAGTGATGAGACCAGCTGCTGTGCCTTCAAGGGTTTTGGAGCTTCCTGGGAATACATTAATGTTCACCCAAGAAGATCAGTTACAATGTTGAGTAGGCAAAGATTCTAAAACTCGGCTTTCGTCTAAATCGGCGAAAGCTTAAATTCAACCCACGTAATGCGAAATGATATATAGCCGTTCGTCACCCTCTTGGTCTTCTATATCATTCTTGCAATGCTAGTGTGTCGGTTTACAACTTAGGATAACTCAATAAAGAATTAAGAGAAAAATATCATATGCCCTTGGCAGGACTCGAACCCACGGTTTCCAACGTGTTAACCACTACACTACAAGGACCAACCACGCTGGTTACGTAACCAGCGTGGTTGGTCCTTGTAGTGTAGTGGTTAACACGTCGGACTAGTATACCGAAACCGTGGGTTCGAGTCCTGCAAAGGGTATATGATATTTTTCTCTTAATTCTTTATTCTATTATTCACACCGAACGCATTTTCATTTCACTAGTATCATCCTCAATTGTGCGTAAATATTTACGGTGTTCAGCTTAACCATGAGATTAATATCGCCCTGGACCCCCACAGTTGCCACATATACCACATTGCCTGCCTGCGTAACCAGCGTGGTTGGTCCTTGTAGTGTAGTGGTTAACACGTCGGACTAGTATACCGAAACCGTGGATTCGAGTCCTGCCAAGGGCATATGATATTTTTCTCTTAATTCTTTATTCTATTATTCACACCGAACGCATTTTCATTTCATTAGGATAACTTAGTGATGTATAAGAAAAGACAGTTAAAAATATTGTCAAATTAAGCGCGCCCTAATGCCACAGGAAACCCATAAAAGCAAGGAAAATGGCGAAAATATGGCATCTTAAATTGACGGAAATTCTGGTTCTCTTCCTTCAACCATGTTCAAATTTGCCAGACTTACTAATCTTAAGATGCTGTATCAGATGACAAAATTGTTTTGGTAATAAGATTAAAATTCAAAACTCGCGCCAGTCCCTTGCTCGTTTCCAAAGAGCTTCGAGGTAAACCGCAGCCTGCGTCTCATCCGAACTTTCTTTTTGTTAAGACTTAACAGAAAGAAAGTCCGGATATGACGCAGGCTGGTAAACCGAGAAATTCTATCCGAATGTTTTCAGTTATAAATACATTTTTCCTCGACACCATTGGATCCCTTCCCTGAACAGAAATATTTTTGAATGACTCACCAGGCCACTTGTGACGACCAATACTTCTCCCTACCACGGACGCAATAGTGTCACCGACTCCTAATGATAAAACACCTGCATATACAGCCAATAAACAGCCTAGAAAAACAAATACTTGAAGATTAACAAAGGGTCATGGAAGAACGAGCGCATCTTCAGATGAACAATTAATTCAGGTCTGACTACATCAATGTTTGATTCATTGCTCGAACTTGGTTTCAATTTTTGTCCACTGATCATGGCCAGGATATTTTCATCACCAGCAACGAATTCATGTTAGCGCATTTTTTGCAAAAATATATCAACTGATCCATGGCAAAATTTACTCACCAACGCTTGATAGTAAAATTGAGCTTGTGAGTGCAGAAAAAAAGGGAAAGGAAAGGAAAAGGAATGGAAAGGAAGGGGAGGGGAGGGGAGGGGAGGGGAAAGGAAAGGATAGTAGAGCAAAGCAGAGGACATTAGAGGACAGCAGAGGACAGCAGAGCATAGCAGAGGAGAGCAGAGGAGAGGAGAGGAGAGGAGAGCATAGCAGAGGACAGCAGAGGAGAGGAGAGGAGAGGAGAGGAGAGGAGAGAGCGGGGAGAGGAGGGAAGAGGATAGACAAGGAACGAAAGAACATACAATACCATTCTTATTGATATTTGACAAATCCCCCGGGTACAGCCATAGCGGTGCAGCACAGCCAACCAGTAGATATATATGAGACAATATGACAGGACCTGCATCCTTTTCATCGAGAAACACTTGTAAACTATGATGTAATGTTTCACCCAACGGTGCAACTCTAGAGATCCGTATATACTGAAATTAAAATATTTTAAGATAAATGTTATCCAAGGAACAATTACGTAAAAAGAGGCTACTGTATAGTCGTTCTCGTGAGGGCAGCCATGTTGGATGACAAGACAAGTAAATCGTGTTTTATATGAGAAAGAATTCCATTTCCTTTTTAATGGTATTTAAAGTTAGTGCTTCACGGATTTGAGAGAAGTGAAATAAGTGTAATCCCGAGGATAAAAATTACGGGACTTGGCCACACTTGCTCCTAATAAATAAGTTGCCTCAAGAAAGCATAAATATTTCAGTTATTTATGCTCTCTTAGTGGCCTCGTATAAAAAGGGATAGCGCATCGCTCGATGTTTATACAGACTATAGACTGTGAATATATTGCAGTGCGCAATTCTCTGGGAAAAAAATTGCTGCCAATACTGCCGAAGACATTTAGCCCAAGAGTAAAAATAATACAATGGGTGTTGTCAAGAAATCCTCTGGTTTCTTAGGGTTGTAACTGAATATTGCAGTGCGCAATCCTCTTAAACATGCTGCCAATGCTGCCGAAGACATTTAGCACAAGAGTAAAATAACACGATGGGTGTTGTCAAGAAATCATCTGGTCCCTGAACTGAATATTGTAATTGTAACTGAATATTGCAGTGCGCAATTCTCGGGAAAACGTTGTCAATATTGATAAGATTTTCGAAAAGTTACAAGCTGCGATAATACAGCCTATAAAAAAATGGAAACTCCCTTTACCTCTAAGAATATGAAGACAGCAACAGCAGCTGACGCAGCAAGATGAGTGAGATTAGGTTCGTATACAATGCCAGGAACAAATACAGCGATAGCAGAAAGATGGAAAATCTTGCGAACGACAGTTTTGGACCAAGATATTTTGCTGGTATAGTTTTTCCAGACAACAACAGTGATGGAGAAGAGTACCGCACACCACCAATAAATCATTAGATTAGACTGACAAAGAAAAGAACAAATGTTTCAAATTTCTCTCCGCCTTTATACAAAGACATAGAGGATATTACATGGTCGCGCAGAAATACGAATTTTATCTTCGAGTGTTGATATTATCTCTCACGAGTGAGCGCAGCGAATCTCCAAGCAGCCATGTAATGTTCTGTTTATTATATGAAATCTTCAAGGAAAAATAATGGAGAATTTGATTTTGGTCGAAATTTGACAGCACCAGTGTTGATAAAAATCGTATCCCCACTGGCCACTGGCCAATTTTATCATTTTGATGTCACTCAATATCACACTCTATTTCATATAATAATACTAAATATCTGTGGCTACTGAGTGAATGACAGGTGTACAATATTAGACGTCCACGTGATGAGTTCTGTTTCACACATCAAAACTTATACATTTGCTTCTCCTTTTCCGATACTACCAGGGACATCGTGCAACACGACCCATTTATATGCCAAACTTTTGGCTGCATGGAGCCCTTTTTTAACTCTGGTTACACGCAGAGTGCTGCACGCAGGCTACACAAACAATGTATGAAGTAAGTATCATCATCTTACCCTGGTTGAGTTATAGGTGATGTGGTGGATCATCCAGCTCAGCGGATTCACGCCACCGAGCATGAGCAGTGTCCAGGGAAGAAGAAATGATATGAAGACCAGAAAGATAACAATATAGAAGGATATAGTACCGATCCACATTTCTAGGGTATTTCTAAAGGAAACAAGATATAAAAACCAAATTATCAGATATCCAGTTATTAAGAACCCTATCAAAGGGATACTATTTTTTACTGCTTATAAATTAACTTTTTCGTTAACCTGTTCATTTTTATCTCTGCACACGTTGGGAAAGTGTGTTGGATGGACTCAAGGATTTAAGCATGGGCGGATCCAAGATTTTTAACAGGGGGTTGTATGATGGCAATGCAAGTGAAAGAAACAGCTAATTCTAATTCTAGTTAGCCATCAAATAATTCTCTCTCTGTCAGCCAGCTAATGGAAATTCTCATACAGGGAGGGGGGGCTCGAAACTCCCACAAGCCTCCTCCTGGATCTGCCCTTGTTAACATCATGCTCTACTAGCTGTGCATGCTGTTTAATGTAGCTATTATACCTGTTACATTATTTTACATACCTGACAATACTAATGTAGTAAAACACTGGAAGTAAGAACAGTCCAGTTGTGAGTGAACCAACCACAAGAATCTGAAAAAAGTACATACCACATCACACCAACTATGATGGATTGTCAGTCAGCCAGCCAGTGGGTCAGCCAGCCAGTGGGTCAGTCATTCAGTTGGTCAGTCAGTCGGTCAGTCAGTTGGTTAGTCAATTGTTGAGTCAGTCAGTTGGATACAAAAATAAACAAACCTGTAGCCAATAAGTGTAAATGCTCCTTGATATGCTTTCAGTAGGAGCAGGTGCACTTGGTAATATGTAATGAAGCTGAAAAAAGAATCAGTTGCTGTAGAAGCTGAAACTGCACATTTATCTAATTGCACAACATATTTTCACTTACATATAAACTATATAGATTATCAAAAAGTCCTCTAACCTGCTGATTAATATTTGCTGGTTCACTCATTTTCTCAGAGATATAAGATTGGACTGGCAAAGATTGCCCAGAGGTTTGAAGAATTTTTGAAAAGATAGCAACATCATAAGCTTTCTTCTTTTTATTAGACATAAGTTTACCCTGTTTCCAAGACACATCCAGGAATCCACGGCAAGAAAGAGACATGCCTGGACCAGCACCATCGCTTCACCCAGACTAAAACTCCTTGGGAACAACCATATAATAAATAGAAGTAGGAAAATGTAGGTGATGATTAATCCTGAAAGGCTGGCTATACTGTAACCTAGAAATGAATAATATAATGTATACTTTCTGACTACTGTTTTCATAGCTATGAACATTGATTGACAGTGCATGACTATTGCCAGTGAGCCTGTCATTTTGTCTCAAACAGTGCATAATGCAATGAAAACAGTGGTGATACTGTAGTTTTAAGTATTGGTCAAGATCAGGTCCACAGCCAGGATTGTGTGTATATGGGGGGGGGGGGGGGGGAGGGGGGCAACTGAGGTCAAAGTGAAATAAACTGCACTCTCAAAGTTGGACCTTACTGCTATTTTATTTATTTTTTGATAAAGTACTATCACTGTTTAGTGTTTTACTACCATCCTTCACTTTAACGAACTGCACAGTCTAAATGTTGGCAGGGAACCTTGAGTACCAAAATGCACCACATGCACCCCCTGCCTACAAGTCTAAAGATGAATGCCCTGCAGTAGCCTAGAGAACTACTGTCGATTAAAGTGTTATCAAGACGTGTTATTACAAGGACGAAGATCAATCACAGCAACTTAATAATTATATATTTACCCAGTTGGTTATTAACAGTTGCAGCCATAGAAATAGTGACACTAATCAAAAGCATCCATGACAGTAGTCTTCTTGTCTTGTTTAACAGGAGACATGTAGAGACCACAGACATGCTCATTAACTGTGATGCTAGTAGGTAGTACTCAAGTGTGGCTGCAGGGAAATAAAAAAATTATAGCAATTTTCATAATTATGTGAACAATCATGCTTGCCAGAGGATTACTCACTCTTCCCATTTATTTTGCATAACAGAGAGAAACAGACAACCTCTTTCAAGCAGGGTAGACTGTAGAAGCCTAGCTTAGAATGAAGATCTATTTATGGTAAACTTTAACGTCCTTATTTAATGCTGGTAACTAGTGACAGTTTAACTGATAAACTTGAGGTTGACAGTGTGCTCAAGATTGCAGCATTATTGGCAAGTAATTTTTTTGCGTTCAGCGAACACATCCACAAAATTACTAGATGGGACAATGTTCCATATAGACATCAGTCCATGTATCATTGACAAATGGGATTCCCTCTTACCCAATCCACTTACTTCCCAAGCTATTCACCACTTTCCATACATCAGTTCACTGGTCAAAATCAAAGCATTCAGTCGAGGCCACAAAAATCAAATTTGAATAATCCTTTGAAGTATAGCTTGGAACCTTGCTTGAATGCTTTTGTTTGTGACCAGTAAACAGATGAATGGTAAAATGGTGAATAACATTGATTATTAAATGGCAAGGTAATTTCATGCATTTTGATTGGTCAATCTATGGTCCATAACATATGGTACGGACCAAAAAAATCAAAAGCTCACTTTGATTGGTCAATCTGCGGTCCATAAGATATGGTACGGACTGAAAATCAAATTGTCTTCCCTAACCTTGTGTATAATAAATATCTTATTAACCTCATTTGCTTGGTCTGTACCGTAAGTTATGGATCCTTGTTTTTTCCACTTTTTTATGGCCCACGCGCTGTGCACTTGGGCCATAAGGCAGTGGAAAAAAACCTGGTCCATAACTTACGGTATGGACCTCAAACTCAGTTAATAAGAGATATTTATGCTACAAAAATACTTTACTCTATTGTTAAAAATATAATGCTGACCTGATAAATATCTGCTACTTTCAGTTGCTTTACTTTTGAGTAGAATTATTTGACTTGTTAAAACCATTGGCACTAGAAGTGAACCAAGTTCAATACCAGATTTGGATCCAGGCCTGTGTAGAATAACAATATTCAATATAAACTTTTTCACACCACATTGTACAAAATGTATTGTGCATCAGTCACTTTGCAACACATCTTATTACAGTTCCATTCAATGACCACGAATAGAAGTTCCAAGTCAATGTTGTGTGGAGTTGCTGAGCATTGCAAAACTATCTTAAAAGTTTATCATGCATGGCAACCCCAACCTTGACTTGGAAATTATTATTATTATTCGTGAGCTGTATTCGTGAGCTGTGAATGGAACTGTAAAATTAAGGAGTATTAGTGATAATAATTAATAACTAAATTTATTTCAAGCAGGTGACACTTGACAGGTAATTTTTTTTTTTTTTTTTAATGTTTCAAGCAAAGGCAGCACTTTCTCTTAGATATTTTATATTTTTAAGTGTTGATATTTCCTTATCTTGTTCCAGATCTAAAAGTCTGCAGCAACCAAAAAGAACTTATAAGAACTAATGAGCTTAATTTAAGCCTTTACTCCAATTTATAGCCCAGTACCTGAACTCCAAGCTCAATAGATCATCTGTGTACTTTAGGTTCCTTGATGAGTCCAAGAACAACACTAAAAGATAAAGAATCACAGTGGTTATTGATTTGGCAGCCCTCAGTTCTGTCTGGTATGGAAACAAACATGCTACAATATTCGATATCAAGTAAATATAAATTGACTTACGAATTATGTGGAAAAATGCATATCCTATTCGTTGTCTCAGCTCAAAATGGCTGAGAAACACAAATATACTGCAAGAAATTACTAGAAAAGACTCTCTTGTCATTCTAAGATCGAAAGAACGAGGTATATATAAGAAGATCAGTTTAGTCAACTTCGTCCGCCATTTTGTAGATCGGTGCTACCACAGGTAGCCCAAGCTTTGTCTGACGGAGTAATTCATAAATTTCTTTTATATTAAAAATAAATCCATTTAAAAAATACTGAATAAATAAAAATTCATTGCTCTCGTTCACTTTTGTGATGTCTCTATATTAAAAAATATTAATAGATAAATAGAAAAAATATCCATAGAAAAAAATACACAGATTGGGCGGTTACTCAGCAGTTTTCCACAGGGATCCGGATGAGTAAAAATAATAATTACTTTTTTCCGCGTTCAGTTTCTGCAAGAGGAGACGCGCGCGCGGCTAATGAAAATCAACCTATCAGCCTGTCTATTGCTGAATTATCATATAATCTAAACCCGGAAAGAGCGAAATATCTTAAAAGTCTATTTCGGCGTGAAAGGAAAGGCCAATATGACTTAAGTCTTTCAGGAAATTGCCACTAAGTAAAGCTTTTGAATTGTATTGTGTAGCAGCAGCTCAGTAACTATAGTACTTACGTACGTCCGCTGACCAATCACAGTATGTAAGTCACTTTATTTAATGCATGCATCTGGCGTTAGTTTATCTCATTCTCCTTTTCAGCTTAAGAAGGCAACTGAAAAGTAACTGAAAAAAAAATTTGGCACCAGAAACTGAGCCGGCGCTCTTCTCCTTCTACTTACAAACAAACAAATGCAGTAAGTTAGTGTAATTTTAATTACATAAATGAAGTAACTTTTCGCTCTAGAATACATATTGCTTAATATTTCCGTTTCCGTTTCAGAAAATTAAAAATTAACTTAAAAATTAACTTAAATTTTTTTTTTTTTTTTATTTTCTTTTCTTTTCTTTTAATTTTTTTTTTTTATGTCTATGTTTTCGAGATCAAATAGAGTTCAGTAACACGAATCGAAGGTAACACCCATCTGATACACCCATCCAATCCATCTCGTGTACATTCTTATTCTGATACACCCATCCAATCCATCTCGTGTACATTCTTATTCTGATACACCCATCCAATCCATCTCGTGTACATTCTTATTCTGATACACCCATCCAATCCATCTCGTGTACAATCTTATTCTGATACACCCATCCAATCCATCTCGTGTACAATCTTATTCTGATACGCCCATACAATCCATCTAGTGTACATTCTTATTCTGATACGCCCATCCAATCCATCTCGTGTACATTCTTATTCTGATACAACCATCCAATACACGCATCAAGAGTTCCGCGCTACTGCTCAATGCGCATGCTCAGGGGATTAAAAAGTGGGATAAAATTTGTAAAATATACTATGTTTTAGTCGTATCTTTCTTGTCAAGCACAATTTTCACTAAATATTCAAGATCGCGTACCGTTACGTTAAGCGAATTCTGAATCAAATATACCGAAAAATTGCATATCATACAAAGTATCATCCCACTTTTTAATCCCCTGAGCACGCGCATTGAGCAGCAGCGCGGAACTCTTGATGCGTCTATCCCTCTTGTGTACATTCTTATTCTGATACGCCAATCCAATTCCATCTCTTGTACATTCTTATTCTAATACGCCTATCCAATCCATTTCGTGTACATTCTTATTCTGATACGCCAATCCAATTCCATCTCTTGTACATTCTTATTCTAATACGCCTATCCAATCCATTTCGTGTACATTCTTATTCTGATACGCCAATCCAATTCCATCTCTTGTACATTCTTATTCTAATACGCCTATCCAATCCATTTCGTGTACATTCTTATTCTGATATGCACCCATCCAATTCCATCTCTTGTACATTCTTATTCTGATACAGCCATCAAATCCATCTCGTGTACATTCTTATTCTGATACACCCATCCAATCCATCTCGTGTACATTCTTATTCTGATACGCCCATCCAATCCATCTAGTGTACATCCTTATTCTGATACGCCCATCCAATCCACCTCGTGTACCTTCTTATTCTGATACACCAATCCAATCCATCTCGTGTATACATTCTTATTCTGATACGCCCATCCAATCCATCTCTTGTACATTCTTATTCTGATACGCCCATCCAATCTATCTCTTGTACATTCTTATGCTGATACGCCCATCCAATCCATCTCGTGTACATTCTTATTCTGATACGCCCATCCAATCCATCTCGTGTACCTTCTTATTCTAATACATCCATCCAATCCATCTCTTGTACATCCTTATTCTGATACGCCCATCCAATCCATCTTGTGTACATTCCTATTCTGATACACCCATCCAATCCATCTCGTGTACATTCTTATTCTAATACATCCATCCAATCCATCTCGTGTACATTCTTATTCTAATACATCCATCCAAACCATCTCGTGTACATTCTTATTCTGATACACCCATCCAATCCATCTGGTGTACATTCTTATTCTGATACGCCCATCCAATCCATCTTGTGTACATTCTTATTCTGATACACCCATCCAATCCATCTCGTGTACATTCTTATTCTAATACATCCATCCAATCCATCTCGTGTACATTCTTATTCTGATACTCCCATCCAATCCATCTCTTGTACATCCTTATTCTGATACGCCCATCGAAACCATCTCGTGTACATTCTTATTCTGATACGCCCATCCAATCCATCTTATGTACATTCTTATTCTGATACTCCCATCCAATCCATCTCGTGCACCTTCTTATTCTAATACATCCATCTAATCCTTCTCAATCACTACAAATATCCTTGAAGTCAGCAGAAACTTTGGCAAGACTTCAGTGTTTCGGGCATCGAAAAAACTGCAAGTATGGTCAGAAAAAAAATTGCTAGAAGCGAAACGCGCATTTAGGATTTTTCTTGTGCTCTTCGAACAGGAAGTCTCAGGTTTTGGAGATTGATTTGTTTTGATTGATTGATTAACCAGGACCATACTTCCAGACATCGATTGCTGAAGCATCGTATGGACTTACGGCTACGCTGGAGATTTCGGCCCCAACACCGCTATCCCGGGAGGAACAGTTACAGACTGTTCAGGAAGCTCGGCCGAAGCCTAAGGGAGAGGTTAGTCGGCCCCTAGACCGTAGATTATTAACCCCTTGCTATGACCAGCAAACCCAGTAAGTCGCTTGTGTCGCTGATGAGTTTCCTGCTATAGTTACTTCTTTCCATGTGGGATGTGTTATAAAAAATGCAGCCACGACTTTTACAGAGATCAGCTAGTGGCAAAAACCAGAACTGAGTTTTTATTGTCTTATTTATTAAAATGCTTTTTTCTGCATGGTATCAAGTGAGATATACAAATGCCAAACAAGAATGCGCATGCGTATATCAATATTATCATCAGTAGTGAAAACAAAACAAAACAAAAAGCAAAGCAAAGCAAGCTAGTAAAAAGCAAGCGAACAAACAAACACATTAAAAATGAAGGAAGGAAAGAATGAAAGAGCAATTGGGAATGGATACTCCAGGATATGAATGGATACTCCAGGATGTGATTGGATCCTCCAGGATGTGATTGGATATTCCAGGATGTGATTGGATACTCAAGGATGTGATTGGATACTCCAGGATGTGACTGGATATTCCAGGATATTATTGAGTCCTCCAGAATATGAATGGATGCTCCAGAATATGATTGGATACTCAAGGATATAATTGGATAATCAAGGACATGATTAGATACTCCAGGATATGATTGGATACTTCAGGATATGATTGGATACTCCAGGATATTATTGAGTCCTCCAGAATATGAATGGATACTCCAGAATATGATTGGATACTCAAGGATATAATTGGATAATCAAAGACATGATTAGATACTTCAGGATATGATTGGATATTCCAGGATATGATTGGATACTCCAGGATATGATTGGATCCTCCATGAAGTGATTGGATACTCCAGGATGTGATTGGATCCTCCAGAATGAGATTGGATTCTCCAGGATGTGATTGGATCCTCCAGGATGTGATTGGATACTCCAGAATATGATTGGATACCCCAGGATGTGATCACGTACCCCAAAAGTGATTGGATACTTGATAAAGGTATTGGATACCCCAGAATGTGATCAGGTACTCCACAAGTGATTGGATACTTGAGAAAGGTATTGGATACCCCAGGATATGATCAGGTACTCCAAAAGTGATTGGATACTTGAGGAAGGTATTGGATACTCCAGGATGTGATCAGGTACTCCAAAAGTGATTGGATACTTGAGAAAGGTATTGGATACCCCAGGATGTGATCAGGTACTCCAAAAGTGATTGGATACTTGAGAAAGGTATTGGATACTCCAGGATGTGATCAGGTACTCCAAAAGTGATTGGATACTTGAGAAAGCTAAGGTATTGGATACCCCAGGATGTGATCAGGTACCCCCCAAGAACAATGTTTGTTTGACCAAAGCAGTGATCCACGATTCCCCCCCCCCCCCCCCCGCAACATTGCTTTAGGGGGAGGGGGTGTAGGTTTTTTTCCATAACAACAAAAAATGATTCATTTATTTTTTGTTCGTGATTTTCTCTACAGGTTTTGTACAATATATATCATGGTCATTAGAAGGATATATTGTCCCTTAAATATAGCCTAGGCCCATCCAATCCATCTCGTGTACATTCTTATTCTGATACGCCAATCATATCCAATTGATCTCGTGTACATTCATATTCTCTTACGCCCATCCAATCAATCTCTTGTACATTCTTATTCTGATACACCCATCCAATCCATCTTGTGTACATTCTTATTCTGATACGCCCATCCAATCCATCTCTTTTACATTCTTATTCGGATATTCCTTCAATCTGTTTCAGATACAAAACTTTTTACCTTACTTCTAAATGGGAATCTCAATTCTGATACGCCCAACCAATCCATCTCGTGTACATTCTTATTCTGATCCGGCAATCCAATCCATCTCGTGTACATTCTTAATATGATACGCCCATCCATTGCATCTCGTGTACTTTCTTATTCTGGTACATTCATCCAATCCATCTCGTGTACATTGTTATTCTGATACGCCCATCATATCTAATCTATCTCGTGTACATTCTTATTCTGATACGCCCATCCAATCCATCTCGTGTACATTCATATTATCTTACGCCCATCCAATCCATCTCGTGTTCATTCTTATTCTGATAAACCCTTCGAATCAATCTTCTGTACATTCTTATTCTGATACGCCCATCCAATCCATCTCGTGTACATTCATATTATCTTACGCCCATCCAATCCATCTCGTGTACATTCTTATTCTGATAAACCCATCGAATCAATCTTCTGTACATTCTTATTCTGATACGGCCATCCAATCCATCTCGTGTACATTCTTATTCTGATAAACCCATCGAATCAATCTTCTGTACATTCTTATTCTGATACGGCCATCCAATCCATCTCCTGTACATTCTTATTCTTATACGCCCATCCAATCCATCTCGTGTACATTCTTATTCTGATACGCCCATCCAATCCATCTCGTGTACATTCTTATTCTGATACGCCCATCCAATCCATCTCGTGTACATTCTTATTCTGATACGCCCATCCAATCCATCTCGTGTACATTCTTATTCTGATACGCCCATCCAATCCATCTCGTGTACATTCTTATTCTGATGCGCCCATCCAATCCATCTCGTGTACATTCTTATTCTGATACGCCCATCCAATCCATCTCGTGTACATTCTTATTCTGATACGCCCATCCAATCCATCTCGTGTACATTCTTATTCTCATACGCCCATCCAATCCATCTTGTGTACATTCTTATTCTCATACGCCCATCCAATCCATCTCCTGTACATTCTTATTCTCATACGCCCATCCAATCCATCTTGTGTACATTCTTATTCTCATACGCCCATCCAATCCATCTTGTGTACATTCTTATTCTCATACGCCCATCCAATCCATCTTGTGTACATTCTTATTCTCATACGCCCATCCAATCCATCTTGTGTACATTCTTATTCTCATACGCCCATCCAATCCATCTCGTGTACATTCTTATTCTGATGCGCCCATCCAATCCATCTCGTGTACATTCTTATTCTGATACATTCATGCAATCCATCTTGTGTATATTCTTATTCTGATGCGCCCTTCCAATCCATCTCGTGTACATTCTTATTCTGATACACCCATCCAATCCATCTCGTGTACTTTCTCATTCTGGTACATTCATCCAATCCATCTTGTGTACATTCTTATTCTGATCCGCATATCCAATCCATCTCGTGTACATTCTTATTCTGATACGCCCATCCAATCCATCTCGTGTACATTCTTATTCTGATACGCCCATCCAATCCATCTCGTGTACATTCTTATTCTGATACGCCCATCCAATCCATCTCGTGTACATTCTTATTCTGATACGCCCATCCAATCCATCTCGTGTACATTCTTATTCTGATACGCCCATCCAATCCATCTCGTGTACATTCTTATTCTGATACGCCCATCCAATCCATCTCGTGTAAATTCTTATTCTGATACGCCCATCCAATCCATCTCGTGTACATTCTTATTCTGATACGCCCATCCAATCCATCTCGTGTACATTCTTATTCTGATACGCCCATCCAATCCATCTCGTGTACATTCTTATTCTGATACGCCCATCCAATCCATCTCGTGTACATTCTTATTCTGATACGCCCATCCAATCCATCTCGTGTAAATTCTTATTCTGATACGCCCATCCAATCCATCTCGTGTACATTCTTATTCTGATACGCCCATCCAATCCATCTCGTGTACATTCTTATTCTGATACGCCCATCCAATCCATCTCGTGTACATTCTTATTCTGATACGCCCATCCAATCCATCTCGTGTACATCATTATTCTGATACGCCCATCCAATCCATCTCGTGTACATTCTTATTCTGATACGCCCATCCAATCCATCTCGTGTACATTCTTATTCTGATACGCCCATCCAATCCATCTCGTGTACATCATTATTCTGATACGCCCATCCAATCCATCTCGTGTACATTCTTATTCTGATACGCCCATCCAATCCATCTCGTGTACATTCTTATTCTGATACGCCCATCCAATCCATCTCGTGTACATCATTATTCTGATACGCCCATCCAATCCATCTCGTGTACATTCTTATTCTGATACGCCCATCCAATCCATCTCGTGTACATTCTTATTCTGATACACTCATCCAATCCATCTCGTGTACATTCTTATTTTGATGCGCCCATCCAATCCATCTCGTGTACATTCTTATTCTGATACGCCCATCATATCCAATCCATCTTGTGTACTTTCTTATTCTGATACACTCATCCAATCCATCTCGTGTACATTCTTATTCTGATACGCCCATCCAATCCATCTCTTGTACGTTCTTATTTTGATATTCCTTCACCATGCAAAACATTTTACCTTTTTTCTAAATGTGAATCTCAATGCATTCTTCTCCAACCCGACATTAACACAGTTCCATGGAGATTGTACTACCGCTTTTCATCATCTTCATACTTCACTGATAGAGTTTTTCAAAATATACCGTGTTTTGGTTTGGTACCTTAATAAGCAGGGTTTTGCTCACTAATATTCAAATTTCCCTTTATCTTGTAGTCTACGTTTTGAAAAGTAGTTTATGTACAACAATCACTACAAATATCCTTGAAGTCAGCAGAAACTTTGGCAAGACTTCGGTGTTTCGGGCATCGAAAAAACTGTAAGTATGGTCAGAAAAAAAATTTGCTACAAGCGAAACGCTTATTTAGGATTTTTCTTGTGCTCTTCGAACAGGAAGTTTCAGGTTTTGGAGATTGATTTGTTTTGATTGATTGATTAACCAGGACCATACTTCCAGACATCGATTGCTGCAGCATCGTATGGACTTACGGCTACGCTGGAGATTTCGGCCCCAACACCGCTATCCCGGGAGGAACAGTTACAGACTGATCAGGAAGCTCGGCCGAAGCCTAAGGGAGAGGTTAGTCGGCCCCTAGACCATAGATGATTAACCCCTTGCTATGACCAGCAAACCCAGTAAGTCGCTTGTGTCGCTGATGAGTTTCCTGCTATAGTTACTTCTTTCCATGTGGGATGTGTTATAAAAAATACAGCCACGACTTTTACAGAGATCAGCTAATGGCAAAAACCAGAACTGAGTTTTTATTGTCTTATTTATTAAAATGCTTTTTTCTGCATGGTATCAAGTGAGATATACAAATGCAAGAATGCGCATGCGTATATCAATATTATCATCAGTAGTGAAAACAAAACAAAACAAAAAGCAAAGCAAAGCAAGCTAGTAAAAAGCAAGCAAACAAACAAACACATTAAAAATGAAGGAAGGAAAGAATGAATGAGCATTTGGGATTGGATACTCCAGGATGTGATTGGATATTCCAGGATGTGAGTGGATACTCCAGGATGTGATTGGATACTCCAGGATGTGATTGGATACTCCAGAATATGATTGGATACCCCAGGATGTGATCAGGTACACCACAAGTGATTGGATACTTGAGAAAGGTATTGGATACTCCAGGATGTGATCAGGTACTCCAAAAGTGATTGGATATACTTGAGAAAGGTATTGGATACTCCAGGATGTGATCAGGTACTCCACAAGTGATTGGATACTTGAGAAAGGTATTGGATACTCCAGGATGTGATCAGGTACTCCAAAAGTGTGGATAAAAAGTTAAATTTTACACCGTAAAAAATAAGAGAGATCACTTACTGACGTTTCGGACGCTAGTCCTTCGTCTGAGTAAAAGAGAGAATAAGAGTGGAAGGTAGTGTATATATGATAAAGATAGAAAATAGATAACCAATGAGAGCAAGGTAGGCAAGGTTACGAGAAAAAAACAATAATCACTCCAAAAGTGATTGGATACTTGAGAAAGGTATTGGATACTCCTGTCCAGGATGTGATCAGGTACCCCCCAAGAACAATGTTTGTTTGAGCAAAGCAGTGATCTACGATTTCCCCCCAGCAACATTGCTTTAGGGGGAGGGGGTGTAGGTTATTTTCCATAACAGCAACAAAAAAGGATTTATTTATTTTTTATTCGTGATTTTCTCTACAGGTTTTGTCCAATAGTATATCATGGACATTGGAAGGATATATTGTCCCTAAAATATAGTCTAGGATATCTTATATTGGCCCTTCAAACTTATCAGTCGAAACAAGCATTGTTTAAACTGAGTGAAAAAGCAATTAGCCAACCCTTGTGAATTGTCAGATACTGACAGACACTCGAAGGATATATTTGCCCAACATTTACTGCCTAAAACTAAAACTTTTCAGACGCAACGAAAAAAATATAGTGTAATGAACACCTAATATCACTGTAAGTACATCAGCACTCACTCTCAATGAAATGACCCTGCCACCCAATAATTGTGATTTATTTGATGAGAATTTGCCCACAGACTGGTAATGTATCAATTCGGATGTCATGATGTCGAAAAAGAAGGCCGCTTTGAACAAATGAGCATCATTACGGATTAAAACCGAATCACTAGTGCTGCCATGCGAACACTTTTTTGTACTAAAATGCCACAAAGGCATAACCGTGTCCTGCCGGTTTACACTAAGAAACCGAAAACCAAAGTTAAATATGAAACAAAAAATACAGAGTTAGTATGATATTCTTGTAACTGTTGACAACGTAACCCTTTTACAACTGAGAAATCCCCAGGGCAGCACAATTTGACAGGCAATCAGATAATCTTTCGGAATCCGTCTGCGTATTACGGGTGTCAAACGAACAGGAAGGTAAAATTGTCAGATGAACTTTTAGAGGAGCCAAAAAAGCGTAAGAACTCACTTTCCCATCATGCTTTGTGCTAGAATTTTGAGCTCATGCACATTGGCTATTGTGGTCTCGTAATATCAGCGTAAAAATATATGTGCTCTTATTCCAAATCATAAAAAAACCTTCACCCAAAGAATTATCTAATGTATCTTTATTAGAATCAAAAGAAAATTCTCTGGGCAAACCATTTAAACTGTCCACTTGAGGCCGCTATGAATAAATACGGATTGAAACCGAATCACTAGTGAGAGTGCGAGTGCTGAGTGCTGCCATAAACTGTCCACTTCTAAAGATCTATAAGTGCACGACTTAAAAGCAAATTGAATGGTCACTTGAGGATAATCAATCCATTTCGTCGTGTGTTTCGCGTTAACTCTCTTAAAAGTGGATGTCGATGATGCCAGATGATTTGATCTTTTTTATACGGTTCACAACCAGGAGTGTCTCCCGGCTCAACAACCTGAACATATATTTATAGTGTACGTAATAATCTTAATTGAATAAAACAGGGTTTTTTACCCGTGGTGCTCTGTTCAGTACTTTAATTTCGGCACTTTGTAAGTGCTTTATTACTGAATAGAGGAAGGAAAAACTGTTTTAATTGTTTTGTTGTCATAGAGAGAAAAAACCGTTGTAGATTCCAAAACGTTTTTTAATTTTTTTTTGCAAAGATTATTGTGCGCGCTGATGACGTTAACGACCATGGCCAATCAGAACGCGCTTACTATCTAACTAAAATATATAGAATATAATTATACAATACTAATTTACTTCGCAGTACTGATGATCGAGCGTTAGCAGCGCAGATAGCATTGCTCACTAATGAGCAGCCCTGATAGTCTTTCCACAGGGAGCCCAATTTAGATAAAAGTAAAATGTGAAAATAAAATCGGAAAAAAATCGCGTTTAATTAATTTTTTAATTCCAGGTCAAGATAATGTCCTCTATGATACGAACGAGCAAACAAATCCGTAAAAAATGCACTAGAACATTTTTTTTTCCCGCGCGCCTTATTTTTTCAATGTAATTTCCCTATGGTATCCTACGTGTGGATTTATGTCAATATAATTTAGGGTGGAAAGTCAAGTCGCCATCTTGAACAACACAACACATGGGGGATTCATTTTTTTAAAAGTCGTTTTGATTTCTCGAAATGAAATTTACATTGAAAAACAAAGGCGCGCGCGGAAAAAAAAATGTTCTCGTGCATTTTTTACGGATTTGTTTTTGCTTTTTCGTATTATAGAGGACATTATCTTGACCTGGAGTTAAAAAAATTAATTAAACGCGGTTTTTTTTCCGATTTTATTTTCACCTTTTACTTTTATCTAAATTGGGCTCCCTGTGGTCTTTCACTAATACAAGTGAAAGTAGTTATGAAGACCCCACCTGATTACAATAAATATTGTATATAGTAACAGCTCACTTCTAATAGCACTTACGTCCGCTGGCCAACCAAAGCATCTAAATGACTTATTATTGTGTATGCACCTGGCGTTAGTTTATTTCATCCTCAAAGGCGTTTAGATTCTTGGCGACTAGAAACTTAGCAGAGGCGTCAAAGAAGAGCTCTTCGCTTTCAGGCCCATAATCAGTCAGTATACGACGAACAAATCCAGTAAGTATAATTACACATTGAAGTACCTTTTCGCTCTATGAAGTGTACATTTTACATTGCCTGTTATACCCGTTACTGAACGATGTATTAAACGGTTGTGATAAAAAGTTAAATTTTACACCGTAATGAAAAAATAAGAAAGATCACTTACTGACGTTTCGGACGCTAGTCCTTTGTCGGAGAAAAAAAGAGAGAATAAGAGTGGAAGGTAGTGTATATTTGATAAAGATAGAAACCGCTAGTTATCATCTCTTTACGATGTATTAAACGATTTTCTTTTTTTTTTTTTTTCTCTTTTTTTTTTTTTTTTTTTGAATAAGTTAGTCATAACTATGAGCAAAAAGCGAGAAGTATAAACTAAACGGGGAATGTCGTATAATTATACGACTGATTTGACATCGGCTATTGATTTTATTTTAAACATGGCATCACAAATGTACTCTTTAAAAAGAAGGCCTAGCAGTTATTTCAATCCTTAACTTCGATTCCAGCAGTTCATTTGAATCTTAATATCTATTCTCTTATATACTAAGTTTGCATGTACATGCTTCTACAGCTATTTCCGTTTGATGAGAATTAAGTCGCTTACCTTAGCTCGCATTTTTTTAAGAGACAAAGTTGTAGTCCTCAGATCGATATCGAATAGAGTCGGCTGCAGGTGCGATCTAGACACGAAGGCATTTGTTTATCAAGTGTATTCGCTACTGAAGGTTATTCGATTTTTATTTAGTTGTTAAGCAAAACTGATAAAAAAGATTATAAATAAAAACAGCAACAAGAATTATTGCCACGGAGAATGGAGTTTGTTAATGAATCATTTTTTTGGAAGTAGTGGTTTCACAGGTCGTGAAAGGAAAGAGAAGCTACAGGAAGGAGAATGACAGACACGAACGACCACAACTGAAAGAAGTATAAGAGGAGAGCAGAAACTCATTTATCAATATTCTATAAAATGGTAAATTCTAATGAGAAACGCAAGAAGGATATGCAATACCTTTAGGATACTTTCCATTTGTCCAGAAAATCCGGTTGTTGAAACCGAGACAAGAACGGTCCTAATGAAACAGTTCAAACCGACTATACACTTGAAAGTTTTCGTCATGGATGAAAAATCAAATGGATCAAAAAATTCCAGTTGGTTCATACCAACCGGTTTGAATTTCCGAAAAAGTGACAGTCCATTCGTATCTCATCCGATATTACCGCTTTTTGTAGACAAATAGAAATCAACCCTATTATCTTCATTATCAAATAAGAACATTTTGTGACAATTAAAAAGATGTCAAGTAAATGCGAAAGGCAGGAAGGTTATATAGCAACATCCACCCTTCAAGCGTATGGTAATTGTTAGAAGTTTTTCAAAACATTTTATGGCATTTAGAAATTAAAGTGTTTAGTTAATAAGAAACGCAGAACGGATACGTAACCCGGCTAACATGCTTAATTTCAATTCCTTCGGATCCATCTGTGAAGTTAGCCGTGCTCTGATTTAGTATCGATAAAATTGAAAGTTTTTTTTTAATATTTCCAAAATTCGAACTTACCGAAACGGCCAATGTTAAAAATCAATTAGCCAACCCTGTGAGAGGGCTTGTGGAATTGTCAGAAAATGATGGACATTCGAATGATATTTTAATGTACCTAAAATATAGACGCAAAAACTAAACTCTTCAAATGTCGGTTTATAATGAATACGATGATAATACATTATATGGACATCAGCACTCACTGCCAATTATACTCTTAAACCTAACGGAACTAACATCTGCTTCACCACCAACAATAACACGCATGTCGATACCCTGCAGAGGTCTATTATTGTCTTTCGTATCTATGGAATAGTCTCCCACAGAACATAAGATCAACATAAGATCATCTACATCACTCTTACACTTCAAACGTGAGGTTAAAACCTGGCTTTTTAAGCAAGCATTTTATTAGTCGTTTTATTATGAAACCATACTATTTTACATTTTCATTTTAAAATTTTATATCAATACACTTCTCTTATCATGTTGTCTCTCTCTCTCTCTATATATATATATAAATAAATTAAACATAATATTTTCATCAAGTCAATTATACATAATTACAAAATAATAATTAAGTTAATGTTACCAATTTTTTTTTTAATATAATATAACCTTAACTGTAAAGCGCAGTTGAACCATGGGGAATTAGCGCTCAATAAAATATAATTTATTATTATTCTCTGAGTCTTTTTACTTTATATACAATTCAATAGAATACAATACAATAGTTGTTTATTTAGAATGCTAATTTTACTAGCTTTTGTTTTTACTTTACTGGCTTTTGTTGGTATTCTTCTCGATCATCACAAAAGGAACTTCGATCTGAATTCGGCAGTTTTCAGTTTGAGCATGCGCAGGCTATCGTCACTAAGTAAACCTGTGAATGGATGCAAATATAAGGAAGTGGGTTCAGTTACATCCAGTTATGTCCATTTATTAGTTCATTAAGTTTGCTGGATCAAATTTTGCCAGAGGACGTTTTGTAATGCAATGCGTTTGATTTTTTTTTTTGGGGGGGGGGGGGGGAGGGACGATACATTTTCATCCTTTTTACCTCAAATTACTCTTAAATGCAGAAACTCAAATTCATTTCTTTCTAGGCAATGATTCTTTTAATGATGGTTCTCAAGGTATTTATTTCATTCTTCAACCGGAGTCAAGCAGCAAGTAACTGCTATCGGAATGCTACATTAGTCAAGAGCGTCAGATGCACCTGGGCACACGACAGATACTGCAATGTACTAGTCAACTGTAGCATAAAAACAACAAAAGAACTAGCCCATCTTGTTGCTCTTCCTGAAGTCGTGAAAGAATTGTAAGTACCACATGTGTCAATTAATATACATCACACCTATCTCCATAATTACGCGAATACGAGCTGGACGGTGACGGTGACGGTGACGGTGACGGTGACGGTGACGGTGACGGTGACGGTGACGGTGACGGTGACGGTGACGGTGACGGTGACGGTGACGGTGACGGTGACGGTGACGGTGACGGTGACGGTGACGGTGACGGTGACGGTGACGGTGACGGTGACGGTGACGGTGACGGTGACGGTGACGGTGACGGTGACGGTGACGGTGACGGTGACGGTGACGGTGACGGTGACGGTGACGGTGACGGTGACGGTGACGGTGACGGTGACGGTGACGGTGACGGTGACGGTGACGGTGACGGTGACGGTGACGGTGACGGTGACGGTGACGGTGACGGTGACGGTGACGGTGACGGTGACGGTGACGGTGACGGTGACGGTGACGGTGACGGTGACGGTGACGGTGACGGTGACGGTGACGGTGACGGTGACGGTGACGGTGACGGTGACGGTGACGGTGACGGTGACGGTGACGGTGACGGTGACGGTGACGGTGACGGTGACGGTGACGGTGACGGTGACGGTGACGGTGACGGTGACGGTGACGGTGACGGTGACGGTGACGGTGACGGTGACGGTGACGGTGACGGTGACGGTGACGGTGACGGTGACGGTGACGGTGACGGTGACGGTGACGGTGACGGTGACGGTGACGGTGACGGTGACGGTGACGGTGACGGTGACGGTGACGGTGACGGTGACGGTGACGGTGACGGTGACGGTGACGGTGACGGTGACGGTGACGGTGACGGTGACGGTGACGGTGACGGTGACGGTGACGGTGACGGTGACGGTGACGGTGACGGTGACGGTGACGGTGACGGTGACGGTGACGGTGACGGTGACGGTGACGGTGACGGTGACGGTGACGGTGACGGTGACGGTGACGGTGACGGTGACGGTGACGGTGACGGTGACGGTGACGGTGACGGTGACGGTGACGGTGACGGTGACGGTGACGGTGACGGTGACGGTGACGGTGACGGTGACGGTGACGGTGACGGTGACGGTGACGGTGACGGTGACGGTGACGGTGACGGTGACGGTGACGGTGACGGTGACGGTGATAAAATAATTATCGCGTATGATTTTCGGATGCGCCGAGTAAGATATATAAGTTTATATTAGCTAATTAATACAAGCTACAATAAGTTAAGCTCTTCGATTAAGATATAAATACATCAAAAATTGTATCTACAAAATATGTAAATCGAAGCAAATGACAAATCAACACTAATTATATGCTGTAAGTAACAAATAATTTTTCAAAAGTTTCTTACATGCAATATATATTTGCTGCCATTCCTGCGATTGACATCTGGTTCTATTCCCTTCCTTTAAAAATAAATGCAGTATCACAGGCTAATGAATAACATTTGGTCATCTCTTAGGGATATTTCAAGGAACGACCTTGCAACCATCAAAGAAAATACTTTGGTTCAATTCAAAGAACTTGTTTGCTTGTAAGTGATATCCATATTTCAAAAGCCAGGAAGTACGGAAAGACAAACTTGTCAAAAGCAGACAATTTTCTTTTGAGTTTTCCGGGGGGAAAAAGAAAAAAGGCAAACAAAAGGACACTAACAACTATAGCATGTTCCCTTCTCCCAGGGGAATCTAACTTCAAAAGAGAATAACATGTTTTTTAAGCTGAATATAACTCATGGATTGATCATGAAAAAAAAAATCACAAAAGCAAAACTAACAGTCCTTGTTTTACGAGGGTAGCATATGATAGCGAGTGGCTAACAAACCTGTGGCCCTCATTCCAAAATCAATTTGGAATTTAGAATTTGATTTTTATGGATGGCGTAAAAACTCGAGAACCCATAGAAAAAACCCTCGAAGCACAGGAAAAAACAACAAGCAACTTTACTCACATACGAGGCAGAGTCCCGGCCGGAACGAACGAGTTGCATTGTCGAGAGGCGAGCGTTCTCACCGCTACACCACCCGTGCCTCCAGTCCCATGGCCAGTTGACATTTTATTAGTATTCGAAGAACTTCCTAACTTTGTTTAACCGCAGAAACCTTTCTGGTAATAACATTCAAAGCTTGTCAAAAGATGCTTTTAATGGCCTGGTAAATCTGAAAGTCCTGTAAGTACAGTTTTGTTTATTAGGCCCTGGTTAGAATGGACTACTTCGACGATGCGGCGGCCACCTTGAATCTGAATTAAGGAAAAGAACCGTGTAAGAGATACCGGGGTATACGTAGGATCTGATGAAGAGAAAAACAAATCCTGGGCTTCTCTGGCCCTATCATGCTGGTTTAGTGACAAGCATTTCATTTTTCTACGTAGTATCAGTCATTTTTTTCACATCTTGAATTGCAATGCATTATGGGGTGTCCAGGTAGCAAAAGAAAACAAACATGTCGGAGAAAATAGAGGGTTTCGTTTATTTGTCCTTCTTTTGTGTCCATCTTCTTAATTTATCTCTTGTCAAGTTGTCTAGGGGTGAAACGTTAATTTCAATCGACGCCATAAGTGTAACAAAGTTTTGTATATTTGCCTCAACCAAAATGGCCGCCGTATCGTCAAAGTAGTCCATTGCATGTGAAGGAAGTAACGATGGGTAGTAAACTTAAGTTAATTATGTTGTTGATTACTTCTTTGTCGCTAGAGATCTCAGCCTTAATTCTTTCCTCAACTGGGATACCAAGGGCATCGCATCCAAACTACCTGCTCTCACAGTCATTAATGTCACCTCAAGTTCAATATTATGGCCAGCAGAAGATATTGCAAGCCTTCCAAATATCACACTATTCAGAGGAGCAGTGTCCTATGTCATGCCTTATAAGGCATACTATATAAATGATTGTGCGTATTGTTCATTCATTAGAGTTAATAGCAGACAGAGCCTTCAAGGCTTCTACTACCAAGACGTCACTGAAAAAAGTTGTACATCCCGTTTTTATTACTTACAAGGTTTTAACTTCTCCTCTGTGTGGAAAGGTAACTTTTCAATCACTTGTGAAATTTTATCTTTCCGTGTCCATGACATTTGTAAGCACACCCAAAGTCTAAATGTCACCTATCCATCCTACTCGTCTATCTCAGTGATTATATTGGATGTCTGTTGGCAAGCGATTACAAAGTGGACTATCCCTTTTATACCACTTGGTCTCGTTGCCATGGTTATTAATTTTCTTGTCATGGTAACGGTGGCGTCTAGCAAAAGTCTGCGAAATAACGTGGCCATGTTTTTTATTTCTAACATGGCCATGGGAGA
Organism: Anthopleura sola; assembly: GCA_023349425.1. Lineage (NCBI taxonomy): Eukaryota > Metazoa > Cnidaria > Anthozoa > Actiniaria > Actiniidae > Anthopleura > Anthopleura sola. The sequence goes on along the minus strand of JALHLI010000016.1, from coordinate 5,071,790 downwards.
CTTTTCACAGGGTTTATTTCTAGTAAGCTTAACAGTGACTCGTCAAATGATGTCTGCTAATGAGTATTTTGAGATGACACGTTCCTCCCATAATCCTGTCTGTAGCAGTATACTAACTTTGTTTATCATAGCTCAAGGTCTCAGTGTTCTTGTAGGTTTCCTGGTAGTATTAGAGCGCTATTTGTGTATCGTGTATAGTATGAACCCTGATATCAGGATTACTAAAACTATTGCAAAACGTCTGATTATAGGGGTTTGGTTCTTGACAATGTTCGTTATCTCGTTACCGTTTATATTCAATATGAGACTGAGCATAGATGAATACTCTTGCATTGGTGTGCGCTCACCGAATTCCAAGACAAGGCTATCTGAATATCTTGGTATGGTGGGTGTATGCATTTATTGCCTTGTTTTTATCCTATACGTGCATATTTTTTTCACGGTCCGAAAGTCAAGCATGAATGTTGGTATTCAAAGAGAAGGCAAACTAGCAAGACGAATCATGCTTGTGATCTCTTCAAACCTTTTTTTCTTTCTCGCTCCTACTATACTCGTTTTTCTATTTGCAAATTATAAAACGATAAAAAATAGGGCGGTCCTTTATGTAGTATGGAATACTGTGGTGTATTTTTGCTTAGGGATCAACTCGTGTGTTAATCCACTGCTTTATGCATTCCGCAATGAAAAGTTTCGAATCCAGCTAAAAAAGCTGCTGACAATAAGACTAAAAGCCCAAGCAGTTGCACCTGCTAAGTGATGTATCTGAGTTACTTTTCGTCTTCTTTGTAATGACAAAAACCTTCAGATTTTGTGGATGGTACTTGAGACATTCCTATTGACCCAGGAAGTCCTATAACAGTAGGGGATGCTCCGCCCGGACTCTCGACCCCTTACCCTTTTATATACCAAATTTCAGCAAAAAGCTACCCCTTTTATATACTTTTTTGCCTGAAAAGGTACCCCTTCCATATACTTCTGAAGAAAAGCTACCCCTTTTTATGCCAAAATTCACAAATTTCTACCCCCTTTTCGGGCGGAGCATCCCCGTATAGTCAATTAAAGGGAGTACCCCCCCCCCCCCCCCCCCGGGGTTAAAGTGTTCATAGTCCATATAGTAAATTTCGCTTAAAATCTATATAATATGTAATATATATATATATGTAAATACGAGGCATATAGTCGAACGAGGTTTTTTATGCAGAAAACTTTAATCAAAACGTTGCATCTTAAAGAAGAAGTGCTAGAAATAGAACTAAGAATTAAACGAATGAGATTACTTTTCTTTCTATTTCATTAACATAATAAACTTACTCTTTTTCATAAATCAGTAAAGCTTAAAAGTCGAGTACCACTACGACTATACTAGGCTATTAATATTCATTTAAATGTATGCTACTACAAACTCGTAGCTGTCTTTGCATTGTTGTTTTAGAGATATTTTAGAGAAATGATGAGTCAAAAAACAGAGGATGACAACGAGTTTGTAAAGGAAGATGTTTAGCGACAAAATCTCGTAATCATACTCCTACTCAAATCCAAAGCTCCCCTATTATCTGTCCTATCTGTCCTGGCTCACACAAGATATGATAACTAGCGGTAAGCTAGTGTGGGCTGCGTCGGTGTTTCTAATGAAACAGTTGTGATAAAAAGTTAAATTTTACACCGTAAAAAATAAGAGAGATCACTTACTGACGTTTCGGACGCTAGTCCTCCGACGAAGGACTAGCATCCGAAACGTCAGTAAGTGATTTCTCTTATTTTTTACGGTGTAAAATTTAACTTTTTATCACAACTGACTCACACAAGGATTGGCGACGAGAAAAATGACGTCGATTATCGTTCGTTTTTAGCGAAGTGCAATAATAAAGAATATAAAAATATCAAACACAGGAATCCCACTCGTTGCTGGTAATCCAAATTTGTTCGAGTCGACAACGGATTTCCTTAGCTCTTCGTTTCCAAATAAACGACTCTTCAAAGCACATATCAATAGCGACACCGATCTAAATATAAACCAGAAAACGTTTGTTAAATCATTGTTATGTGTTTGGGTGCACCGTGAGTGTAGTTATATAGTATGATAACTAGTTTATTAAAATTACATAATTATATACAATAAATTTTAAGAATAATTAAGAATAAATTTACAATACAATATTATATATAATAAATATCTCTATGAATAGAAATATAAAACATGAATATAAGTATAAAATAGTTGCAAACACCAACTGAACAAGGAAACGTCATCGCTGGCCATGATGTGATAACCAACTGATTACTTCAGCCACACATGGACAGGATGAACGAATTCTTTGCTCGATTGGTGTGCACAGGCGGAACTTTATATTTACGGTTGTTTCTTAAATTGTATTTGCTTACATGCCTTGCTGGCAAGAGATTATTAAGTTTGTGACTTTCATTGTTCTCAATTGATGTAAAAAAACGTTTTACAAAGATAGTTATGGTGGTCCTCTATCCCTTTAAGTCCCAGTCTTTCGATCCCGGTATGATAATCACAATCTGGCAGAATGATTTTAAATTTGTTAGTGTTTTGACGTAGTTATTTTGTTAGGTTGAAATTAAAATGTCTTGACAATAATTGTTTTTATTTTTTGCATTTCTATTTTTTTATTTTTTTATTTTTTGCTGAACACTTTGAAATTCCACGGAACTTCAATCAAACACATGAATATTCTACACAAAATCGAAGCTAACGCTGCATAAATGAATCTTTAGTCATGCGGTATTTTGCGAATTCGAAAAAGGACCAATCCTTAGTTTGTAACACTCATTTTCCCTGCATGCTTCTATATAAACTGTTCATTGTCAGGGGTGGATCCACCAATCAAAGAAAGGGTGGACCGAAAAACGTCTAGCCTCCTACGCAGACGTTCTTAGGGTCGTCACGCAATACTTCGGGGGAGAGAATCGTTGCGACGACGTGACGACCCTAAGAATGTCTGCAAGGGAGAAAACCTTCAAGACAGTATGCAATTTTTTTATTTTGTCAAGTTTAAAGAAAATACATCTATTGAAAAGGGGCCGCGGCCCCGTCGGCGCACCCCTAAGTCTGCCCCCGATTGTCTCATGTGTATATAATGCCCTGCCCTGCCCTGCCCTGCCCTGCCCTGCCCTGCCCTGCCCTGCCCTGCCCTGCCCTGCCCTGCCCTGCCCTGCCCTGCCCTGCCCTGCCCTGCCCTGCCCTGCCCTGCCCTGCCCTGCCCTGCCCTGCCCTGCCCTGCCCTGCCCTGCCCTGCCCTGCCCTGCCCTGCCCTGCCCTGCCCTGCCCTGCCCTGCCCTGCCCTGCCCTGCCCTGCCCTGCCCTGCCCTGCCCTGCCCTGCCCTGCCCTGCCCTGCCCTGCCCTGCCCTGCCCTGCCCTGCCCTGCCCTGCCCTGCCCTGCCCTGCCCTGCCCTGCCCTGCCCTGCCCTGCCCTGCCCTGCCCTGCCCTGCCCTGCCCTGCCCTGCCCTGCCCTGCCCTGCCCTGCCCTGCCCTGCCCTGCCCTGCCCTGCCCTGCCCTGCCCTGCCCTGCCCTGCCCTGCCCTGCCCTGCCCTGCCCTTAACATAATTCATAATTCCTGCCCATATTCATGTATCTTTTCGTGCGCAACCGTTAAACAATGAAATTATACTCTGGGGAATGACACGTGGTCTGAAATGGGACAACATTACACCCAAGCCGATGAGGTATTTTACTAACCTGTTCAAAGTCTTCAGTGTATCCACAAGAGTCAAGCATTTGCTTCATAATCCTACCAACTTGTATAATGTCTGATTTATATGCTTCATCGGCTTTAGTACCCGACTTAACAATACTTGCCTTGTCGAATCCTCCAACAAACGCTTTAATAGGAGGAATCTGATATCAAACAATTATTTAAAATGTTTAATATTCATAAACTTCATGCTCTTTTTTTTTAAGAATCTATGCGCTTTCCTAAAAGAATCCTTTTATACACCTTCATGCGGGGAAATTCTTCGCAAACCCTGGTTTTCATTTTTATAGCATAAACAAAAGCAGCATATCTAGACTTGTGCGGTGAAGATAACCCAAGTCCAAGTATTAGAAAATAGCTCTGATGAGTCTTCTTCACTTTTCGGTCCAAGTGAAAACAAGCGAAGTCATAAGCAGCATACAGAGACACTTTTGGGATCTTGCCTGGTGTCTGGTTGATTTGGAAAGGGTGTCTACTTAACATAGGCGTGTTTTACATTAAGTATTAGAAGAAAATAAACCATGTGTTGCCACTTTTTGGAGTTGATTCTCATATGTGTAAAAAGGAAATGTCATGTGGTCTGAAATGGGCAATTACCTTACGAAGCTAAGGAGGACTATTCAGGGCCGCGCAAAAAGCTGTTTGTTACATGAAGCTAGGGTGTCCATTTAACAAGGGTTCCACTCAATAGCTGGGTTTCAATCAGCTGATAAAAGTCTTTAAATCTCATTAACTGCTCCCAATGGTGGTCAAACACTGACCACCATGTGCTGTCAACCAGAAAGAATTCTATTGAAAACTTGTTGAGGAGCATTCCGCACGAGACAGAGAAAGACGTCAAGTGAAATCCAGCTATAGATGTATTACTGTACTCAGACTAGCTTACCCGTCTAAACTTGCCAATGACTATAGTGTGAGGATTGATGTCACCATGACAGATTTCATTTTGGTGTAGGTATTCAACAGCCTTTAGTACATCCATGCTTATAATAAACAGACTCTCTATGTTGGCATTGAAGCCAGTCTCTCCTAAAAACCTGGCAAGCGATTTACTGCTCGCTGCAGCAAAATCGAAGCAGATAACTCTTTATATAAAGCAAAAGAAAAAACAAAACATTTTAGTAAGGCATCCAATTTTGTATCCTGTGTATTCTCTTTGTCTTAAGGTGCGGTAATCAGTACGAGCAACAAAAACGTGCAATTTTTCGCGCAACATTGTCGTGTTGTAAGTTACAGAACGATGTTGATCGTATTACCACCCTGCACGCAACTTGTCACGCAATAAAAAAGTATGTTGCAAGTTGCAAAAATTGATTGCAAAAGGTAACAGCGTATTTTACTTTTACTGAGCATTAAGCAGCTACAACTTGCAACATCGACTTTTGATGCGTGATAAGTGTCGTGCAGGGTGGTAATATGATCAACATCGTTCTGCAGCATACAACGCAATAAGGTTGCGCGACAATTTGCACGATTTTGTTGCAAGTTGTATTGCACCTTAACAAGGACTAGCTTACTATTAGTGACAATGGGCTTCGCAATCCTGGTTGTAGGGGATGGCATTCTGAAGGCTTTTTATAGTGTGGAAAAATGGGGAATTTCATTGAGCACTCGGTAAAAAACTTTTCCCGTGTTGAAACAAAAAGTAAGGGAACGTAGCTTTTATGACTAAGGCAGAGAAAGGAGTTGCATTGTTGGGGTAAACTAAAATTGTATAGTTTCCTGGTGTATATTGGAAACTGATTTAAAAAACTACTTATTCTAGACTGCCAAGGAAAAACTTTCTAAAACTCACCTACAGTTTTGAGATAATGGCATCCCAGCAATGTCAACATTGTTTTTTTCGATTTTTAGTGAGTCGGCTATTAGAAAAAAAGATATGGGAAAAAATCAAACAGTCTGTCCACTTATGATTTTTTTTTTACCTTTTAGTACCTAATGTGGGAAGGATGTCTGAAAAGGACTTTCCCTAATTCGGTTGGTTTCAAACAATGGTGTGTTTTCCATTTATCCAGGGAAACCGGTAATATCGGTTGGAGTAAAAGATGGTCCAGTCATTCCGATCGAACGAACCAACTGGCATTGTCCAAACAATTTGAAAAAAGTTTCGGGGACTCAGGTCAAGTTCTCTAATTCGCGCGTTCACGACGAAAACTTTCAAGATGGCGGACTATCAGCTGTATAGTCGGTTCGAAATGTTCTATCCATTAGAGCCGATCTTTTCTCGGTTTCATCAACCGGTTTTCCTGAACAAAACGTATACACGTATACATGTTGTATGAATGTCTTAAAACCAAACTGACCTTTGGAGTGCCATCTGTAGTTCATGAGGTTATCGTGATCTCTCCCTTTATTGATACGATTCAAGACATTAACCTCTTTCATCCATTCGTCATGTTTCCCAGCAGCAAATATCTTCAACAGACCCACAGACTGTGACGTTTCATCCCAACACGTTACATAAGCCTACCAAGAGGAAACAAGGCCTGTGTCAGCTGTGCAGTATTTAGTAGTGAAAAATACGATTTCAAAGATCGCACCGAGGAAAGAGAAAACGCGCGCGCGTACTTTGGGAGGTTATAAAGAAATACGGTAGAATTTTTGGAAAAAGCAAGACGTAACGAAGTGCTCTGAACATTTCTTGACCAAAATTTATCGAATTACATTAGTTTCCTGGATTACCTTTCCTTTTGGTTTGATTGAAGTAAAAATGTCGCAAAACTCGACGAGTTTTATTTTCCGTTTTTCAACAATAGGTTCAATATCAATCTTCTTATTCAGGATGGAAAGACCCTTCGGTCGTTGCGTTGCTATTTTCTCGTGGTGAGGTTCTGTGGTCGATGATCCATCTTGATTATCACGCACTAATGGAGACAATATAATCGTGAATTTTCTTGACAAATTATGATGAGATATGTTTACACATGAGATGATAACTAGCGGTAAGCTAGTGTGGGCTGCATCGGTGTTTCTAATGAAACAGTATGGATAAAAAGTTAAATTTTACACCGTAAAAAATAAGAGAGATCACTTACTGACGTTTCGGACGCTAGTCCTTCGTCGGAGTATTTTTTTTTAGTATTTTAGTTTTTTACTCCGACGAAGGACTAGCGTCCGAAACGTCAGTAAGTGATCTCTCTTATTTTTTACGGTGTAAAATTTAACTTTTTATCCATTATGTTTACATATGTTTTTGCCATACAAAATGGATCCCCTGAGTCAAATGATTGAAATAAGAGTTTGACAAATTATCATATTCTTTAAATTGATCGAGAGGGAAAGAAATTGTGTAGAAAATAAAAAAGAATGAAAGGAAAAATGTTTCTGTCAGTATCTAGCATTTTAAAGAAATTTTCTGTGCCCACGACTCACGAACCACGACAGTTGGTCGAACTCTTATAATAGGTATACTAGGGCCTCCATCTATGTATTCGTAATAGGGCCTCCATCTATGTATTCGTAATAGGGCCTCCATCTATGCATTCGTAATAGGGCCTCCATCTATGTATTCGTAATAGGGCCTCCATCTATGCATTCGTAATAGGGCCTCCATCTATGTATTCGTAATAGGGCCTCCATCTATGTATTCGTAATAGGGCCTCCATCTATGTATTCGTAATAGGGCCTCCATCTATGTATTCGTAAGAGGCCCTCCATATATGTATTTGTACTAGGGCCTCCATCTATGTATTCGTAATAGGGTCTCCATCTATGTATTCGTAAGAGGCCCTCCATATATGTATTTGTACTAGGGCCTCCATCTATGTATTCGTAATAGGGTCTCCATCTATGTATTCGTAAGAGGCCCTCCATATATGTATTTGTACTAGGGCCTCCATCTATGACTTAAGGTGACTCCAAGGAGATATGTTTGAGTCAAACTTCCCTTTTTGAATCCGCTTATACATACTCTTACTTTAGCTCAATGAATCTGGCTTTTACACCAGATGCTAGAATTTTGAATAATTTTTATGCTAATCAACGTTTCCATAGCAACAATAACCAAACTTTTCGGAAAAAACGTTTTCTCTAAATATCTTTGCAAATCGGGCTACTCTCGAGATGCGAATAATCGCACTATAATTTGTACACTAAATGGAGACGTTTCAAGAAAAGTTGTCTGTGTATGCACCAAGAGGGGAACCTTAGCAAGTAATACATACCTGTAGAGAGGATTACCATTGAGTTGTAGTTAGCATAGCTAATAGATATAGTTTTTCCATAATCTTTTAATTTTTTCTTGACATTGGCATTAGAAAACGTGTATAATATTGGATTGATAGACGAGTTGACGGGCAGAACAAATACTGCAATCCACACATAAGCCAGTCCTTGAGGATCATGGAAGTCACCCGTAAGAGAAAAGATTCCCATGAGAATAACAGGCATCCAACAACAGAAATCTGTCAGAACAATAAACAACAACTTTCTTGCCATTGCTGCTTCTTTTTTAGCATTTGTAGACCTTGCTGCATTGGATGCTTTTTTGACAGTCCAGAACATCAAAATATAAGCAATAAATATAAACACAAATGAAATGAAGTTCATTGCTATGAAAAAGCTTACAGAATATTCCCATCCCGCGGGACGGGAAGATGAGAGTTGCAGAGGAAGGCACACAGATGAACGGCCGTAAAATCCCATGTTTCGTTGCTTGTCGTGAAAGTATCTCATACCAGTCAAGGGAAGTAGCGACATCAGTAATCCAAATGACCAGATTATTACGCACAATATTACTGCCTTTTTGTAGGACAGTTTTCCAAATTTCATTGCAAAAACGATGGAAACAAAACGGTCAGCGGTAATCAGGGTAAGCATCAAAACAGACACTTCACTTGAGAGCATTGACAGTGCTCCTGTTAACTGACAAAGAAGCCCATTCCTCCATTCATAATCCTTCTTGAAGTATTCTCCTTGCCACTGAGCATCCTTGATAGCGATAATTAATAAATACACACCCATAAGGAAGTCAGATATCGCAAGATTCGTAAGTAAATAAGAATGAACTTTGTTTTCTTCTTTGAATAAAACTCTCCATATTATAACACCGATGTTTCCCAGGAAAGCAAATATACCAAGAACCCAAATGCAAATTTGTAGCCCTTTGTTCTTCATTAAATCATCACAGCTGGAGAACTCGTCCACAGGTGCCTCACAATCCACGCCTGGAATAGCCTTTACAGCATAGCAACAAAGTGTGAAGTGGTCCAGCTTTCTGGATTAAAAAGAAATGTAAATATGAATGAAGTAACCGCCATTTTGTCTAGCAGAGAAAATGGCGGATTGCATTGCTTTCGGCGCGCAGTGCATCTTAGTTGACTAGGATTCTTTGATGAGGATTGAAATATTTTTTGGAGTTAATATTTTTCATTGCTTTGACTGACCCACTGGTAGGGATTTAGTGCACGGGGTCCAAAGTCAAAGGGGTCCAAAGTCAAAGTCACATAAATGTATGGTACAATAATTGATGTTATGTGGCAAGGTGGCAATGTCTGGTAAGTTTTTTTCAGGCTCCAGCAGTATTAAGGCCCTATTTACTCTAACGTTCACTTATAAGTTATTTTAATAATAACATTAAAATGTTTATTAGCATATTATTACATGGTATATATTAGTATAATATTAAGGAACTCACAGAATCTTCAGATTCCTCAGTTGGTTGAATGTTTCGGGGGTTACAAACGAAAACTTGTTATTTTGAAGAAACCTGGATTAAGAAGAGTTAGGGTTAATTTATGAAATATCAAGTGTAATAACACATATGATATGATTAATAATGTTAAAGGAATTTTACAAACAAACGTTAACAAAATATTACATGTTGGCTTGAAGATATGAAGTTTATCTCCTCGTGTTGAATATTTCACACCGCTCGAAGGAAAACTTCATATCTTTTCGCCACCATGTAATATCCTCTATATTCACCACTTTCCATACATCTGTTCACTGGTCAAACACAAAGAATTCAGTCGAGGTTGCAAGGTTCAAATTTTAATAATCCTTTGAAACTACTCTTCAGCCTCGATTGAGTGCTTTGTCTGTGACCAGTGAACCGATGTATGGAAAATGGTGGATATGTTATTTGAGGTTTAAAAGGCTAAAAGTGTATTCAAAAAAGGACTTAGTCTGAGAAGACTTTCGCTTTGAAATTGAAGAAAGAAAAAAAAAGAAAAAAATTGGCATAATGATAATACTTACAGTGTTTGCAATGAAACAAGACCTCGAAATGTACCAAATGAAATCTTCTTGATCTTGTTATCGTTGAGATACCTGTTTAGATGTTGAATATTTGATTATTAGAGAAATGACATCCATGTATGCTTTTTATCTTGTTTCTGTTTGAAGAACATTAATATTTAGTATCATTTCAAAGGGGTATTGCGGATACAAACCTGTTGGCCTATAGATTAAAATTACTTGTGCAATTCTAGTTACCCAATAAAGTGTTGTTGTTGGTGGTGGTGGTGTTGTCGTTGTTATGATTTAAAAATGATTTAAAACTAAAATAAAATGACTTACAACATAAGCAGAAACATTATAGGTTATTTGAGTAACTATTATTTTTTCCTAATATTAGGAATAAATTCTCGTGCTGGTAATGTTTCTGTTTTGCTGTAATGAAAATCCAGCTCATCAGTCACGTTTTGTTTTGTTTTGTTCTTACCAATGCAAATGTATGTCACTTCAGAGGCGGATTTAGGACTATTAAAGTGGGAGGGGCATGGATCCCCACAAGACCATTCTCGCCCCCCCCCCCCCCCCCCGATCCACCACTGAACTAGTAAAATATAAGTCAAATTGAGAGCCTTGCATTCGGTTTCGTAAGTTTTTAGAATACTTAGTGCTATCTGTACTTACAATACTTTGAGATTTTTCAAATTACTGAATATTCCATCTGGTAATGCTTCAATACGATTGTCTTGGAGATAGCTAAAATTAACAATAGCATCCTTTGTTAATACCGCCAACATGGCCGCCATGTGTTTTATGACAATCAATCAATTGTCTTGACACACTATAAAGTTATACTTACAGGTATTTCAAATTAGTAATGTTCTTGAAGGTGTCAGGATGAAGACGGGCAATGTGATTTGAACGCAAGCTCCTAAAAAGAATTGAACGACAAACCCGAGATTTAGTGACAAAAATGAGCCTGAGAGAAGGATTTTTAATCTTATGTCCGTACGTTTGTATAATACCATGTCGCAACTCCAAGCAACATTGAAAAAAATTCTCCAATATTCAGTAGTGATTAGAGTACCACGAAGACTTATGGCGGGATGGATTGGTGGGTGGACTGACGGATGGATTGGAGGATAGATGTGGGATGCATGAAAGCATGGAGAAAGGGAGAGAGGGAGAGAGGGAGAGAGGGAGAGAGAGGGAGAGGCAGAGAGGGAGAGAGGCAGAGAGGCAGAGAGGGAGAGAGGCAGAGAGGCAGAGAGGGAGAGAGGGATGGATGGAGCTTTAGAATTTTGCACCATCGTACTCACAGCACGGTAAGGTTCTTTAACGTTCTAAAGGTATCTGACTCAATGTTCTTTATAATGTTTTCACTAAGATCTCTGAAAAAGAAAAAAAAGCATTAATTTTCCACAGCAATACAAATTAAATGGAACTTTTCCTTGACTAAACCTTGGTATGGCCCATAGTCTTTACGTAGAAATAACTGCACCTCACTAAAGCTAAGGGGTCCAGTAATTCTTTTTCGACTAGCTAGTACTTACAACAATCTTAATGAAGATAAACCATCGAATACATTTGAAGACAGGCTGCTGATGAAATTCGTTGACATTTTACTGTAAAAAAAAGAATGAAAATAAATGAATGTATAGATGACAAAAAAAAGCAAACAAGGAAACAAATTTGTAGAGGCTAATCATCCTTTCTTGCAGCCTCTAACAGCTGAATTGCGAAGGACGCAGCTCAACGTGGCCGAATCGAAGGCATACAAAGGCGCCGAAGGCAGTCGCCATACGACTCATGCCTGACATCGGAGCTCAGCTCAGAGCGAAAACCGTAGAACCCGGAGAAAAACCTTCGGAGTAAGTGTGAGAACCAACAAACTCAACTCACTTCAATTTCCTAGTCCGGTGCCGATCGAACCCGGGACCATAGCGATGAGAGGCGAAAACCTACGCACTGCGCCACCCTTACTTCCCAACAAACAAACAAGCAAACAAGCAAGGAAGGAAGGAAATGTAGAATAAAACATAGTTTACTTGAAAATATGGGCTTGTCACGACGTAAAAGCCACACCTAGATCTCTCATATACTCACATGTCTTGAATCTTTGGTAAATCTTTGAAGGTTTTATCTTCCACACGAAGTAATACGTTGTTACTGATATCACTGAGGAAAGGAAAGAAGTGAATTGCGTAAATGTAAGATGATCTTATGCATGAAACAAGTTATACTTGTTGCTGGTGCTGGTGTTGCTAGTGCATCAGAGTGTTTGAATTGGTGAAATAAATATAATAGACGAAATCAGCTAACGCGTTGCTATATACATTTTGACCCAAATCAAATCCTTTGGCAACAAGATTCCTTGTCTTTTGTATTTCGATATCACGTAAAAATATTTTGAAACAAGCGTTTTTATTCCCAGCGGTTTTTGAGTCAAAACATACATAGCAACGCGTTAGCCGATTTGGTCTACCATCTTACACATATTCCAGAGATGGCAACGATATGAAGTCATCTTTTTTCAGTTGAAAAATTCTATTTTGTTGAAAAAATCTGTTGAATGAAACAGCCATTAAGTTAGTCGCATGCGCAATTGTAGTTGTGACTTTCGAGTTGTTGGGTCAAACTCGTATAATAAGTTAGACTGTCCTATTATACGTTCCCTGCGCCATCTTTAATGGTTGCCGTGCCTTTGCATTGAAGCGAGACGAACGGTGATCTTGCAATTACAGAGCTAGAAACCTATCTATCATTGCAAGCTCACTTTTCGTCTCGCTCCGATGCAAAAGCCCGGCTACCTTTCAAGATGGCACAAGACGACTATTCCCAGCAGGAGAAATATTATTGTCGTGCCTCCTCTCACGGATGCAAACGCTTGATGGTGCAAAGCCTCTATATCGTCTAGATTACATCTTTCGATCCTGCATTCTGATTGGCTGGGATTTTTTTCGATTATGTGGGAGAAAATTTTGAAAAAGTCTAATATGCCCCTTGAATGTGACGTCAAAGCTGCTCTATCTGGAGGACAAAACAAAATAGTTTCAATCTCCTGAGAATTTGGACCTATTGTTTTGTCCCTCAAATTGAGCTGCATTTCGATGTGCTGCAAGGGATCTATACTGGCCTGAATGAGATGAATGCTTACATTACGGCGCTTTGTTTCGGTATATTTCTTGGTACACTCAAGAGTGAGTCGCCTTGAACCACTAGACGCTTCGTATTTCCCGATGACTGGAAACATTGGCAGCTTGTTGGACAAACATCTAAAGTATTCAAACAACTCATCACGCTCTAATAATATTCTATTACAATCTAAAAAAAAGTGTTACGTTTCAGCCATAACTCGTGTTTAATTAATTTTAATGAGCTCACTAGCATAAATAACAAATATGACCTCTACCATTTGTATTGGATATTGTTTTTATTATATTATACACAGTTACTATCATGGCGTTTCCATTAATTTTGTCAAGCGTTTATAATTTCGAAAAGGTAACAAATCGCGGCAAAGCATTTGTGTATACGTAATATTTTGAAGCGAAACTGAGGCTAACCCATTTCCCGCGTACTAACGAGAGCGAGTATAACCTTCGTAATATTTATAAAGAAAACGTTGAGCAGAAAATAACTAAATGAACATACCTTGGTTTTTACCACAAGACATATCCTCGGTCTGGGCTGAAAAAGGGTTAGGTCTAAGACTCAATTTATTTAAATATATATTTTAAAAATGCTGCTTATCTATTTTAAAGCTTCGTTGACGTTACCATATCCTGGGTTCCCAAGGCTTTTTCGCTCCAGTGCTTCCCAATCGTAGGCTTCGAAACTTACGTCCGGGCAGCACTTGAGCGCAAGAGCCTCTGCAACTCAGGTTAAATTGAGGGACACAAGGAAATAGGACTGGAATCGATTCTAGGGTTGGTTAAGTTTAGGGTAAGGGTTAGGGTTAGATTCCAGTCCTTTGTCGACAAGCACATTTTGGGCTATGGAAATAAGTATCTACCAAAAATTAAAACACTAGGTTCTCTATCTCTGAAAAGGACTATAGAGCATGCGCAGTCGTTTTCACTCCTGTCTACGTAACCACTGCGTCTGGTTTTGAAAACTTTATCTTCCTCGGATCGATAATCCTAAGAGATAGGCCTTGTTAACATCTTCCTATGAAATAATTTTCGGTTTAAATGTAGGCTTACCTTTAGTTTCATACGTGAATCTAAAACCCTTTCGGGTCACATGACCATCACTTCTAAAAACCAATCCCATTATATGAGAACTTGACTCAATTCTAGACGGAAAGTCTTCACCACAATATCTACCAATCATAGATGACGCATAGGGTGTCCCATCATACACTGCGAGGTAGTCTTTTTTACAGCGTAAGTGAGGTTCTAATCCAAAGATTAAGGATGATAGGATGATGATGTTTCCTTTGGGTACGGATATCGTCCATTTACAGCTGGATTCGTTGGGATAATATGCTGGATATAATGGCGAGGTAATTGTACCAGATGAATTGGTGAGCAACACCTTACAAGCTAGAAAACAATGTAAATGATTGAATAAATAGTCTAGAATATCAAATGAATATTGAAATAATAATATTTAACTTTTGAACTCGAAAATGTGACTATGCTATTTTTTTAGAAAGTTAATGTTCACCTTCATCTGCACGACTCGGTAAAGTCTTACAGTATCCATCTGTAAAATACAATCCACCAATAACCACGAACTCACTCGATTTTTTGATAAAATGGGCTTGTACTGCGATCTAAGTAAAAAAAGATCATGAGTACTGTCTTTTTGGCATTTTTAGCTCTAGCTGTAATGTTTCACATCCAGCCATGTAGTGCAAATTCCAAGGGAAGCATTTAGTGCCTTTCTACTTCAGTTGTTTATAAAACAAAATGAACGCAAAAAATATATATAAAATAAAAATAAATATGAACATTTAAAATTGAGATTTTTAATTAATTGCAAAAATTTAAGAAACCTTTCTCCGAATTCGCTTGAGTAACCAAAGAAGCAAAGATTGTGTTCATACAAACAATTACCGTATTTCATCAAGTCCAACCTCGACTTGGAACCATTGTTTCGTTGTCACTCAGGCGAATTCGGTAAGGGTCTATTGCTTTTACAACAGAATTGCATGTAAAGATTTGATTTACCTGTGACTTGGACACTGCTGCAATAGAAATTTGTCCATAATTCCAGACTGCTTTCATCCTATTTTCATCCATCCATATTCTCTTTTTTCCCATTTCATCACCGAAAACGGACTGGAATATTTGAACATTTGAGCCATGTCCTTGAATCAAGTAGCGAAATCGCATGCATTTGCCGTACTCTTGATTTGACCGATCAAACCATGGACTAACAATTGTAGTGCTTAATGATGAGTTCAAAAGTATACCTCCTAAAACAAACAAAATAGACTTATTCAATCTTACGTGTGTTAAAGTATTACGACAATGACAAGGCCTAAGGGATGGTCGTAAAAAATAAAAAGCCAAATTCGTAAAAAAAAAATGTTCAACAAAATGGATACGGTGATTGGATGAGTATTGGGATTTTAAGGGGATTGGAAATTCGAGTGATGTACGGGAACCATATCATTTCTATCGTGTAGCACACCCGGCGGACAAAATCTCAATTCAATCTAGCTGCATGAGTGAATAGTACCTTTCTCAAAGAAGCACGAAGAATTATTGCTCAAAGAATAGTTGCCAGTCATAGTAGTGAGCAATTTATTCCACGAGATGACGTCACCATGTAATCCATTTCCACCACACCCATATGACATGCGCAGTACCTCTTGTGGAGAAGATATGCTCGACCAGACATTAATCGCTGTAAGTTGCAGTTGCTTATATGATGCATTGGAATAGCTACTATGGTAGCTTACGATCATATTGTCGAGGGCTGTTAATCGAAAGCAAAAAGTTTGTAGACCCCTTTCACGTGACGTCAAAGCAGCTCAATTTGGAGGACAGAACAAAAGAATTTCAATCTCCTGAGAATTGGAACCAATTCTGTTGTCCTCCAAATTGAGCTGCATTGCGACGTGCTGAAATGGACTTTTATCACACGGTGGCCATCATTATTCCCATGAAAGCAAAAACCAAACTCCTCAAAGCAAGGAAAGGGGACCCAACCAAGGGAATTAAAACCCATTGTTTCAACCGAAATGGCCGCCTTGGATTAAAGCCCATAGACCTCTTTACCTTGGGAGTAATTGTTTCTCATTTCAGACCATGTGTTATCTCCTTGAGTATCATTTCTTTTTTTAACTGTTGCACATATAAAGACACAGGAATATGGATATAACTCAACTGAATAATCGTATTCTGAAGAAAACTACACGTGGTCTGAAATGGGAAAACATTGTACCCAAGGTAAAGAGGACTATTCAGCCAAAGCAAAAAGATGAATAAATGCTTACCAGGTAGTTTCTTTAGTCCACTCAGCCATCTACCAAAACTTCTAAGTCGTCCATCCAGGTACATTTCCCATACCCCTCCTTGGGATTTCCACGTAAAGCAAACATGGTGCCAGCGGTCATCACATATACACTGATCAGCGGTCCTACAGCAAAAATATAACTTTGATTTTAAAATAATGACAGGAACGAGTTAATGAAGTAGTAATCAGGTAGGGAAACACAAAATCGTGATGCCTATAGGATACAAGACCGTTTTAAACACATTAAATATGATAGACCGTTTCAGTTTCTCCTTACCCTCGGCCTCAAGACAGGGGAAGTGGGGTCTCTATACAGGCGCCCTTTCACGTGACGTCAAGGCCGCTCGATTTGGAGGACAAAACAAAAGAATTTCAATCTCCTGAGAATTTGGAACCTACTTTTTTTTTGTTCTCCAAATTGAGCTGCATTCCGACGTGCTGCAAGGGGTCTATATATATGGCCTTCTTCTATATAAGCGATAATTTCAAGCTATTATGTTATTTCTGCCTTTAATAAGACACAATAAAAAATGGCTCGTACTGTTCAACTTTCCACTTACCCTGTGCTTCCAAGAATAGATATTTTAAACTTGCAGTTACCCTGTGTAATCACAATGGAAGGTTTACCAGATACTTCGAGTGCTATGACAATACCAGGATGGGTGCACTTAGTCCAAAAACACAATGAAAATGACGTCGTTGAATGGAACATTATCTGAGATGTCATTTGAGCCCCATTCGAAAAATGTACCACTGTTTCCTCGAAGTACGAGCTTGGTGTATCACCTAAAATTGAATGTTTTTTTATTAGCTATATGCAATTGGCTGTCTTCATTAAAATTGTTCTGTATCTTTATTGCGATCATATACAGCTGTATCAAGAAAGGTTGAAGGGGCGAATGACGATCGGTGATTGGCGATTGTACGACCGAAAGGAACTGTGGGGTAATAATAATTTCTTCATATTTATTTCTTAAATAGATAAACAATGTCATCCAAGGTCTTCGATGAATGGTGCAGGCTTTGTATAGTTGTTTAAGAAATGAATACGAAGAAATTCGTATTGACCAACACTGAGTTCCTTTCTGTCGTGCAGCCTGGAACAACCTTTTTTAATAAGCTGTATACTATACCCAGGCAAGACAGATATGTAGATGAAAGTTGTAGTGTATTCCGAGCACCGCTCTTAGAATACTACTGTGAAAAAATCCCCGACCTCGATATCCGTGCATTACGTACTGATACCTATTTAAGTCTTCCCAAATCACTATCTTGCCTAGAGTAGTAAACACATGCCAAAGGTCTTTGGAAGCTACTTAAAGGTTGAGGAGTGAGCTAGCCCGGTTGGAATATTCTGAGCGGCAGAAACTCGATCAACAAGGACATATAACGAAAAGTAAGAGGTATGCTAACCTAAATATTTAAAAAAAACATCTAAAAAAGCATCAAAACCTTACTTTTTTGTGATGCATTTGAAAAGTTCTGAAAATATGAACCATTTTATACTGCATACAGCGCCACTGAACTGCTGGAAATGGCGCTATATAAATATATCATATTATCATTATATACTTACCCTGATTGACCCTTATAATTTTATCTTTTATTTCCCTTGTCAGATTTCCCTTGTTCCTTGATTTCAAAGAATAACTGTTATTTTGCCCTTCTTTCCAGGTGCAAAGCTCATTGTCTTTTTCGCAGTTTCCTCGTAAATAAAGCATAAGAATATTGTAAATTAAGTTTCATAAAAAGTACTCTTCGTTTTCGACTTTGTACTGATCAAAAATTCTGCTGTATTTCATTTCAAACATTTCCTCCCACTGTGCGGTTCTTTATTGTGATTTAAATAAGATAATATCCTGCAACTTTTGGAAAGGGAAGAGACGATAATATCATTTTTGTACAGTCTTTTAGGTTCGGTTAAGACCTCGAACGTTAAAGTGCCAATTTGTATATTCAGTTCATGTGCCCTCATGAAACACTATTAGAAACCGATACGGGAACCGAACCATGAATCTAATCAATACCCTCATTTTGGTTAGGTATACTTACTTGTAATTCGATAAACTTCATTGGCCAACACTCCTCCTCGTCCATGAATGCCACACGCTTTTGTGTTTCCATATTTGGCAAATGACATGCTCGCCGTGGAACTGCTCAAACATTTTCCATTCTGAATAGCAAACACGTCAAAGCCTCGTTTATATGCTGCCTCTGCACACCTCAAGATAGCGCCGGACCTTTCATAATAGTTGCCTTCAAGGACTTCGTCGATATTTTCCAAAGATGGGATAGCAGCTGGAGTTGAGTCCTTGAAACACCCAATGTTTTGTATCTTGGCTATATCACTTTCGACTACAGTTAAAATAATATAAAATGTTTTATGCTTGTGTACTTTGCTGTTCGCTGACGCATGTGGCGCGGAAGGATTATCAACGATTAGTATAAATACAAAGGTGATTATACAAAATCGCGCGTTCTGATTGGTTTTCTATCTCGGATTATCAGCCGATAATCACCTTTTCGGACAAAATGGCTGTCAGCGTGACCGTCACGCTTTTAAAAAATAAAATATTTTCACTTTCAATGTTGTTTCCTTCTTTCTTTTTTGAAATAATCACCTTTTTATTTATACTAAAACAATTATTCACCTCAGGCTCAGTGATTATCGATGAATATTTACCTCGCAGCTCGAAGATTCGCCGCTCGGTAAATATTCATCGATAATCACTTCGCCTTCGGCGAATAACTGCTAATTGTCATTCGCCCAATGCTATCATGCAAAAAAATTATTGTCCTGTAAGATTTTGGGAAAGTTGTTAGTGTTTCCCAAAATGTTAGAAGCTGATTATTGGACAAATACTGATAAATACTCGACGTTTTTATCATACGTTAATGTGGCTGTTAAAGGTTTCACAATTGTGTCAATCATGCATGCTTTAGGTTAAAAGAAGGAAAATGAAGAGGATTTTGCTCAGTGTGTTGATAATGATGGGTGATGATCATAATGTCAGTGGTGGTGGTGATAATGGCGGTCAGTGGCGATGATGATGGTTGTGGTGACAGTGGTGGTTGTGGTGGTGATAATTATAGTGTTCTGTGGTGGTGATGATAATGGCGGTCAGTGGCGATGGTGGTGGTGATGATGATAGTCATGGTGGTGTTGTTGGCGGTGGTGGTGATGGTGATGGTGATGGTGATGATGATAATGATACGATAATGAACTCTAGCTTATTTTGCAATATTTTTACTACTACCGTTAGCCCTACAATACAATGGCAAGAAATCTTACCTGCCACACAGCCATACATGTCGAGTCTGATAGCAGGACGAATACGCCAGGAGATTGGGTGTATTCGTACGTATCTCCCAATGAGACTCGGATCAATGGTATTATAAACAACAGCTGCCCTGTCTCTATTAGCTTGATAAACCTAAATTGAAAATCATTTCATTATTCAATGTAGGCGGGGTTACACAAATTATACAAATGGTCTCGCAATTTTGTTGCGCGAATAAACAGGTGCGTCGCAGTCGCACAGACAGGTTATGTCACACTAGGCAATGTTTTATGCAACTGTGTCACAGATTTGTCGACTGTAGTTGACTGAAGCGGTAAATACGTTTCTCTGATGAAATAATATTGGCTGTCATAACAAGTTATTGCGAGACAAATTGCAGTAGAGGTGTACACTAGGCAATGTCTTGAGACTGTTGCTGCAATGCTAAAAGTAAAACTCCATTACAGTGAGGGCACTCGAACCGTGAACTGAAACTTTAAGTTTTGTTGACATTTTTTGTCGTCCAATCAGAAGCCAGATTCACAACAAGGCTCTTACATTATGTTCAGGTTAGCTAACTAAACACAATGTCAGAGGCAAGTTATGAATCTGGTTTCTGAACGGACGATGAAAAATAATGTTAAAAAAACTAGAAGTGTTCACGGTTCGAGTGCCCGCACTGTAATTCTACAACGCTGAAAAAAGATTGCAAGGCAAGTTTTGTTATGTTACACTAGATTATTTCTAGCGCAACTTGGACATTGTAAATTGAATTTGGGAATGAAAATAAGACTTTTTTACAGCCTTTCTGTAAAAAAAAACATTGTGTTTCTTAAAAGTCGTTCAAATCAACTGATGAAACCGCTACCAACGTAATACAATGGTACAAATAACTGACTCCATATAACGATCAGGTACTCCCATCCATTACTTTGCCATACACGCCTTGGGCTTCCAATAATAAATCCTACCTTAACAGTCTCATTGATTCTGTACCAGTCAAAACTTATTCCAGCCTGACTATAAGAAACACTGTAACTTTTGACAAAGTGATCGTTTATTCCAAAATTTCCATGCCTCCCTTGTGTTGCAATCTTCGTCACCATGACAATGGTCCCAAAATCTATTTGGAGCCATGGTTTGTTGTCTCCACCTTCGGGAACCCAGGCCCCTAATTTACCCCCTTCCTCGACTGTATACAGACGAGCACGATGTGGAGAGCCTAGAGACGAGGAAGCTGTGATTGAGGCGTCTGGAATCCGGCCCCTTTGGATCCCCAGAGATAAGTCGCATTTTGGTGCATTATGTTTTTCTTCTAAAAGGGAAACAAACAGTGAATACTGATAAAAGTTGTCAGTTGCTGGGTTTCAATCAATTGATAAAAGTCTCATTATCTGCTACGCAAATGGAGGTCCAACACTGACCATCTGTGTTTTCAGCAAGAAAGAATTCTATTGCAAACTTGATTTCAGCTGATGAACATTCCGCATGAGACAAGAAATGACGTAAAGTGAAACCCAGCTTCTTTCTGGCTGACTACCATACGGAGCAGATAATGAGATTTGAGGACTCAAACTTTTAAAAACTGATTGAAACCAAGCAATTTGAGATTTCATTGTTTATGTGCTAATTAGGAAAACAGGGTAATCCACTATCGTTTCAGTTATTTTGCTTTCCCAGTGGCCGTTTACTTTGATGGAATGAGTTGTTTTGTAAAGCCAAATGCCAAGGTTTTTCCGTCGAGAGCACAACATAGAAAGCTTTTATGGTGCCTCCTCGCCTATTTTTAGCAACTTTTAGCAAGTTAAAATAAGGCTTTTTACGTCACTCTTTCGTTTGAGAGATGCGTTCCTGCAGAACCCACATAGCGGTACCTTCACTTACCTACGGGACATCCAAAGTAGTCGACCCTTAAACAGGGAAATCGATGATACGCCAACGGGTATATTTTTATATAACGGGCCACAATAATAGGATCCAAGTGGTTGTAGACCGGGGTGTGTCTGTCAGAGTTGCCAATGAATTTATGTAGCTAAAAAAGATTGAGGTCATCGATTACATTTACTGTGACATGGAAAATGCAGGGTCGGGCATAGATAACACACAAGGTAGGAAATAGACGCGTACAAAGCTCATAGGTTACTTAGAGCTCTATCTTATATGAAGTCATTTGAAAAAACGTTGTCGCTCCGCGACTACGTGACTGAACCGAAACGGAGTATGGGTAGAAATCGCTAAAGCGCTTAATTATTCACTCTGAAGTAGTTTTTTTTGCAACCTTTTCGACGTTTGTCTTTGGGTTTTGTTAAAGGAAAACAAAAGTCTATATGACTAATGTTCAGTCAAAGATGTTCCCAATTATGAAACTGTTAAGTCATGTTAAATAGTATTTCGCCAGCGAATTTTTATACTGTAAGCCCGGCGCATATTTAATCAGCGAAGAGTTCAACCGATTCAGTGATTTATCCATACTCCCGTTCGGGCTAGTCGCGTAGTCGCGGACCCGGTCAGTGACAACGTTTTTTCAATTAGCTGTATATTAAACGTGATTCGTCAACTAGACTTCATTATTGGGAGTCGACAAATTGTATCGATAACCTGAAACAGCCAGAGAAAAACACTCCATTTAAAAAAGAAACCCAACAAACACTGCTCAAAATCGAAGGAATTGAACCCAAAACCCCTGAGGTGAGAAGCGATTGCATTAATACAATCGTTAATACGTTAATACACACTTACTTTCCCATTCTTGTAATACTTCTGCAAGTAAATATCTCCTTGTTTTGCATAACTCAGATAATAATTCTTAACCCAGAAGTCCAGCTCCTGTTTTCCTTGAGTTGCAACCATTGTAACATACATATCTTGGCCCAAATCGACCATGAGCCATGAGTTACTCGTTGAAGGACACCAGCCCCCAGTGTAGGTAGTCGAACTGTAATGGTCTGCAAGGAAAAGTCTCCCCCGTCGAGGTGCTGTTCTGTCTCTGTAGTATGATGAAGCTTTGATTCTTGAATTCGGAATCTTAAAATTCTGCATTCCAAGGGATTGGATGCATTTGGGCACGGGAGGCGGAATGAAGGCTGTTCGTTAAAAATTCAGTTTAGCTAAATAAATCTTCTTAGTCTTGAAGTACTAATAAAATGGTCAAAAGTATATTCATAAGGAAGGTATTCTGTGTTTGCTAAATTCATTCCAATTAGTTTGATCTGTGACTTAGTCATGCTCTCACTTTTATCAGCCCATGGCCAAATGTTCTTTAGGGATACGATCTGTGAGTTAGCCGGGCGCATGCTCTGACATAAAGTAGTATAGCCCAGAGGATTTTTCAGGATTCGATCTGTGAGTTATAACCGTGCTATGGATTTGAATTAATAAATAAATAAATAAATAGGATTTAGTAGTGTCATCTCTACAGGAGTATCTCTTCGTCCACTGTTATTCCAATTGGAATTTAGAAGTTGATTTCTGCGGAGGGAGGAAAACCGGAGAAAAACCTTCGAAGCACAGGAGAGAACCAACTAGGAAACTCTACTCACATACAACACCGAGCTCAGCGAGGCCCGAACTCGAACTCAGGGTTCGATTTGTGAGTTATCCATGCCGTGGATTTTATCAGCCCAGAGGCTGTTTCAGGGTTCGATTTGTGAGTTAGCCATGCCGTGGATTTTATCAGCCCAGAGGCTGTTTCAGGGTTCGATTTGTGAGTTATCCATGCCGTGGATTTTATCAGCCCAGAGGCTGTTTCAGGGATTTGTCAAATAAGTTTAAACGAAAGATGTCACTGATATCGATCCTTGTAATCATTTACATAATTATTATATTATTTATATTTACCTTTGTAAGTAGAGTGAGGAATATGATGACATGGCACTTCTGAGAAGGATATGTCGTCAACCGCGACAACTGGACCAGTAGATGAGCCTTGTATTACAACCTATTGATACACTCTTATTAATACTAACAATGGGGCTTTGCTATATCTACACTTGTCTAGAGTCTTGTTATTGTGGGCTTGAAAACACATAATGGATTGATTCAGTGATGTGATCATGAAGATCGTTGTTAATACTAAATATCGCGGATGGCCGTAAAAGCGAGGCAATTGCCTGAAATTCCCTCCCTCTCATGGGCGCCCGCGATAGTTTTGACTCTTGATACCGGAATCAAGACGGATTATCATAGATCACAGGCAGCCCAGGAAATCGCAGAACTAAGATTCCACAAACGAAAGAAAAAACGATATTTTTTGTGTGCTGAGAATCAATTAGAGAATGTGTTATAATTAGCATTTGTTGAGTTTTTGTATGTCGTATTTTGTTCTTTGCAGAAAAAGAAACTCCCGATAATATATTTATCATGTCAAGTTCACAGGATATCAGAGATTGGCTAATGTTCTCGGCCAATCGGAGAAGACATCGTGTGTCACTAAGTAAAGTTGAAAATGAAAAGTTGTATCACCTTGAATTGCCTTGAATTGCCTTTATTAAATGGAACTTGGACATAAGACCATCCATCAGAACTTTTTGTCGTTGACCATAAACTACTGTATCCATTTCCAACAACACCAACACGCAGATTTGCTAAGTAACCAAGACCAATGACATACCAGAACCTCAGACATGACCAAGTGCTATTCTGCAAATCAGCAGAAGTTATACTATGTAGTTGTCCGGAAGTTTTGTCTTTGAGCTCTAAATATCTCCCTAAAAAAATAGACAGTTGCTGAGTAAAGATAAGGGTTATAGCAGGCTGAGAATATGTAACTTGCTGGTATAAGCGGCTCCCGTGAAACGCGGCTTGGAACTTTGGGAGGGTAAGGGAGGGTAAAGAAAGAGGAAGTCAACTTACTGCCTTTCTTTCCCACTCCCTAAACTCAGCTTCATAAAAAGCGCTTTCCTGACGAGACGCTTGAAGACTATTTCATTCGTGCATAAAAACTGGGAACAATCGGCTTATACCTCTATCGCCGTTCTGCCCGATATGGCTATCTTTGACATCTCGTATCAACCAATACCCATCATTCTGCCACTGGCATGAGTCTTCTTCAAATGCACAGTCTGGGCTCACTTAAAACCAAACCAAAACAAAATATACATATTTTTATTTATTTTCTCTGGCAGCAGATAAGCGCTGCGAACAAAACGTCCCATTATAATGCCGAACGGAATTGGCAAATGATTCCGTCTGGACAGACATTTGACCGAACAGAGCTGGATTGAGCTAGAATTTAGTATTATTGATTCAACGTATTATCAAAAATATCATTTTAGAAAATTATTTTGATAAGGGGGATTTCTGGCGCTCATAAAATGAGCCAATCATTTGATCAATAAATGAACCAGTCAGACTTGTCTCTGGCCTGAAAAATGACTAGCTTTTCAAAAACGTTTTTGCTGCGTGGTACAAGGGTACGCATAAAAAATGTCCTAGGTTTCAAGCAATTGTTACCTGGTTCAAGAACTTTAATGCAAAATCCCTCGAGAAGTGTGACGTCATCAAAGGCAATATCACCTTTGCTACCAGGACCCCTCAATCCTTCAATTATAAACTGTACAACGACAACAACAACAACAACAACATGTTATTTACAGTACGAAATTAGATAATCGAATAGATAAACATTTTACATTAGTTTGGTAAAAAAACAAAGAGAAGTCAACCAAATTTGAATGACAACTTTTGATAGTTTCGCCTCCCATTAACAAAGAAATCTACTTCAGTTTAAAAAAAATGAATTTTTAAGGGATCTTTACAGAGACTTGCGAGTATAGTAGCCTCTCTAAGCGCGCTGTGATTGGACTATAATTGCACTGTATTAGTGAACGTAGCACATACAGTGCTGATACCATCCGCGCGCGCAGCCAGCTTTTCCAAAGAAGTTTAGGAAAGAATATTGAACACTTTTAGGTATAAAAATTCATAACCTTTCTGTGCTTTGATCAATAATACAGAACTGATTCATTTTATTTACTTGTTATTTGTTATTGCAAAAGTTTGCTTACTACTGTAACGATATATCTGACGTCACGACAGAACATTTCACGGAAACCAGACAGAAGACGTGACCACGCTTGGTCTCTCTCACTCATGTAGCCGCATGTATACAAGACAAGAACTAAATAAAGCTCTTTAGAACCCTACAGAACGTTACAACTACTAGGGATATTTACAGATAGATGTTCCACATACCTGGAATTCTTCAGTAATGTTTATCCCTACTTGACCAAATAACCACTTATCACCTTGGTTTCCCGCCCGTGACCAAACTATGCTCTCTTTACCGTTAGATGTTTTTGTAATGACATTTAATTCGCCAATATGAATACCGTACATGTGATACCAAAACTGCAAACAGGCAGATGAACCAGGACTCATCCAGTCACTAGAGATACGTGCCTTGTCTCCTACAAGCCTTTTAGATGCCTCGATGAACATGTAGGAGCCTAAAGGAATGTATTGAATAAGCATACACGTTAGTAATTAAGGAAATCTTGGACTACAAGAGATCTACCGACCAACGAAGTGGACTTCGAGTGTTATCGAGGTACAATGGTAAACTGAATTAGTTCGAGTTAACCGAGTTTTACAGTTGTGGGTGGGTTGGTGGGTTGGTGGGTTGGTGGGTTGGTGGGTTGGTGGGTTGGTGGGTTGGTGGGTTGGTGGGTTGGTGGGTTGGTGGGTTGGTGGGTTGGTGGGTTGGTGGGTTGGTGGGTTGGTGGGTTGGTGGGTTGGTGGGTTGGTGGGTTGGTGGGTTGGTGGGTTGGTGGGTTGGTGGGTTGGTGGGTTGGTGGGTTGGTTGGTTGGTTGGTTGGTTGGTTGGTTGGTTGGTTGGTTGGCCCATTGTTCTTTTAATACCATAGGTTAATATGTTTGTAATAACAATATTGGCCTACCCTGCTGGTCCCAAGTCGAATGATCAAACTTTGGTCCAGTATGATACGAAGGCGTGCTACTCGTACCAATTGTCCATCGAAGATCAGTTGCATTGTCATATTTTAGCCCACACAATCCATTATCAAAGGTACACAAACCTGTTAATGATAAAATGCATAAAGTGAATTTATGTTATATAACTTTTATGAAACTCAATCAGAATCTTTGTTCATGCTCGTAGCATTTTTCTTCTATAAATACCACTAATGTTATAAATCCTAAACTTACAACAAATACATCTAAATGAAACGCAATAACCCAGAAGTTGAATCTTTTCTTCAGGGTTTTTTTTTTTTTTTTTTTTTTTTTTTTTTTTTTTGAGCCATCACTTTGGTTGTTTGTTTATTTGTTTATTCGGAGTTTCAATTATGTACCTTTCTGAGTTAACAAAGAAATAGTAATCAAGAGAATCACTTGCCCCTGGAATGCATGTGCACCATCTTACCTCTGAATGAATATTTGCATTTCGTTTTTTCTTCAGATACTTTTTCTTTGCAATTGAGCTTATCAAGAGGACAAGGCGACGTTCCTAAAAAGAAAATGGGAAATCGTTTCTTCTAAGTTTAAGGAGTGAACTGGAATTTAAGGAGTTAGCTGGAATTAGAAAAATCTAGAAGCTAGTGGAAAAAGAAATAAACTAGACGTGCCCAGGCAAAGAAATAATAGTAACGATCTCAGAAGTTCTGGGTTTGGAATGGATTTAGAAAGAGGTCAGTAAGAACCCATTATATCAAGAGAGCTCTTTGTAAGTCTACTTTTGAACTTAGAACAAATAATTACTACACACATCAAATAGTGTTTACCGCATACTGATGGAATGTTAGCTTTATCCAGGCAATGCTCTTCGGTGACTGCAGATTTTGAACATGTTGAATTGAATGATAGGCATTTTCCTTCAGGACAAGCAAATCGACTTACGCCACATCTTCCACCTGTAATACAATAACAATTTATTTTAGGAAATGTACCATATCCGTAACTATGATTTGTACTTAAATAATCAGTAATGGAAGACAATGCATGGGTACCAATTTAAGGCATGTCATAGCGTGTACTTGCTGTAAGTCAGTACCGTGCGTTTCCAACTCGTACGAAAACGTCAAAAATTGCTCTTTTAAAACGTAAGAAACTTGCACAACTAACATTATCACCAAATCAGGGGCTGATCGAGGACTTTGTTCAAGGTATCAAGCGTTAAACGCCGAACTAAAAAAACATCGGACCTTGTGTCGGAAATCTTGCAAGTTGCAATGTAGGGGCACAAAGTCGATCCAGGGATGGTGTGCACCCCATGCACCCCTCCCCTGGATCCGCCCCTGCAAATTAGGCGTTAAATTTTGTTTTAGCTACATTCAGAATATCTAGTTTTATAAAAGACTGTCAATAAAATAGAAATTCACTAAAATTTAGTAGTTTTCATGATATTTGTTTATTAAACGTCGCCATCTTGACTGGTGTAATGGGGAAATAGTTGTTGCTGACATTAAAAAAATACTTATTCCTTAATACTGTGTCTTACCACATCTCTTTTCATCTAACCCATCGTCACAATCTTCCTTGCCATCGCAAAGTTTTCTTGATTCCACACATTTCCCTGATGTACATGTTAGCTCGTTTACCAAACATTTACATCCAATTTCATCTGAGTTGTCCAAGCAGTTAAAGTCATTGTCACACCTCTGATTGCTGCTTATGCAACGACCATTAGTACATTGGAACTCGTCCTTGTTACAAGAAAAACCTGGAAAATATCATAGTACTAATTAAGGTAAAATAGGGTTACAAAATGCTAATAACGAGTATTAGAATCTTAAAAGAAACCTAAAATCAAAATTAGGTATTTCGATCTAGTTAATGATTACGTACTGCTGCTGTAAGGGGAATATATTAATTGATAGTAGTCGAATTATTAATTTTAAGATGTTGGATGTTTCAGTGGGGCATGAGCTATTTTATACCTTAACAGTTTAACTGGCTTTTTATTGAAATAAGATCAGGAATTGCACAAAAATTTACCAGGAAAATTGCATTCAAGTAGAAAATTAAAGACGTTCGTGGATTGAGGGAGGGAGGGAAGAGGGGGTGGCTGGGTGGGTGGATGGATGAATGGAAGATAGAATGGAAGGGAGGATGGATGAATGGAAGAAGCCATAAACTCTTATAATACAAAGCCACAACCTTTTGAAAATATAGAAATTTAACAAATACTTTTTTATGTAACCAGCTTTGTAGTTCTACCACTAAAAAGAGCACCAACTTTAAACAGTGGAACCCGTGGGAAATATATTCTATATTACAATCTTTAGATAAAACCATAGGTAGAAAACTACAAAATATGTACCTGGAGCAGCGTATGAAGGATGTACTTCACAAGCTGCGGTTGTTATAGTTACCGTATCTATAGCAACACTTAACGCGTTACTGACTGAAGATTCTCCTCGGAATACGATCTGCAAAGCAAATATCAAAACTGCTAAAACGGACATTAATTTCTATAAAAGAGGCTAAAAATTACCAGTAAATGTAACATTCATCTTAAAATGTTATGAAAATAATCTTAAGAGTTACTAGACCCCTAGTAGCACGTCGGAATGCAGCTCAATTTGGAGGACAAAACAATATGTTTTCAATTCTCAGGATATTGAAATTCATTTGTTTTGTCCTCCAAATTGAGCTGCTTTGACGTCACGTGCCAGAGTTATATTGGAATACCAACCACTGAATTTTCTCTTGCTGGCCACGAAACTCGTGCGCGGTGCCATGCGTCTCCATGGAAACCACTTAGAGACCATAACAACAGCTGGGACTCACTCCCACTGATATTTAAGAAGACTTTCAAGGTTGCCGGTTTTAGTTTAGGCATTAGGTAACTAAACTCAAGACAGAGACCAACTTGACTGTAAAACTGTTTCCATGGTAACACAGGACTTTGGAGATTTGATGAATATGGTCCATCGATGAAAGCAAAGAGTTCTGGGGAAAATGTTATACACAATACAATATTTATAGACGAAGAATTATCAACCATGGGCTACTTCGATGATACGGCGGCCATCTTGGAAGGAGGCAAATATACAAAGCTTTAAACAGGAATGGCGTCGAACGAAACTCCATATATTACTGGCCATCTTTGTTTTGTTTTGCCTTGCGATTCAAGTTGGTGGCCGTAGTAGTTTATTCACTGTCCTCTAAAATATCAATTTCTCTCCTTACATTGTTCAAATAACGTGAGACCGGAAATTAACCATGAAAACTATGACCGTGAAGCACTGGGGTGAGATATTTTATTATTTTTCCCTCTACTGTGAGAGGCAAATCTATTAATGGTTAAAAGTTACAAAACCATAGCCGGAGATGAGATACAATCAAGTTTTTCATGCCATACAGAGCAACTTTCAGTTTTTGAGAAAGAAACGTACGTTATGAGAAAGAAATCCATTTGACATGAAATACATTTATAAGTTAGCTTTTTCTCGTTTTACAGGCTTTTGCTAAATCTAACCCTTGGGATTGTTGGTTCAGCTCTTTGATTAACACTACTGCTCGGTATATTACTCACCCTTTGATGAGTTACCAGTTTTCCAACCCGGTTGTGGGTCTGTAGGTTTCCATTTGCCAAAACCCTTTGTGAAAGTCTCATTTTGCAATACAGCAACTATGAATGTAAATAGCAGCATCAGTTTGACAAAACCCGTTCTAAGCCTGAAATTTTTTTCAGGTTCCAGCATTATTCAGGCAGTATTTACAATCTCTTTCACTTAAATCGTACATATACTTCGATTCAATATTGTCTGTCCTAATTCTGATCATAGATGACGCCTTTAAATGTTCAAAATCAAAGTGGAACCACGAGCGCAGCATTTGTTATATAGTTTTTTTTCAGTGAAAATTACAGATAATGCCCAAGTTATTTCCATAGCGCACTTAAAGGTGAATAACTCACCTCTCACGTTGATTTGACCTACTGTTCTCTGGCTTCTGTCTTCCTTGGGGGTTCCAGGAAAGGCGTATATAATCTGAAATAGACATTAAAAATGACCTAATCAATTAGTCAAAGAAATTCTTAACTAGGAAATGAAATGTGGAAAATAACATGCCCTAAGCTAAAGAGGTCAATTTGTCGATTCAGAACAGTTGGACATACCTCCATTTTGTGTATTCCTGGTTGTACAACTGCATCTAGCTGAACACTAAACAGGTGTTCTTCACAAGCTGTTTTCAAGGATCGGCTTACGTCATAAACTTTGTCAAATACACGAAATTCTACCGTGAGAGAACAGTTAGGACAATGTATCCCATGGCAACAGTAGGTGTAGCGTGCTGTAAAGGACAAATATATATAAAGTAAGCATGAAATAACCATGTAGGCACGATGTAAACAGATTTGTCAAGTACATGAAATATATGTCAGAACTGAGAATCTTCCATGGGGAGTGTTAATCATCACGTAATTCTACGCGGCTAATATTATAGAAACATGCCTGGCGGGCTAAGCGCTTTCTTTTTGGACAAGACAATTTGCATGAAAAATGAGAGGAACTGCAAGACGAGTGAGGTAACATACAATACTAACATGAGTAACGTGAGTTAAAAAAGCTTAGAGCTCCCTATACTATTGCATCTAAATAGTATTTTACATTGATAGGGTTTCATATGGTTCCCAAGCCGTCGACAAATCCTGGGAGTTCGCCTCTTTTGAAATCAGGGTCACTCTACCTTTTATCGAAACAGTTTCTCCCAAGTCTGCTTGCAGTACTGTTGGACCTAGCACCGTAAAAGTCAGTATCCTTTGGCCTAAAAGAGAGAAAGGGAAGGAAAATGAAAAGATGATTAAAATATTTCAATATTTCACAAGATTTGATCGAGTTGATGAACCTAGGGTGTAATGTTTTCTCATTTCAGACCATGTCATTGCCTGGAAAAATAGATTCTCTGTTTCAGTTGTATTCATATCCATGTGTCTTCTCATGGACAACCGTGAAACAAAGAAACGATAGTCTAGAGAATGAGACGTTTATAAATAATAAACAGAAATGCGCTGATATTTTCTTAGCTTGGAATTTCTAAAGGCCAGTTTACACTTGCGATTTTTGCTACGATTTTTGAAAATATAATATTTTTTTGTCTAAAGAGACGTTCGCTCAAGTAATCGCTCTTTTATCCACGTTTTTGTCACGAAATAAATAGAGACGGTAAGAACAATATGATTTTCACCACATGTGAAAAAACAAGAAAACAATTTAGCGGAAAGAATTATTGATATTATAAATATTTCAACATTGACGGTACTCTTATCCCTTTTGTACATACCAGGTTGCATCCAAAACAAGTGCTTGTTTTTGATTGGTTGCTCAATAATCCCATTCGGTGTCGTCATGCCAACGGCTAAACACTGAAATCTCGAGCCTTCTTTTACATAAAACTTCATTTCGTAGATTCTACATTTGGTAAGGTAGATTTTCTGGGCGGTTCTGGCAGATACACATCTGCAATTCATCGATAGATGAAGAGGTTACGGGTTTTAATGTTTACAGCTATTTTAAAAAAAGGTTGAGGGGCGAACGGCGAATGGCGATCGGTGATTAGGGATTGCACGACCGAAAGGACCGGTGGGATAATACGAATTTCTTCATATTCACACCCAAACAATGCCTACAAATGCACCATTACGCATCAACTCTACGTGATGAGTAGTATGGTTCGTTCATCTTGTGAATTTGAAAAAGCCTTTTTTAGTTGGTTATTTGACGTCCTCACTAAAAGTCAATCAAAGATGACCAATCGACGCTCACCCTTCAACCTTTATGGGAATAGCTATATTCCCTTCCGGGTTAGAGGAGATCATATCTGGTATCTGGATATCTTTTTTCTTTAATTTTTTATTACTTTTTCTTTTTCTCCTTTCTTTTTATCCTAAATTTCTTTACTTAGTTCTTATTTTTGAAGTCTGATATTACATACCCAAGGCTGTCGTTGTAACTGGCCCATTTCTGTATTCGTACCAATAGTTTCCCTACATCACTGTTAATAATTCCTTTCCCAAGCAGAAGTCCATTTTCATGGTATTCCTTGATCCATAGCTCACACTCATCACCACAGCTTATATTGAAGGTGTAATTGCCACTTAAAGGAACCTGAAATAATTAACTGGTCTTCAGATTGTATTTTCTGAAAATGTGGTTAAATTATTAAACGATAAAAGCTCTTGAAATACACTGAAATATTAATAGCCAGTCCAGAGGCAAATCCAGAACCATTTCATGGAGATTGGTTGTTACATAGAAAGGCATCACACAGCACCCTCTTCAGGCTTTACCTTAGTATTTTCAGACCCTTTGCAGCACGTCGGAATGCAGCCCAATTTGCATGGACGACAAAATAATAGGCTCCAATTCTCAGGAAATTATTTTGTTTGGTCCTCCAAATATGAGCTAATGACGTCAAATGAAAGGGGTCTGTTTTTATGATTTCTAGCTCCCAAGGGGGTGGCGAGCTACCCAATCTACCCCTTGATTCGTAACTCCCTAATCATCATATACGATTACAATCTATACCTGCAGAAAGGACGTGAGCATCTCTCCATAATTATCAGCAACCTCAAACTGGGATCCAAAATCTCGTGATAGAGTTGCGCCGGGTGGGACTGAGTTGAAAGCAACGTTTTCTCTGATGGAAGACATGCCTTGTGTGTTAATAAGCTTGTACCACATCTGGTGATGTACACCTTTTGCCTCATCAACAGAATCTAACATTAAATAAATAAATGGAAAAATAAATCTCGATAACATCTTTATACTATCCATGAATATACCTCGTTATCTTGGGCATACGTGTCACTCTCTCGAGAATGAGATTCTTTGTTTCAGTTATCCTTATTCATGTGTCTTCTCATGTGCAACCGTAAACTCTGAGGAAAAACACGTGTTCACGTTCCCCCTCCAATCTAAAAATGTCTATCAACTGAATTAGATAAGAATTCTAAAACATTTTGAGTAAGGTTTAACACCACCCAGACAAATAGCTATAATTCGACTGAGATGTCTGGGATTTTGGCTCCCATTCACAAAATTTCCCAAAGAATTAGTATTTGTTGATTGATGAATGCCGGAGACCCACTCATCTTGGACTACTTGGCCGCGTAATTATAAAAATTGTTATAACTCATGAACAGTCGAAAAAGTACTACACTTACCAAATGCTGCCACACTAACATGACATAATACTAATGTGACGTTATCGCCATGGAGACGAATCAATAGTCGGTTTCCAGAGATTGGTGGACGACATATAAATTCACGTGATAGAACATCACCACCAAAAGGCTGGTCCTTTCCGCATTGCCTTGACAGTGCTATATCAGTATCTGATGTCTGTTCAACAATCACCTCCATCGAAGCATATGGAATGCTGCAGCAGCCTTTGTAATTGGTTATCTGCACTCTATGGATGTACTTTGTTTTAGGCAGCCTAATCCTTAGCCAAGGATTCGAGGACTAGAAGTTAAAGGGAATTTTACATGAGTAAAGAATTTGACGTTAAAACCTCTTTACAATTATTTCTGCGCCATACGTCCCAGATAACTTAAAACCCGCCATTCCTTTTTTCTTGTCTTCTGGTTCCGATTACAAAACAAAACGCGAACAAAAACCCCACCCTGAATAATCTAAAGAATACAGATATAGATTTTCAATAGACCCTTTAGCTTGTAATGTTAAGCGTAATATTTTTCCAATTTCAGACCACGTGTCATTCTCTTGAGAACAATATTCTTTGTTTGAGTTGTATCCATATTCATTTGC
This sequence comes from Anthopleura sola, assembly GCA_023349425.1. NCBI lineage: Eukaryota > Metazoa > Cnidaria > Anthozoa > Actiniaria > Actiniidae > Anthopleura > Anthopleura sola. The sequence goes on along the minus strand of JALHLI010000016.1, from coordinate 5,037,410 downwards.
CTTATCATGCGCCACTGTTAAACAAGAAAATGATACTCTAGGGAATGATACGTGGACAGAAATGGGAAAACATTGCACCCAAACTGGAAAGGTCTAACTATTGCATCTTTGCATTCGTTTATCCCATCTTCTTTGTTTTTAATATTTCATGCCCATAAAAACAACATTTAATTTTTCTTGAGATTTGGCTAAGAAAATATAGTTCATAAAATTGTTTACTGCAAAGATAACATTCATACCTTGTGTGAGTAATAACAGGTGTCAGGAATATTATCTACTGCAAGAGATGCCATGCTACTGGCAGAAGACGACTTTACTGGAAGGTTTGATGCTATGTTATCTATTGGAAAGCAACAGAAGAAGCTAGTATATTTTTTGAATTTGTATATGACTGACTGGACTGACTGGACTGACTGGACTGACTGGACTGACTGGACTGACTGGACTGACTGGACTGACTGGACTGACTGGACTGACTGGACTGACTGGACTGACTGGACTGACTGGACTGACTGGACTGACTGGACTGACTGGACTGACTGGACTGACTGGACTGACTGGACTGACTGGACTGACTGGACTGACTGGACTGACTGGACTGACTGGACTGACTGGACTGACTGGACTGACTGGACTGACTGGACTGACTGGACTGACTGGACTGACTGGACTGACTGGACTGACTGGACTGACTGGACTGACTGGACTGACTGGACTGACTGGACTGACTGGACTGACTGGACTGACTGGACTGACTGGACTGACTGGACTGACTGGACTGACTGGACTGACTGGACAAATGAATGAATCTTACTAAGGTAAACAAAAATAAACCTTACTTCCTTTGCTCTCACAAATGAAACCAGATAACGTCGAGCATACTTGTAGCAGTAGTTGGTTAGCATCTTTCGTTAAAACACCACACTTGGCATCACCACTGACCTGTGGTTGTCCTTCCTTCCAAAAACGATTATCTACGGGCATTCCATTAATCCACTTGACTTGTTGCGTGACATTAGTCACGGTGTCACGCAAGCCAACATAATATGGATAAACTCCAAGTGTTATTTTGTCCAACATTCGAGTTGTGAGATTTGCTAATTTTTCTAAAGTATCAATGATAACCAAGTCTCCGCCTAGGCTGCGACATTTCTTACGTGCACTGTCCCATGTGCGAACTTCCTCAATATTGAAATAAAAGCACCAATTTTGTATTCCTATCCAGCCTTCCGAGCAATTAGGATTTTCAACTAAAATTAAGAAGTTAAGAAAGGATCAGTTGATATCTCTTTTTAATGAGCATGTACATAATTAATCACATCATGACCTAAGAAATTTCTGCAATTTGATTGGCTGAGAGCAGTGGTATTTCAACGTAATGTAAGCATTTGGTGAATGTAAAGATAATTGTTTGTTTGGTAATTGAACTTTTTTCAACTGATTGCTCGAGCCGGTAAGCTTATATTTTTCCTAGGTCGTGATATAAACTGAAATAATCGCATGGTTTGTACGCGATATTTGGCATAGAAACCACGAGTGATATTTAAAACAATTTTGAATTATTACTCGTCGTATAGACCTCATCGGCTTGGGTGTAATGTTGTCTCATTTCAGACCATGTGTCATTCCCCAGAGTATCATTTCATTGTTTAACGGTTGCGCATGAGAAGATACATGAATATGGATACAACTCACAACAAAGAATCTTATTCTCAAGAGAATGACACGTGGTCTGAAATGGGACAACATTACACAACATCTATTTATACAAAATATCACTACAAGCCATACTATTACCTATATTTATCGGTCTAATTTGTAATCAGAGAAACAATCTGAACAACTACTACATGTAAACTGCTCACAACAATGCTTACCTTCAATTGGAACTGCGTTGAATGATTCAATGCCTTGCAAACTACAACAATGTTCGTATGACGAATTGACCGTGCTGATTTGCTCAGACATCGATCTTCCACGCTGTAGAACATAGAACACACTAGAAGTGTTCACCCCAGCAGAATCGTAAAAAAAGTCAAGTGGAAAGCGCCGAGGATACAAGTACAAGCTTCTTGTAATTAGAGGATAACCATAACTGCTTGAAGGATAAATAAAGTACATTGGTTCTTGGAGATTTCCTGTAGTTTTGCGTGCAGAGAAAGAGAACTGGTTTTTCCAGTCACCATATTGTGGCATAGTTCCAACTTTGTAGAGCACGCTAGTACTATATGTTTTCGAGACGTAAAAACTATCTTCATCTGTAATAATAGTAATAATAATAATTATTATTATTATCATTATGGTAATGGTAATGGTAATGGTAATGGTAATGGTAATGGTAATGGTAATGGTAATGGTAATGGTAATGGTAATGGTAATGGTAATGGTAATGGTAATGGTAATGGTAATGGTAATGGTAATGGTAATGGTAATGGTAATGGTAATGGTAATGGTAATGGTAATGGTAATGGTAATGGTAATGGTAATGGTAATGGTAATGGTAATGGTAATGGTAATGGTAATGGTAATGGTAATGGTAATGGTAATGGTAATGGTAATGGTAATGGTAATGGTAATGGTAATGGTAATGGTAATGGTAATGGTAATGGTAATGGTAATGGTAATGGTAATGGTAATGGTAATGGTAATGGTAATGGTAATGGTAATGGTAATGGTAATGGTAATGGTAATGGTAATGGTAATGGTAATGGTAATGGTAATGGTAATGGTAATGGTAATGGTAATGGTAATGGTAATGGTAATGGTAATGGTAATGGTAATGGTAATGGTAATGGTAATGGTAATGGTAATGGTAATGGTAATGGTAATGGTAATGGTAATGGTAATGGTAATGGTAATGGTAATGGTAATGGTAATGGTAATGGTAATGGTAATGGTAATGGTAATGGTAATGGTAATGGTAATGGTAATGGTAATGGTAATGGTAATGGTAATGGTAATGGTAATGGTAATGGTAATGGTAATGGTAATGGTAATGGTAATGGTAATGGTAATGGTAATGGTAATGGTAATGGTAATGGTAATGGTAATGGTAATGGTAATGGTAATGGTAATGGTAATGGTAATGGTAATGGTAATGGTAATGGTAATATTGATGATGATGATAATGATGATATTGGTGCGTGGTGATTATGGTGATTTAATAATCATAATAAGGATGTAATAAAAATGATAAAAATATCATTTGTGAAGGAAAACAATTTTTCGTCTTCACCGATTTACGATGCATTTTGTGGTTGAAAACGCTATAAAGACCAGAAAAACTTGATTACACTGCAAAAATAGTCTTCCAGTTCCGTAGAAAACACTTCATAAAAGGTACATTTATTGAGGTTAATTATGATTCCATCTTAATTAAGTTATTTCTTGTATCCCTTACTTTTTTCACAAGATCCATTGTGAAAGAAGATGTCATCAATGGCTCCAAGCCCTGACCAACTCCAGTTCTGTATAACTTCAAGTACCACCTACAAATAAAGACAGAGGACTTTTTTAACAAGTAAATCAGTTACAAAATCACCAAAGAATCGCCAATTATCCATAAATAAAAATCCTCTCCGACAAGGCTTTCGTAAGTGACACCACCATTAGCATAAAGAAACACATGCATGTGGACTTCCCTGAAGATATTTGATTGATATTTGTTTGAGATAGCTCTTTGCTTTAGTGTTGTGTAGATGTGGAAAAAAAATATAAAGATCTAATTTTCATGAAAGCGCGCATGTGTAACATACGTTCCAACCGCGGGCGCGCATGTTCCCCTCCTGCTTGGAAAATGACAGCGTTCCCTCAGCCCACGTTCAGAGGCAAACTGATTCATATACGCGTTAGCAGAAAATTTTGAAAAATCGTTTCAATTTAAGTCCTAATTTGCTTGTTAACGCAAAATTTTAGTCCCGAAGACTTGCGCTCGTCCATTTGTTTGTAATTGGTGGTGTAATTGGTGGCTATGAAATTGATAATATTTAGATGATTACCTGATAGCTTCTTGTTTCGTTGATGAAGACTTGTGCTTGAACCCAACGATCTCCTCTATTACCAGACTTTATCCATGCGAGGTACTGAGTACTATTCTCTACTTTGATGTACACTAGAAAACAGCTCATATATTGCCCATACATATTGTAGTAAAAAGTCATGCACTTTGGACCCCGCATCAAAGAGCTTATTAGCCTTGCTTTTTCGCCTGGCTTATGAACGTTTACTTTGTCGTTAGCGTTATTATAGATGTAAAATCCTTTTCCTAAAAATGTATGAATAAATGGTAATATTAGAGAATCGATGATAGATAAGTCGTACGTTATTACAGTGTTAGCATGACTTCATACACCCTATGCATAAGGGCGTGGCCCTGGAAATACCTTAGTTCATCAGTTATTGAAAAAACCATTGCTTTCATTGTAAAGAGTATATCGATTTTAGTAATCTCCAAAAATTGCAGCTTACTAACATTAAATGATAAAAAGCTACAGCTGTTTGAAATTAGAAAGATTTGTATGGAAACAACAACCAAGGCCTGACCAGCCTCGTTTTCATGTTTTTGGCACATTTCAAATGCTTATAACTCTGCAGTGATTTAATATATAACAACAGAACTCTACCAAATTACTAATTTAGACATGCTCTTTCTTGTAATCAAAATATATTTTTGATATCATTGATGATTCATGGTGGTCGTTCCCAGTCTTTACTTTTTATGCATAGGGTGTATAGCGCGGTTTTTGTACAATAGGGAAAGATAGAGTACTGGCTTACAGCACGTACACGGTACAAAATGCCAAACATTTGAATTGGCTTCCCATACAAATTATTATCTTATGAGTGTGAAACACGGTACTGATTTATTCGTCACGGTACGTACAATATGCTGTAAATTAAAATTGCTTTCCGTTGTCTTCCAGTAATTCATCCAACCACAACGCGTAGTTACAGCTACGGTTAAATACGAATTTACAGCTCTATGGTCGGTAAAGGTGGCTCCGATTCTTACTTACCGCTTGTGTGATCGCTAGACGGGCCAGTGAAAAGGGTTGGTGAACGTTCTGAGCGTCTTAGCCATTCAAAGTCATTTAATGGGTCGTTCACCCAATTGCAGAAATCCTTATCAAAATTACAGTCACCTAAGGAAAGACATGTGCAAACTATTAGTATTATAACAGTTATCAGAGTAGAACTACTACTGTGAAAAGAAGAACAAATGAACAAATTATCTAGATTATTCTACTTTTTAGTATTGAGGGGGAAAACGTTATTAAGTTCGGGGACTACTTTCGCAAATAGTTAGTATTTTAAGATAAAATTTTACAATAAATATTTTAACACATAATTTACAATCGTAAATCCTCAACATGTAAAAATCAGCATGTGAGTGAGCGTTGTGTGCATAGAATACTGAATGTAGTGGTCGTGTGTGTGAGTGAAACTATCAACATGTGAGTGAGCGTTGTGTGCATAGAATACTGAATGTAGTGGTAGTGTGTGTGAGTGAAACTATCAACATGTGAGTGAGCGTTGTGTGCATAGAATACTGAATGTAGTGGTCGTGTGTGTGAGTGAAACTATCAGCATGTGAGTGAGCGTTGTGTGCATAGAATATTGAATGTAGTGGTAGTGTGTGTGAGTGAAACTATCAGCTTGTGAGTGAGCGTTGTGTGCATAGAATATTGAATGTAGTGGTAGTGTGCGTGAGTAAAACTAACAGCATGTGAGTGAGCGTTGTGTGTATAGAATATTGAATGTAGTGGTAGTGTGTGTGAGTAAAACTATCAGCATGTGAGTGAGCGTTGTGTGCATATAGAATATTGAATGTAGTGGTAGTGTGTGTGAGTGAAACTATCAGCTTGTGAGTGAGCGTTGTGTGCATAGAATATTGAATGTAGTGGTAGTGTGTGTGAGTGAAACTATCAGCTTGTGAGTGAGCGTTGTGTACATAGAATATTGAATGTAGTGGTAGTGTGTGTGAGTGAAACTATCAGCTTGTGAGTGAGCGTTGTGTGCATAGAATACTGAATGTAGTGGTAGTGTGTGAGTGAAACTATCAACATGTGAGTGAGCGTTGTGTGCATAGAATATTGAATGTGGTGGTCGTGTGTGTGAGTGAAACTATCAGCATGTGAGTGAGCGTTGTGTGTATAGAATACTGAATGTAGTGGTCGTGTGTGTGAGTGAAAAGTGTCCCCAATTAGTCCCTTTCCAAGTTCCCTGCGCCATCTTGAAAGGTAGCCGGGCCTTTTCAACGAAGCGAGACTAACGGTGAGCTTGCAATGATAGACAACGTTTTTAACACCTTGACAATTATTGAAGAGCTCGACATCTGGAAAACCATCTAACTGAAAACACCACTCATGTTGTCTGTTACGTTGTCCATTTAGATGTTCAAGACACTTGACATGATCGTTTTGATGTTCTATTTTTTTTTTTTTTTCGAAAACTTATAACATAATATCATATGTAACTAATAGTAATTGTCTAAGGGCCCACAGTAATTGGCGAAAGCTGTTGTGGTGTCCCCGCCATTCAATTCACTATTTCTTGTTTTCATTTTTTTCCTCCCAGCTACCAATCTACCAAACTGATCACTGATTTTGTTTTTAAAAGGCGAAGTTAAATAAAATGAAAATAAAAAAATTTGTTATTATGTCTTTGTCCTCGCAAGCTCATCGTTCGTCTCGCTAATTGAAACTACTGTAATGAAAAAAGAGGTGCCAGTCAAGTCAGTCACACAAAATAATTCATAGCTTGAATACCAATAATAACCTATGACAGTAAAAATAAAGTAAAAGACCAAAATTCAGCCTTGTTTTAGCTCAATAACACCGCCGAGGCTGGAGTAGATAAATCTTCGACTTGAATATTTTGTTCTGTGGTCAGTCAAGCGAATTCAGGAAACGGTCAAGAGAGCATAAATAAGAGAGGGAAACTTCTTAATATCGCGCGCGCCATGTGATTTATATAGCGTCAAATATAAGGGGAACCCTGAAATAGTTTCCACGTCAGGAAAGCCGTCAATCTTTATTCAATTGCAGAAATCATGGAAAGTGTCTTTCAAAATAGAGAACTAAGAAACAAAGGCATGCTTAAGTCCACATATGAACAAGGTACCTTCTTGAGTTTTCGAAATGTCAGTGTGTTATCAGCTTGCGTTGCTATTTACAAGGTTCAATCATTCTCTTTTCTCATCTCTTCTCTTCTATGATTCTTTTTCGCTCTTTTATCCCTTTTTACTCAATCTTATATTTCCCTTTCCCTCTCAGCGATCTCTATTTCAGCACCCTGCATCTGCTGTAAGTGATACCAAACTTTATTGGCGTATTGCATCAAAGGTAAGTAAATACAAACAATCTTAAGATTCATTACTGCGATTCTCAATATTCTGCGAACTCAGACATTTCAACGGCTTGTTGTGAAACTGGTTTTTCGCTGCCGTCAACCAAAACTTATCAGTCGGTACCTTTTATATTTTTGACTGGCGGCAGTAAAAAACTAAATTCCAACGAGAAACTCGCGCAACTACCGAGTTTGCAGAATATTGAGAATCGCAGTAATTGCCAGTTATTTAATTTGATCAAAAATAATTTAAATAAATTGATGACGAAAAGTGTTAAATTTGATGGATAAATTATCTTCGATATCCCCTCAATCGGTGTACTTTTAACGGCTTAGGATCTGATTCAGAAAATTTTTTTTTTTATTATTATCAGACAAAACGAGTGAAAAACAAACCTTTTTTATTTTCAGCTCAGTTTATTATTGGTTGATAATTTCTCTTCCGAATTGCTTCTAGCTCGGAATCATCCAAGAATATAACTCATAAGTTCAAAAGATTTCAGATTTTACTTTATAGAAAACAATCAACACATTTACCTGGACTTTCGCTGAGAACATAACAAACCATTGCTAAAACAGTTAAAAACCCCAAAAGCGCTCCGTTGGCCATCCTTCTTCCTCGAGCTCTTCTTATACTTGTGATTCCGTCAGTTCAGAACTAGTCAAACCAGGAACAGCATTTTATCTAATTCAGTCAATAAAACGTGCTTGTTAGTGCTGCTAGTTGTTGAAGAAGATATGATATGTCAACCGATCAGTGCAATACTGTTTTGTAGCTAGATGCAATGTGACACACCTTTGCGGAGCATCTATGACGGCACCTGCTGTTATAAGTAGGTGAGAACTGACAAGCAGTCATGATTAATTCTCCACTTTCAAGTGTCCTCATCAAGATGGAATATTCCTATTGACGCGGACTTCTTTTAAATTCGAGAAAAATCATTTTAACCATAAATGTCGGTATTTTACTTCATGATAAAGTAGATTTTTCCCTTTAGAATTGCGAACATGACTTAATGACTGTTCACACTAGTAAATATATACTTTGCGCACAAAACTTTTAGAAATGTTGTCATGACTACTAGCAGTATTTAACAAGAGAGGTCTAACTTTGTTAATTGCAGATTTAAACGTTTTATCGTCTTAATCTAATCATTTCTTATTTACAATTTAGTTCCGAATTCCAATTTTTCTCAAAACACCTAGACGTAATCTTACGTTAATAGTCAAGAAATAACTGATCAAATTTGCTTTTATTATCGTTTTGCCGTGTCCTGTTTTGCCGTGTTATCTGCTTGTTGTCACTCTTATCAGCTGGAAGGATTTCTCCTGAATGGAGTCTGATTAATATTGTCAAAAAGCACTTTTTTTCATTGTTTACTTAACAATACTGACTTTGAGACTTGGTGTGATGCTACAAGGACTTCTCAGTCTTCTCGCATTTCCTCTGTAGTTTTGATCCAGTACGTAGGAGGCTAGTAATCTACTTGAACGCTCAAGATTGTTTCAGAAATGATGACTTAAGATATTATCATTTGAGATTTGAAAAAGGAAAATTTTGTCCCAAATATTAATAAATTCAAACTAAAAAATATAATTAAAATTAAAAAGTGTATAGTGAAACGTGAAATGCGTGTACGATATACGATATAAGAAATAAGACATTTTGGGTAATAGAAAAAAATCACCTTATTAATTACCAAATTATGAAGAAAACAAAAATGAAAAAATGAAAAAATGAAAACATAGAAAAAACTTCTATTCATTTGTTTGTTTATTCATTAAAAACATTTTGAATGAAAATTTTTGATTTCAAAAGAGAGTTCTGATTTTGAAATAGCGTCTAGTTATTTTAGAATCATTTCTTTCGTGATTTCAAATATAGATCAAAATATGTTTAGCGAGAAACTTGACTGCATACATGGCATCATTTGCATCCTGACATTAGTGGACACCATTTGTCATAGTTTTCCGGCTTTTGATATTTCCCCATCTTATGGCCGAAACTACACAAAAAATCATCCTCGCCTACGTTTACCCATTCCGAGTGGAGGGAAAAACTGGGTCGAGGTGGCATTGCAGTGCATTGTGGGAATCTTTTAGGCGACAAAATAGAAAGCGACATGGAAATATGTGCCTCAAAACAGTCCCACAATGCACTGCAATGTCACCTCGACCAAGTTTGTTTCCTCAACTCGTAGTGGCACTGAATACACTATGTTCTTTCTGATATGATCATCAAGAAAAGCACTTTAGGTGCAACTGAAACAACATGACATCGAATAAGATAATACACCTTAAACAAACTGGAACATAAGCCACATATTGTTGATATTATTAAGTTATACTTTTCCCTCTCAGTGTGAGCTTACTACAGTTGAATAAACCCTAGGGTGAAATTGTGTCAAAAACTAATTTTAAAATCGTATGCTGAGCTAACACTCTGGAGATGGATGACAGAGATTTGCTTTCTTTTGCCGCTAGTTTTCTTTTTTTTTCGGTTTTCTTGATTCAATCATCCTATCTATATATTCATCCATCCATCATTCCTCTTTTTCATCCATCCATCATTCCTCTTTTTCATCCATCCATCCATCCATCCATCCATCCATCCATCCATCCATCCATCCATCCATCCATCCATCCATCCATCCATCCATCCATCCATCCATCCTTCCATCCATCCATCCATCCATCTTTCTTTTTCACCTATTCTTTTGTTGTTTCTATAACAGTCACTTTTACAGCGTTGACGAAAAAGATTAAAGATATGGGTTCAAATCCCATTCTAAGCCTGCTTTTTCCCCAGTGGCAATGTATGGTCGCATTCGCACTTTTATTCTCTATATATCATTTCATGCTGCGGATAATGATATGCTATTAGTATATATACAGTCAACATTGCCTAAAAATCTCCCCAAAAAGTAAATCAAATCGATTATCATGCATGTGGTCTACACAAAGCTTTCAACAAGGGATATGAAGCAGTTTCAGTGGCAAATTAGTTGTAGTTTCCAGCTTTGTTTGAATACTTTGTGTTGGAATCGGTGGATCGATGTGTGAAAAGTGGTACATTAAGACACAGGGAGTCCACTATAGAAAACCTAATAGAAGAATTGAAATAAAACAGAACAGTTCCCAGTTCAACGTACGTAAATATACTTAATGAACACACAGAAAACTATAGAAAATTTTGTTTGTTCGTTCGTTCGTTCGTTCATTCGTTCGCTTCTTTCTTTCTTTCTTTCTTTCTTTCTTTCTTTCTTTCTTTCTTCCTTTCTTTCTTTCTTTCTTTCTTTCTTTCTTTCTTTCTTTCTTTCTTTCTTTCTTTTCGGAATATCAGAATAAATAGACAACAATAGAAATGGCTATTTTCCCTTAAACGGCATGTATTAACGAAATTTTAAATGGTAAAATGAGATTTTGCATTGTGGCACACCGCCTCCTAATTTCGTCCATTTTTTATAGAAAAATTAAAAAATACTTGTGAAAGGTAATGTATATACGTGTTATAAAAGTTAGAGAAGCATTGTTATCTTTTTGATTAACTATTTCCTTCAATTATTGTACGAAGGAAGCTCCCATGGTTTATCGAAATAACTTGATCAATTCAAAGGGCTTACATTCATGAAGAACAATCTTCCATTTGTCAATTTGTTTTACATCCAATCAAAAGAGGTATTTTCTCTACAGGGTTCTGAACGTATAGAAGATGGATTTCTCAACTCAGTTTGAACGCAATAAACTATGCTTAAATAATGAGTTGAAAGCATACAACCTGACACATTCGTAATCAAGATTATAGATTCAGTTTTTTTCTGTAGGGAAATTATGAAATTTTAGAAGAAAACAAGCATTTACCAGAATCAGGCGTTTTAAAAATTTACGATCAAAAAAAGTTCATAACAGAAACTACCGAGAAAAGAAAACATTATCAGTTCATCGTCAGAACAGTCGACTAATTCTAATTCCCTAATTCTTGGGTATTTTCCAATAATAATTCCGTCTGGATAAAAGCTTAAATAGGTAAACAATTCCATGCAACCGAATCACTCAAATCTCGCAAGTATTGTACTGCTAATAATATATCACCCATCGAAAATTCACTTGAATACAAGCGACACCTTGCAACAATAATGCTGGAACAGTGTATTCTATAGTAAATACGAACATGTAAATATAATTTATCAAAGTTTTTCGTGTTCTAAAGAGAGGAAAATTAATCACTCGATTGTAATTTTGAGCTTAAAGGCATAAATATTAAAAACACTAAACCTTGAGAATATTAAAAAAGAAAATTATATTACTAAAAACAATATATATTTATTGAACTTTATATTGCTTTCATGTTTTCATGCTCTTGGAGCCAGGGTTTTAAAACATTTTTTGAATTGTTTACATCTTTCTTCATAGAACTCCTCATAATTTTTCAACTCTGTAAAAAAAATTGTTTTCATAAAAGAAGGAGTTATTCTATATCAATAACAATGACGATGAATTCGCGTTTTTGTTTGAAAAGAAACAACAAACAATAGAAATTATGTCAACCAAACCTGATGTAAATTTTGAAGAATCTTTTTTGTATTTGCTTTTAGGGGAAATTTTGCTATATTCGATCCCAGGAAAGTAAATAATACAATTTTACGATAAATTTTATGACTTGGAAATAAATTTTCCGTTGATAATTTAAAGAACTGTATTCATTAAAGCAAAAATACGAAACAAGAACTAACATACAAACAAGCAAACTAAAACGAACGAAGCGAACGAAGAAACAAACGGTCCTTGAGCTGACGGGTGAATTACGTCATAATGAAACAGGCAATTGTATCTCTTTGGAATATTTTTCTTGTTGTACATGTTTACTTGTTTGTTTGTTTGTTTGTTTGTTTAAGTAAAAGCTAATATAGTTACCACGGTGTGGTGTTGATAAAATTCTTGGCTGAGTTTGATGGAACAGATTAAGCTTATGGATTTTTTTGACCTGCATATTTTAGAAACTGAATTATTACAAACGTATACACTTATAATCTAAACACCAGAGATCTGACTACAAGTTCAATTTTTTTTCTTTTCATTTTAGATCTAGCTTCAATTTTTCATTCGATGTAACATTACGAGGACAGAATAATATTATTTTTAAATTTAACAAGCCATAATTTGAAAGATTATACTAATTTTTAATATTCTTAATATAGCAACAAAAATATCAGCTAAATAAAGTGTAAGTGCTTGCAAAAAAACATTTCCAACCTACGTTTCGACGCTATTGAAATTCGAATATACTAAGTTTTTGAAAGAATAAGATTAGAAAAGATATTGAATATCATAAAAGGAAAAAGAAAAGATGTTTTCCCCTTGCAAGTCAAAAAAAAAAAAAAAAACGATAAAAAAACGATAGAACGATACCTTAACACGACTGTTGGTCATCCATAGTATTCCAACAAAGGCTGAAGGACATCCCTTTGCGTTCTGTCCAAAGTATAGATATATACTTATATTTGTGCTATTTTTAGAGAGTTCAAAAACAGAGATATTGGATATTGTATATTCAAAAGGATTTTGCTTGAGGCTGCATGTGCTTCTAAAGTCAATAATCAGAATTAACAAACGTAGGCAGATGTATTAACACATTTGCATGCCGGTTTAAGAGATGTATACTGATCAGTTTTACTCTTGAGCCGCTCAGAAAAAGCAAGAAAGAAAAGAGAAAAAACTAACTAAATATGATATATAATAAGAGATATACGAAGTTGACATTATAAGTCACAAGAATTTTTTAGCGAAGTATTAAACCGTTGGGTTAATAAAAACTGAGCAAACATAACAGACATGGAGTGTTTGACAGCAAACGACTAAATAGTTGTTCGTCAAATGAGAAAGCTAGAACTTATTAAAAAACGAAATAATTTTGAAAGATTGGAGTTCAACTTCTGAGTTAATAAATGATTGACAGCTGACTCTCTGACTAGATCTGAATCTTTTCAACATTAATGAATGTAAGTTTATAAGAATATATTTCAATTTTCCAAAGTATAAACTTTATACTGACTGATCTAACATATATGTATACATATATCGTGTGTATATGACTATAGTTATTCATACAATTTTCATGGCAATCATTCAGAAAATTAATTTTAAAATTCATAACTATTAAGCGCATTAATAGAGAATAGAAGGTTTTTAGACATTCTTTGTGCAAACAAGTATTTTTTTCCGAGTTTTTAGGAAAAGTTGAGTGACAAAAATTTAAGGCCAGTTGTATTGTTTCTGTTTAATTGGACGCCGGACTTTGTTGTTGCAAACTCAGGTCGCTAACGTTTTGTTAATTTTCCTGTATATTGTAATTCATTTTATTTTGTATTATATACTCGTAAGTGACATGCTTCGTGTAAATATCTATCTTTCTGTGTTTGAGGAAAAATAAAATGTTAATGTTAGGGCTTTGTGTCATTTTTGGTTAATGCATGGACTCTAGACTTTGTTGTTGCAAACTCAAGTCGTTAACGTTCTGTAAACATTCTCTTTACGTAGGCAGAGCAGAAAAACGACAAGGCTGCTGCTGGCATTCACGATTTGTTTCTTTAACTGGAAAGCTATAATCGTTTTATTTGTGTTATAGTTGATTAAAATATCATCTATCCCGAACTGTACAAGGCGTCATATCTCTAAACCGCATTCACTAAATTTTGATCGCATTTGATATTTTGTTCTTTGGCCCAAAAAAAGAGCGTGTTTACCACATATTGAGCATAAAAGCGCATAGCTTTCCTTTTAACAAGAGGTCAAAACCGGTTTTTCTGTTCTGTCGATCCTAAACCGAATTAACTAAATTTTGATCACATTTGATGTTTTGTCCATTGGCCCCAAAAAGAGCGTATTTACAAAATATTGAGCTTAGAACCGCATAGCTGTCCTTATAAAGAAAGGCTAAAACCAGTTTTTCTGCTCTGTCCTAGAAAAGTGTATTCAGTAATCGGGCCACGTCCCTCACTTCATTCTGTATTGTTACAGTGCGAACCGAAAAACCGTGGGCACCCAGAAATATTTCAGAAATCGTGTATCGTTCATTGAACAATCTGAAACAACTCTCTAACTGCAAGAAGTTGGACAGATTAATAAACTTCTCACAGTTAGAAAGATTGTTCAACGAACGATAAACGATATCCGAACTATTTCTGGGTTCCCACGGGTTTTCGATTCGCACTGTAAGAAAACATCACTTTTCTCCTAAATTACAGATATTCAGTATCTATACGTTCTATAATTATATTTTCTCGGCTAATTATGCTTGTAGAATTAAAATTTACAATATCGATGATCTATTTGATGAAGTATTTTCTACCAGATCTCGATGTTATTATTGCTGTTCGTTTGTGCCATTAGACTACACATATTGCATGGTATAGAGAGTATATTGGGTATAATACATACATATTATGTATATCACGCATATATGATTATTTAATCCTGTGATCATGATGTTGTCAAATTTTGCTTTAGAGGTTATATTGCTAGAGTAATAAACATTATTAACAAAAATGGTGTCAAACGTCAATCCTCCTTCACATTTGCGACGCAATCATAAAGTCCACATACGTAACCTTTTTTATAATGCCTTCAATACTGATTCTACATGAAGTAAATAGTCGAATGGAAAAATATTTCTTTATTTGAGTGATGCATCTTTAAGATACAAAGGTTTATACTTCCAATTTGCTTCAAGGGGTTTTTCTCCAGGTTCTCTAGTTTTCCTTCCTCTTCAAAAATAAACTTCTAAATTCCAATTCGATCACGAAACGAGGGCCACAGGTTTGTTGGACTTTGGTTATTAAGTGCTACCCTTGATAAACAAGGGCGATTTTAATCTTTCATTTTATATTCAGTAGCTGCAAACTAAAGCCCTATTCCAAGTGCTTCTGCCAGCCCCCGCATAAGTTATAGCACTCACTTCTCGGAAAGCAGAAATCACCTGACAGAAACAATGCTCAAATGCTACATATCAAGATTTCCATAATTAGCTAGCGAAGTAAAATTAACTTTGCTAAAAAAATTGATATGATACACGAAAAAAGAAAAATAAGAATTGTCGAATTCTATGACGTTTGTTACATATTGATGACAATTTTCTTTGTCAACAACCTTTTTAGAACGTAAACTGGATAAAATAGCAATTGTTCAAAGCTTACCAGTTCCATTAGCTCTTTTTAGAGAACACAGATCAGTTCCACGTACTGTTGAGATTGAGAGAGGTGAATATGAATACAAAGCAAGGGGGTAATCTAAACTTTCCTTTTCATATCACCTAATCAGCTAACGCAACAAGATCTAGACGTTGCTAAGTGATAGCAAGATGATTCCCAAGTTTCTTTTTTGAAAACTGTTAATGTCGTTAGGTTGTTGAACTGCTTTGAGATATAATCATGTCCTTTCCGAGAAAATTTCTATCTTGTTATTAGTCCGCTCATGAAAACAAATTAAAGGACAAATTATTAAGTAAACTGAAGCGCCTGAATTTTCATATAATTATATTCATACAGTCAATGTTATCCACACATTTGAGCGTTTAAAATAATAAAAAGTAGAATTACAATGTTATGGTATACTTTTTCAAGTCCAATTTTGAAATATAAAGTTGAGCATTAAAATAATTTCTTGTAGAAAATCTAAATCAGTGAATTGCTAAACCTCAGTTTGAAACAACTATCTAATAACCTATTTACTATGTAAATATTGTGTGTAAATAGTTTGGAATACAAACAAATAACTCGTCGTTTTTGGCTCGAATTTCAAGTCACCATGCAACATTTAGTGACTCTTTGGCCGTAATGGATCGAGATTAAAGTTCTCATCCAAATACGTGTATTTATTATAATTTTCCCATATTCTCTCCGCAAATTTGGAACATTGACAGCTTATACAATTCTTGATAGAATATTAAAATAAAGTGGGGCCGTTGTTTACGAGATTTAGCCGAACAATGCTGTCTTCTCCCAATATTTGCCCCCAGAAATACAGCATGCTAAATTGCATTACAATATGAAAACCATCAAGGCATATATCGTGAATATAACCTATTAAAGACAATAGGGCTAATAACACTGCTACGTCCGTAAATTCGCCAATTGCAAAACGAGTGGGGGCTTGGGGGCGAGTTGCGAACGCAAAGCATGCATGGATTGTTTGGCTGGACAGAAAAAAAAGATTTTTTTTAGGAATCCTGTAATATTGGATGTCTGGCGCGTTTCTAAAGTTATTTGTGCAGCCGGGAACACAACAATTTGAATGTTGAGGCATGTTCTCTAACTAGCAATGGCGAATTCGTCCAGCCAAACAATCCATGCATGCTTTGCGGTCGCAACTCACCCCCAAGCCCCCGCTCGTTTTGCAACTGGCGAATTGTTTGTTTGTTTGTTCTTCCCGCACTTTTGTCCTCGATAGGCAGGTTATTGCAATGCACAACTACAGCTATTTCAAAAAGACGTTGAATACTTAATAATGCATACTGAATAGTGCATTCCAAGACCAAAGGGCATTGTGGGTCACATTAATTTGAAATAGAAAGTAAATATACAGCGAATTGCTCTCTATATGTAGCTAGTATATTGTTTAGGATGAAATGCACTATTAAAAAATAAAATAAATCATTATTATTTATTTTACTTTAGACAATATTACATGACCCAAAATGCAATTCGGTCTTGGAATGCACTATTCAGTATGCGGTATTCAGTATTGAAAGTTTTTTGAAATAGCTGTATATATTAAATTTATGTACAATGTATGTACATATAACTATACACAGCTATTGCAAAAAAAGCTTAGTGAAGGTTATGTTGCTTGTTGCGATTTGCATGCTGCATACTGCATACCAAGCCTGAAATGCAGCAGTGTGGGTGATGTGAATTGAAGTAGCGAAAGGTCACAACAATATGAGATTTTATCAAACTTTGTCAGCTGCAAGTTTTTCCAGCATATTCTTTTCTGTGCTGACATTATTTACATATGAATATTATACATTTCAAGCTTGGTAAGCGACATGCAACATGCAGAATGCAAAAAGCAACATGCAACAAAACCACCACCAACATTTTTTTGAAATTGTTTTGGAATTAAAAACTTTTAGTGTTCGTATAAAAATATTTTATCATGAAACATATACTGCACACCCAAAAGTAACTATACAGATTATGTTCTAAAACATAACATAAAAACATTTTATAAAAAAGAAATTAAAAAAGAAAAAGAAAAGAAAGAAAATTACTATGACCAACAAGACAAGATGTTATGATTTTACCTTAAGTCTAATCTTGTTTGCAACTTTGTGTGCCTCAACATCCAGTGGTACGGCGTTTCTTTTCCCTTATGTTTCAGTTGACTTTATTTCGAAGTGTTCTGTACATCAAGGAAACACAAGAAAAAAATTCAAAAAGATACCATGTACACAAATCAAATACACAGCTAAGACGTGGAATATTTTAGCTTTTACACAGAGTGTACTCACCTAGAAACGTTAGCTTAGTCACTCAGTTTATCGCTGTTACTTGCAGCCGTGTAGCAAGATACCTTGTTAGTATGGAAAACTGAAATGGTATCAACTATGATCCTCTTCGCTTTTGGCTACTGTATAGTCTTCAAACTGTTGTTCTGTATATCAAAAAACTTGCTTTATGTATAATGGCAATATATTCTCCTTCGCCGATTCCTAGTTTATCATAATCTTCATTATTTTCTCCTGTTCCTACGTTGGAATAGTTTACAAATTGTTGACAAACTGAAACTAAGTTAAAATTAACTTAACGAGGAAGTACCGGTCCACAAATAAACAAACAACAGATGTTTAAAATAAAAGAAAGTAAAACCATTCTTACTTTAAATGATTAATATTAAATCTTACGTTGAATTCGATGGTCAATATTTCCAATATATTCTTGAAATTTCTTCCAAAAACGAAACATGTATAAGATTAACGACAACTGATCCAATAAGTCTCACTATCGAATCAATTTCATTTAACTTGCGGAAGCAAGTTCACAAACAGAGCGTAAGTCTTTATTTGCTTTTAGCATCCCAACTTCTGCTGATGTGCAGGTTTCCAACAGTGTTAAGCCAATAAAAGCAAAGCATCATTGGCGAATTTCGTTATGACCATTCAGCTGCGTGTGAAATTTTGATTTAAGGTGACTAAAGTCTTTAGAACTTCCTGCATCGAAAAAACAAACATCTGTCGAACTTGGTCAAAATGGCAATTTTTTTGAGAAAATCCTATAAAGTGAAAACAATTTTAAATGTAACAAAACTGACATATAAATTATTAAGTGATTTATTTATTTATTTTATTTATCATAATCGCCCATTATTTAACGATGCACAATGCAACATTGCGTGCCACATCACACTAAAATTTAGAATATTGTATTCTGATTTATTTTGTTGTATTATCGTTGTAAATTAAGCGGAAAAACCGAGATTTTTCCTGTTTTCTCTGCTAAAATAATATTGTAATCACAGCGTTGCACCGTGTATCTGAGTCTTATACATATTTTTTTTAATGAGCCCGCATATACCATTTTTTAAGACAAAGTCGTTGTAGCACCTGCTTTTCAGGATGCAATATTTCTTTTCCAAGTCCTACTTAAACTACGACATATTTTTCAAAAATTGTTTCTTTGAAAATATATGACAGCTGCTTGTTAAGATATCTTTTCGGTATTTTTTTTAAAAAAAATAATCTTTATTGGAAAATTATGCGAATAGCATGTTACAAAACCATTCTGATAAACTTTCGATTGGTAGAGGTTTCTAGCTAGTAAGAATAAAACAATGGAAAACTCGAATAGTTTACCTATAAAAAGATACGCATCTATTTTATGCCGAAATAGTATCAAAACAAACTTGCGAATTTATATAGCAATACCTCATGTTTACTATATACTGTGATGTTGATATGCCAACCATTTTCACAAAAGCTCTTCACAAGTTGCATTGCCAATCCATCTGTTGTTTGTACATGAATAACAAAGCCTTACGTCACACAAAATCGCTAACCTATTGACTGCTGTTTTAATTTCCACTTTTTTCCAGCCCTACTGTTTCCATTTCTTAAGAATGTTTAAAATCACAGTTGGGCATACTTTCTGTCGTGAATAAATCACGTTTGAAAGCCAAAATGTATCGCTAAGGTGCATGAGATATTGATTATAAGAACAGAATCTAGCCAACCATGGCTTCGAGTTCTACAAGATATATAATTCGCTTGAGAAACTTATTCGAAAAACAGTTGAAAATACATAATGAGCCTTTCAAATGACAAAATTAGCAATTTAAGGAACTTTAGCTAGGGATTCTCAATAATCTCCCACTGACCTCACTTTATTTTTAACATTAATCATTATTTCAAATTTCACCTTTTTTTTTTTTTTTTAGGTCAGATATAGTTAGATGTAGGAAGGAAAAAGGACTGAAATATAACATGCAAATGTCTTCACTATATTCTATATATTTTTGTTTCACGGTTTCTATTTTTTTGTTTTTCAGTTGGTTTTTTGTTGTTGTTGTTTTTGGGTGTTAGTTATTCTTTTGTTTGTTGTACATTGCATTTTGTTTCTTAGGCTGGTTAATTGGTTGGTTGGTGGGTGGGTGGGTGGGTTGGTTTGGGGTTATTATTGTTGTTTGTTTTTGTTTTTGTTGTTTTTTTTTTGTTTTTGTTTTTTTGTTTTGTTTTTTTTTTGCCTTGATACATGAATGCCAATGAGTGTTACGATTTTAGCTTGCATTATTTCAAATTCCACATGTCTGGAAATAGTTTGTACGATATTGTACTGAAGTTAACCTTTCCTAATTTAGATTTAGAAAGGTGGAAAAGGAATACACATATAATGAAATACCCTTTGAGGATAATATAGGGACGTACGATCATTATTCGATGTAAACCGCTATTTTTGAAGACCACAGACTTATTTGCGCAGGCTTAGACTCGTTTATAAGTCAGCTATTCAAGTCAATCGAATGTGAAACTGGAGTATTAGGTTCTGTATCATTTGTAATGATTTGGCAAATCGTATAGAGCTATTAATTGAGTTTAGAGTAGTGAATGGGTATTTAGTATAATTGTATGCTCTTTTAATGAGGCTGAACGCAGTTTAGGCAAAGTTAAAAAGAACAGAGACTTCCGGTCAGCGGTTTCGCACGCCAGGGTATTGGGGGGGCCCATCTCAGGCAAGGGGCTACTGGCAGTCTTTGCAGCGAGTTAGTGTGCTTTCTAGAATTTTCGTGTGGTTTTTTGCTGGTTTTTTCGCTCCTTTTTTCCCTAACCAGTGATTCAAACAATGTCAAGCAGCTCATCAACTGTTTCCACGGCGGGGGAGACAATAACAACGTCAACAGCAAGCTCTGTGAGCCTATCGGCGGATGTTTTAACTGCCATTCAAGATGCTGTCAAGCAGGTTTTCACGGCCGAGGCTGTCGCTGCAAACACGCCACGTTTGCCGTCTCTAAGCAGTGATTCACCACTCGTTTCGTCTTCAAATCATCTTCAAGTTTCATCTGGAGGTATGTGGACCAACACTGTACCGTCATTTCTTCGTACTTTTACCCTTCCCGGTTCTGTTCATTCAGCCCCCGCTAGTCAATTGCCCAGCCTTGCCACAAACCTCACTACTGGGAGCTCAAATGGCGTTCTGTTCACTTCTACTGGATCGGTTCCGTCGGTGGTCTCTCCCGGGCTACATCAACCATTTGTGATTGGCCCTGGCTACTCTCCGGTGCCAGCTAAGCTCGTGATGCAAATAGTGGCCGGAAAATTTATTGATCTCAACGATTTGCTCCCAGCCAATTTGCTTCCAATCTCTGAATCTGAACCACAACTTATGCTGGATGGACGACTCGTCCTTACCAGTCAACCAAAGAAAGAAAGGCGGAAGTTCGAGGATATTGTAAGCTGGATCGAAGCGTTTTCAGTTTACACTATGGTCCTAACGTCCTTCAACCCTAAACGTTGGCGGGATTTACTTCGTTACAAGTTGTTAATCGTTCGCACGTACCGCCATTTCTCTGGAAAAGCGTGGCTGCACTACGACCAGGCCTTTAGGGAACACGCAGCGGCGACGAACATCGTGGATTGGTCTCAGATGAATGTACAATTGTACAATTTTCACACTGCTGGTTCTGCCTCTAAACAATCGAATGTTTGCAGGTCATGGAACCGCGGCCACTGCTCTTCGCCGTACTCAAGCTGTTGTTACGCCCATAGGTGTTCCAGGTGTTCCGGAGGACACAAGGAAATCGAGTGCCCACAGAAGACATCGTACTCTTCATCCAGAAAACGGGACTCTTCTCCCCCAGTGGACACCAACCGTTACAGGAAGGCCTACAAACAGTGAGCGAATGTTCAGTCTCATTCAACATTGTTGTGTTTATACTGTGGTTATTTCGGCCAGCAGGTGATCAATTGTCTGGAATTTTTCTATCAATTGTTAGTTACTTTGCCAATGTGATTTGACATGACTGCGATCCCCGTTAGACTTGTTGTTACAATAACTTAGTAGTTGGCATCGATTAGGGCCTAGTTAGAGCTACCTCAGGTTGTAGTGAGGTGATAATACTGGTCGTTGACTAGCCAAAAAAAAAAAAAAAAAAAAAACCTGGTAATAGAAGGACATTGTATAATAGTGTATTGCGCCTATTTGTAATCTATCTGGGACCACTCCGGTGCGTGTGGGTCGGTACGATGAGTTTGGCTGCTGGAACTCATCTAGCCGGAGACGTTATACCCCCCCCCCTCTCTGGTTCAACCCATCACTCAATCAAATAGTCATTATAATTTATCGCGGCATTGTTGCGCTATCACTATTAATTAATCGATGCTTTGTTGCGCTATCAATATATGTCTACAAGGATGGATGGCTGGTTCCACAGAGCCTTACTACGACCGGGCGTGTTATCCGCGGCTAGTAGGCGGAGCGCGGGATGTGTGGGGTAGCGCGTGTATGCTGCCTGTGGCAAGCGGCCTGGTGGCTGCCATTGGCGCATCCTGGTAGTTGTGTTCCCCGTCTTGCTGCGCAGGGGTCAATTATGTCTTCGATTGTTGCGCTAATTGTTGCATGTTCTACTTGGGTGGCTCAGGCCGTACCTTAGCCTGGTATGCTACCCTCTGCGTTAGGGGTGGTAAGCGGTGTGTTTTTTGCCTTCCGTTGCCATAGATATGGTAGTTACATTTTGTGCCTCTCTTGCTGTAGAGTGATCAGGTGCATAGACTATGCGCCGTCTACCGTTGCGCTAATCGTTACGTGTTCTCTCGGTACCGCGACTGCGAATATCATCTCTGCAACATGGTTGGACAAGTGGCAGCCAGACATCCCTCGCGGTCAGGTAGATCAGGCGCAAATAGTCGGAGAAGCGTGGCTTATGCGAGCTAATTAGTAAGATATGCCAGCCTACCTGCGTGCCGTGGGAGTGGCAGGCATCCAACTCGGGCGGTGCAATGAGCTATCCGCTGTGAGCGGTCGCTGCGAGTTTTGCCGGACACATCATCAAGTCGGCGTGCCATATGCTCGCCTCGATTGCAGTATAAGGCGTGGGGGCTATCTGTGTGGGGGTATATGTATATACGGGAAGTAGTCGTGTAAGCGGAGGTGCTCCGTGGCTTTAGTATCCCCAGGTTATCCCACACTTTGGTGCTGATGGTTCAATTATTGCCTTCCAGTGATCCGATGGTCTGAGCCCCCGGTTCATAGCGTGACCCCCCTCCTGGCCGACCGCTTCGCGTTCGAGCTGAGGAATTATCCAGATCGTGACAAGGTAGATTTTGTGGTCAATGGTATTCGTGAAGGGTTCAAATTAGGTTTTCTGCAGTCTCCATTGCGGCCTGCTAAGCGTAACAAGAAGTCAGCAGAGGAACATCCTGCGATAGTTTCTGATTACCTGGCCAATGAAGTCACCCAGGGGAGAGTAGCTGGCCCTTTCATGGATCCCCCGATGCCAAATTTGCATGTGAGCAGTTTCGGTGTGATTCCAAAGAGTGGCCAGCCGGGAAAATGGCGCTTGATTGTCGACTTGTCTTCCCCGGAAGGCGCCAGCGTTAACGATGGTATCAGCTCAGACGATTATTCACTGCAATATATAGGAGTCGACGATGTTATTAGGATGGCGGGAAAGTATGGCCCTGGTGCCCTGCTGGCAAAGTTTGATGTTTTATCTGCCTATCGCAATGTTGCAATTCACCCATCTGACCGACATCTCCTTGGCATGAAGTGGCTCGGATCTTACTATGTTGACCTAGCCCTACCATTTGGCCTCCGCTCTGCCCCCTTCATTTTCGATTCCATTGCGTCAATGGTGGAATGGATCTCACGAACTAATTGGGGAGTGTCAGACCTTGTGCATTACCTAGACGACTTCATCACCGCCGGACCACCCAAGTCAGAATCATGCGCACACAACTTCAATATGGCTATGGAATGTTGTGCGCAGTTAGGTCTCCCGCTCCATCCAAATAAGTGTCAGGGCCCAGCCACCACTCTTGTCGTACTAGGAATTGAACTGGACTCAGTGAATCAAATTGCCCGGCTGCCTCAGGAAAAAATGTCTAACTTGCGCTCCTTATTGAATTCTTGGCTTAAGCGCCGTTGGTGTCGGAGAAACGAGTTGGAGTCAATAATCGGACATTTCCAACATGCAGCCAAGGTTGTCTGGCCGGGTCGGACATTTATCCGTCGGATGATAAACCTCTTATCCTGCTTCAGAAACCGCGATCATCCTATCCGACTTAATTCGGAGTTTCACCTTGACCTGGAATGGTGGAATCACTTCTTGGAATCCTGGAATGGTGTAAGCTTTTGGCTGTACCCTGGTCTGGAACCCGTGGCATCAATTGAAATGACCTCTGACGCCGCTGGGGCCTTGGGTTATGGGGCTTTCTTCAACAAGCAGTGGTTTAATGGGATTTGGATCGACTGTCAACGCCCTCTGTCCATAGCCTACAAAGAATTGTTCCCCGTGGTAGTCGGAGCTCACCTGTGGGGCAGCCAGTGGCATAGGCAACATGTAATCTTCCGCTCCGACAACGAGTCGGTAGTAGCCATGCTTAACAGTAGGTCGTCTAAAGTCCCTTGCTTGATGCACTTATTGCGTAGCCTTCTGATGGCAGCCGCAAAATTCAATTTTACTTTTGCGGCCGCCCATGTCCCGGGGGTACAGAACCCTGTTGCTGATGCCTTGTCTCGTTTCCAGTGGCAGGTATTCCGCAGACTGGCGCCTTGGGCTCAACCGAGTCCCACACCGATCCCTGGGCAGTTGTTGGCAGAACTTCTGGCTCCCCTTTAGACCTGCGTTGCAGAGAGCTGTTACTGTCTGGCTTGGCACCGTCAACACGGCGTTCCTATGCTTGTGGACAGAAGAAGTTTATACAATTTTGTTCCCAAAGAGGTATAAGGCATGCAGATGGCTCTGTGTGTCCCACCGATGAATGGACCTTATGTTTGTTTGCAACTTTTTTATCTCAAAACCTACATCATTCGTCAATTAAGGTGTACTTGTCCGCTGTGCGCGCCCTTCACATTGAGTTGGGTTTTCCGGATCCTTTGTCGGGCTCCTTGAGACTGGAAAGGGTGCTCAAAGGCATCAAACGTTCCCAAGGTGAAAGACCGTCATCTCGACTTCCCATCACTAGCGATATCCTGGTGTCTATCCATAAACATCTCAATTTCACCCATCAAGACCACGTCATGTTTTGGGCCGCTTGTTGCCTAGCATATTTTGGGTTCTTACGGTCAGCAGAGTTTACGGTTCCAAACCTGAGTGCCTTCGCCCCCGACGCCCACTTGTGCGTAAGCGACATAGAGGTCGACTCCGTAGTGTCCCCTTCTACGTTGCGCATCAAGATTAAGGCATCAAAGACTGACCCCTTTCGCAAGGGTTGTCATATTTACATCGGCAGAGGACGGCCACCACTGTGCGCAGTACAAGCCGTACTTAACTACCTACATATTAGAGGCAATACGGCAGGCCCGCTGTTCCTACTTCAATCTGGCCAACCTTTGTCTCGCGTCATTCTCACAAAATGGCTGCGCGAAGTTCTTATTCTGGCTCAAATTGGGGGCAACTACTCGAGCCACAGTTTCAGAATTGGAGCCGCGACTGTCGCGGCTCGCAACGGTGTCCCTGACCATCTCATACAAACGTTGGGAAGATGGACAAGCGATGCCTTTAAGGTGTACATCCATACTCCCGCTGACGTGTTAGCTGCTACAGCGTTTCAACTCATAAGTAGTTAAGAGTTGATGAAGTCAAGTAAAGCGTTTTTTGTTTCCTAATTTTTGTCGCGTGTCCAGTGGTTATTCTGGGGGTGCTTGATTCAGTTGGGGGTAGAGTTGCCCTTGGCAACGGGACCACCAGGTCCACCCAAGCACCCCTTGGGGATTTGGGCGGTGGACGGTGGCCCAGTTGCCATGGTCACCTCTGCCTGGGCGGGTTAGGCGCGACTTGCCCCTGTGCATCCCTGGAGCTCAACCCAAAACTTATCAATACGATGAGTTTTTTAAATGAGGCTGAACGCAGTTTAGGCAAAGTTAAAAAGAACAGAGACTTCCGGTCAGCGGTTTCGCACGCCAGGGTATTGGGGGGGCCCATCTCAGGCAAGGGGCTACTGGCAGTCTTTGCAGCGAGATAGTGTGCTTTCTCGAATTTTCCCTTCCACCCTCCTCAGCTACATGGAAGGAAATTATCATAAGGGGGTAAGTATATCTCCACCTTTATAGGTGTGACGGGTACCAGGGGGCGGTGGACGGTGGCCCAGTTGCCATGGTCACCTCTGCCTGGGCGGGTTAGGCGCGACTTGCCCCTGTGCATCCCTGGAGCTCAACCCAAAACTTATCAATACGATGAGTTTTTTAAATAATATACAAATTTAAAACTGAGGAGGTAACAAATATTGGTCAATAAGGGGGGGTGCAATTATAGAGCCTCTCATATATAAACATATCATATACATCTCTCATATATTACATGCTCCAGCCTTTATTTTTAGCTTTTTCGTATAAATCAATAGCTATTTTTATCAATTATTTTCGCAAGTTCAATTTATCTAACAAAACAAGCTTCTATTGTCCATAAATTTCTAACATATATAAGCAGTCAGCTTGTACGCTTGTACTAGTAATGAATGTATGAAAGCTAGAAAGTTTTACAGATGGCAAAAGCAAGATATTAGAATGTATTTAGTAACCAAATATTTCTGCGATAGACTTTGGTAATGGCTCGTTGGGCAAATTAGTTCCAAATATTTCTGTGATAGACTGTGGCAACGGTTCTTGGGGCGGCTCAATCCCAAATATTTTTGCATTAGATGGTGGTAATTGGTCCTGGGACAACTTGTTCCCAAATATTTCTGTGATAGACTGCGGTAACGGTTCTTGGGGTGGCTCAATCCCAAATATTTCTGCATTAGATGGTGGTAATTGGTCCTGGGACAACTTGTTCCCAAATATTTCTGTGATAGATTGTTGAAGCTTCTTTTGTTTACGACTTGTCATTGCAAGAAGAACTGTATCAATGTCATCCAGGATCTCTTCTGCATAGACATTAGTAATCAGAGAGCTCATGTGATGCAGCTTGACTGAAACAGCACTTTCCACACTGTTTGGTGCATTCCTGTTGTTTGGTTTTACTTTCCGAGTTTGAGAATGAAATATTGTTCCTTGGCCTTTTCGTTTACTTCCAAATATCAAATTAGTTTTATCGACACTATTTTGTTGAGGAATGTCTTCATCACGAGGGCAACTAGAGTATCTTACACTTTTATTGCATGAATAATTATGCACTTTCTGGTATTTGCTTCCTTTATAACTAATCAAACCCTGGTATTTCTTTTGCTGTTGTATTACCTTTTTGGTATTAGAAATATCTGAGGCTTGAGCAAGGTGGCACTGCAGTCGTGTTTCATTTATGTCGGTCCATTCGTCTGGAATAACAGATTTTCCAAATCCACAGGCTTCCTTAATTCGATCCACAATAAATCTCCCAAGACCATAACCAGCACGTAACTTTTCGATTTGTCCACGGTAGTAATGAATGAGTATCATAATAAATGCATTTGCAAAAAATATCATCGATAGAAGAGCGAATAGGACAAAAAATCCTGGCCCTAATACCAAATTTGCGTTCTCAAGCTCTTTCAAATGCAATTTTCCACCAACTATGATGTGACAGAGCTGTGACAAGGCTTTGAAGACGTCACTGAAGTTATAAATGTTAGTTCCAAAGACGAGAAACCCGAAATGTGCAAAAGCAAACAGCGTTACACAAAGGAAGATGGCGTATGAGAGTAGTTCTTTGAAGGAGAATCTCAGAATTCCAAAGAAATGTTTGACGTGACTGAACTGGATGATGAGAAGAAGCTTTATAGTGTTGAAGAAGATTATCATTGCTAGCAGAGTGTTCTCGATATCATTCAATAGAACTACTACTTCGAAGTCGTTGTCTTGGAAAATATCTTCGGATAGAATGTTAGAATTAATATCAGTTTGTATCATTCGGTATATATGGGTTGCCATCCATGAAATTGTGCAGCAAATCTGAGCCCATTCCACCCAGTTGAAAACCACAGAAAAATGAGCAAGGAAACCTTTTCTCATTTTCCGCATTTGTTCAACTATGTAATATATGACGAGAAATGGTAAAAACAGTTGGAAAAGCAAAAGCACAACTTCGTATCCTTCACCAACGTCATAGAAGTCTATAGGTTGCACAATATAGGTTATTTCCATCGCACCTGCGAGTTTTTTCTCAAGAGCAATTTTGACAGCAACGAAAAGAGAAGTATAGGGATTGTATAAGGTGAAACTGACGAATATCGCTGCCGTCCTAAAGTCAATCCAACGATAAAGCTTTAAATCCCTAAATAATCGTTTTGTGTCTTCCACAGATCTTCTTAACTTGGCAATGTAGCCACCACTCGGGTAGATTCTCAAAATTCCCACATAACTCCAGAAGAATATTCCAGTATGAGAATAAGTCCACGCATTTTGAAAAGATGTCGTGAAATTTATGGGCGTAATGTTGGTAGATGACTTTGACAGAGACCAATTAGGCAAGAATCCCCGGGTTTCTTCGTAGACAGCTGAGTAGGGTGCAGTAGCTTATCATGGGCTTGAGCTGTTCTGCAATCCTGCAGTCATCTGAAAAATGAAATCAATATGTCAATAATTAATTAATCAGAATTATTGCGATTTGCCTCCCAGATCGGGTGTTAGGTACAAGGGGGCTATCATGTGCAGATTGTATAGCCAGTTAGAGTTTTACTTACAGTTAATGACCCTCTTTTGAGTTACTTTTGGTAATGCTACAAGCACGTAACCAAAATTTACGGGATTACTTTTGTTCTTTGCTTCTTTGTAAATTCCAGGGATTAGTACTTCTTCAGACCACTGCCAGAAGTCCAGGAATGTATCTGTTGTTACCTTTGAAATCCACAGAAATAAGAATGTTAAATTTTGTCAATTTAACAAATCGAAGTGACTTTTCCATGGTCTGTACTCCTATCCAACATAGAAATGACGCCAGAAACGATCACTTCGATTTGTTTTTTACCATAACAGGAAAAGAAAAGATCCAAAAACGAAGAAAAAGTTTGAAAGAAAAAACCGTTTCAAGCGCGCGCTAGCTACGTGCGCGAGCGATTCGTCATCTTATCGGTCTGTCCTCTTATCGAACATGGCTCTCAGCTAATCAGCGCGCGAGAAATTTACAAGTTATGGTAAAAATTATCATTCAAATTTTTTTTTCCGTCATTTTGATTGGCCGAGAGAACTGCAAATAACTGCCTACAAATAACGGTCTGCTCATGCGATTACGGTGCAAAGCCACTTCGCTGCACTGAAATAACGGTCTGCTCATGCGCAGTAACGTTGCATTTGACAATGGCTCGCTTCCCTGAAAAAAATGAGCTGACTTCTTTGTTATTGTTTGACTCGTGCGCACTGCCCCTCAAAGATTAGAAAAAAATAATTTGAATGATAAAACAATTATTGAACTCGGTTATCGTAAAATATCAAGATTTTTTAGTATCTTGCTTGCTCGCCACTAACAAATCACGATATTTTGCTCAACCTCGTCCAATAATTGCTTATTGATACCACAACTATTTTTGACAATGAAAAATTCGCATCAGGTTTGATTTCACAGTCGCCAAGTACCACAGCTTTTTCTAGTAGCAAATTACTTAATTTTACACAAATATTGGCAAGTTTTCTACCACAAATTAAAACTTACCTCATGATGCTGGAATGTATTCTTTATGGACGTGGGAGCTGTAAAAAGCTTCTTGTCTCGACTTCCATAAGAGACGACAAACAAAATGCCAATGTAAAGAAGTAAAATCACTAAATCCCATAACCAATGATAAAGCTCTTCATTCATAAGCTGCAAACGTCTTGCCTTTCGTAGCTGTTTCCGTGTTGGTGGGTCTGGAGGCTGCAAGAGATCTTGGAACTCCGCGCCATGAGCACCTTCAAAACTCCCATTTTTGATCAAATCCATGTCTTCTAACGTAAAAATTGCATCTTGTTCAAGACTTTGTGGCTTTTTTAGTTTTTGTATACGCCAGCGGCATAATAGTGACACTATTAGTACTAAAACCATCAGCGCTACTGGTTTTGCAATAAAGATATCAAGTGTTAGTGACATCACGATTGTGATGAGCCATTGATTCGTGATGTAGCTACCCCAAGACAGCGAGTAGAAGACGATGAATGAAGAAGAGGCAAGCACTGAGAGAAGGCACAGGAAGTAAGCAATGTATACAAATATTCTTGGAAGGAACTTTCTTTCTTTGCTCTTTTGCCTGTCTGCTTTTCTTGGTCTTGTAAATTGAAAGCGTTTAGCACGAATGAACTCCGTGGATGACACGGATGTGTTTTCAAATACCAGTGCAACCAGTAAATGAAACGGGGCAATGATCAACGCACTTTCAACTGCAACAATCAACTGACGCATGTTCAGCCTTAATGGTCCAACTTTCAGCGATGAGCCTGCAATATTTCGTACAGGCCGCGGTGCAAACTCATAAAACATTGCATTGCAGAGCATGATGCTGAGAATCAGGGACAAACAACAAGTGACACGTTGTACTCTTGTGAAATGAGAATTAGGACTTCGAGCAAATATAGACAACCATAGATGCTCATCAGCAAATTGCTCGGAAAGTTTTCCATAAAATGATGTTCCAAAATCCCTGAGGTTCTCTTTTGTAGCAACACTTTTTGTCCGATCAACAAACCCAGCCCCTTTCTCTACTGCAAGCCAC
Organism: Anthopleura sola; assembly: GCA_023349425.1. Classification (NCBI taxonomy): domain Eukaryota; kingdom Metazoa; phylum Cnidaria; class Anthozoa; order Actiniaria; family Actiniidae; genus Anthopleura; species Anthopleura sola. Next base: position 5,006,761 of record JALHLI010000016.1, on the reverse strand, counting down.
TGTTGGAAAATAAACAGCGATACATCATCATTGCCGTCACCTTGAATAGTAACATGGCTCAAAAACCATGATGGATTGGCTCCCGAGTTGTCGTGCCATATTCGTATCTTATTTATGGTTCCCAAGTTGTCTTGGAACGACAGGATGAATGTATCAGTGTTGCCTCGTGAGAATGGAACACATGATGGATTGATAAGGTGGATTGGTTGACTTGTTCCAAGATCTCCGTAAAGAATAATGTACACATTTGCAGTTGTTCCTGAGTTTCTCCAAATTCCAGTTGTAATAGAAATCTGGTATTTATGGCTTTCTGGTGTGCAAACTCCAAGGAAAGGCTTCAGTCCAACCTTAGTGGTAAAAAGAAACATTATCGTCAGTTTATGACAAGCAAATTAAATTGCAACGTTTGCAACGAAAGCAACGTTTTCCGATCCCCAAGAGATGCATATCTAAAATTTGATAGTTTTTCAGTGGGGACGGCTTCGAATTCTATGGCTGGCGATGTTGATGGTGACTTTAATCAGAAATGTTGAGATTACCATTATAGGCCTCTATAAATATGAAGGGGAGATATCCCTTCAAACAGCACCATCGCAGCAACAACAAATTAAAATAATTCATATTTCCCAACGTCATTGACATTTGATTAACGATAATATACCTTTTTCGAGTTCCCAAATTACCGCTGCGTTCACAGGGAGCCTGGCTTTCCTTTGCCGCATTCAATATCATTATTCTTTACGTAATTGCGTTTTATGGGTTTCCTGTGGTTTAAGATCGGCTAAGCTGTAATCAGATCTTTACTGTAAATTGATAGCCTATTAAATTCAAATTCAATAACCGTTGGTAACGTGCTCTTTATGGGTTGCCTGTGTTGTTTGAATGTAACGCACTTTCGATAAAGCATTCAAAATAGAGAGTGCGTTAACAACAATTTAATCGGCTATCAATTTACAGTACAGATCTGATTACAGCTTGTGTAGTGTAACCGTCAACCGTAAACCAATCCCAAACCACAGGAAACCCATAAAAAGCAATTACGTAAAGAATAATGAATATTGAATGCGGCAAAGGAAAGTCGGGCTCCCTGTGCTGCGTTCCTTGATTACAGACTCATTTACTTAGATAGTCTCATTTCATTGCCAAAAACATTTTGGGAGGATTTTTGTTGTGACTTTACAAATTATTGAAATTACCTTCATCTGGTCCTTTTTGTCTTCTCGTCTGGCCCATAGTACTGCAAGTACGTATATTCCAAACACGAGGCCCAAGACAACGAAGGTCATAACGTTTCCAGTCTCATGAAGGCGAGAGAACTCGATGAACACTTTTTGAAAGTCTATTGGGTTTGGAGCTACGTAAAGCTGGGAAGCGAACGATGTAAGGTGATTACATTGACACACTACTGAGTTCTTCGTTGTCTGACTTACCTGTAAAAAAATATAATAATGGTAGTGATTATAAAGTAGACTTTAAGGGTTTTTCAGCTACTTATTTCAGCTTTTCCATGTGGTTAACAGACTTGCTTCATGTCATGGACATTGAACAGAAGAGTCTAAAAATAACTAGTGTAATATTCGCTTTTTGCTTATTTTCTGTGGTAGCAGTCTGCTAGTCGAGGTCCATTTTCGTTATGATCCAAAAAATGGCGCATAAAACAACAAACATTCTCTGGTAACAATTGAACCCGCGAAATGCGTGCGCACATCTTAGTCAACTAGGTGATCTAATGGACATCTTTTAGCAGGGTACATTTGCCCTGTGACATTCATTATCTCTACACTACACTCCATATCCACCCTTTTAATACGAAAACATACCCTGCAACCATAATTACTCCACTTTTCCTCTTCTTCCTTCCAAAACAAACATCCTGAAGCTCTGATTTCTAACTCATACACAACCTCTGTATGTAAAATGTCCAATGAACTCTGTACTTCTCCATGGATTTGGTTGGCTCTAAGATTCTTTAAATCCAATCTAACACGAATACCAATGAAATATACCCCAGCCTTAGAAACGTAAGGGCTGCTGATGTGAAGAGTGTGAGGATCTGAAAAAGTGTAAGATAAATTTGAAGTGTGATTTGGTAGAATAGGTTCCCTTGGGAATGAAAATTCGAATTCTTCATCATTGCTTGGTCGTTCCTGGAACTTTAGGGCCAAAAGCAATTTAGCGTTGACGTCTTGTGGAGTTAATTTTATCACCAAACTCATTCCATCATCCTCAACATCCACCTTGTGATAAACAGTTCTTCCAAATCCAATCACATAAGTATTGTTTGTTGGTTTATCGTGCTGGACACGTTGAGGTAGCCTGATTTCCACAGGAGAAGAAAGATTTTTCAATGGAATTTCATTGCCAGAGTGGTCGTTAACTTTCATGTGTACAACTAACGAAGACACTTTTGTTGACGTTTTGTCCCAGGCAAACATCGTAAAGTTCGTCACAAGCATCTGTTGAACGCAATAATGTACACTGAGCTAAAGTTACTATAAAATGTTTATTATCAATATTGAAGAAATAAAAAACGCGCGCGCGAAATACTTACATATTCATAGAAAATGTTGAAGGAAAAATTGTCAAAGGAATTAAAAATTAGTGTAAAGACTCAGTTTCCCAAAGCGCATTGGCTATTCATTGCTATGCAAACTCTTGGAAATGAGGCCGGATGATGTCGAAACATGAAAAGGCTTGTAATGAATTATATTTTCACTTTTTTTTTTTAGTTTTACAATTCAAACTGCATCTTATCTTACCTGAATGCCAACAGCAGTAGTGCCTTGTTCAAAGACTTTTTCGTCATTTGGAAAAGTGAAACTGGCTCCCATATCATCAAACACTGATCCTGCTAATTCTTTTGGTTTCTTTTTGGAAAGAAGTAACGACATAACGTCACCTTTAATGATAGAAGATTTCACCCCTACAATTATTTTAGACAACAAAACGTCCCCCGTTCTTCCTGTGGCATTTATCAAGTCTCGCAAGATTTTCTTGTGGGAGGTCAAAAATCCACCACGTTTTCCAAGCTGCATCCGCGTTTTGAATTTTGCGTTGTGAGACACTACTCGCAGTACGTTCCCTATTCCTGCTACGAGTCCTTGGGCTCCGCGTTCCAAAGTGTCATAGTTCTGCTCAACGTTCCCCAACCGCTCCAGAACTGACGTGAATGAAACAAGGGCTTTTGCAGCACTTATCTGAAATTTAGGTCCATTCCAGAAAGGTTTAGATTTGACATCTTTATTTCAAATTTAAAGTTTTGCATAAAATATGAATGCATCGGCACAAAAGTGGTTCATAGTTGTGGCTCAGTGTATGATAGGTCAAGAAACTTGCAACTTTTAAAACTGCATGTATTCCCCCCCCCCCCCCCCGCAAAAAAAACACAGGGAAATAATGTAATGCAAAAAATTTCGCATCGTGATTTTGCTTCATTTTCCTTCGCTCACATTATTTAACTATTTCTCTTTCTCAAAAAGAAACCATTAAAGCTAATCCATTGTTATATTTTTCGTGTATTGCGCTTATCTAGGACAGACATTCTGTTGGGTGTATGTTTTCTTTAACATTAATTATAAAAGAAAATCAATTAAACCCAATGATTGTATACGACATATCCTCTACTTCAATGGTTGATATTTTTAAAATTATGCTCTATAATTACCTCTGCTTCATGATCCACATCACCTATTTCGTACATAGCTTGGGCGATAATGGATGCCGTGTTAAAGATTTCTGTTATTGACTTTACTTTGAGTAAGGCGATCTCTTTAACGATTGCTGATTTGATCTGAAATTAAGAAACAATACTTTGATATCACGAAAAAGTGAGAAAAACAAAAACAAGTTACTTCGCACTAAATTTACTCAGTTCCGTCCCTAGGACTTGAAAGGGGGATTCGTTTTTCTCTGTTGCTGTTGCTGTTGCTGTTGCTGTTGCTGTTGCTGTTGCTGTTGCTGTTGCTGTTGCTGTTGCTGTTGCTGTTGCTGTTGCTGTTGCTGTTGCTGTTGCTGTTGCTGTTGCTGTTGCTGTTGCTGTTGCTGTTGCTGTTGCTGTTGCTGTTGCTGTTGCTGTTGCTGTTGCTGTTGCTGTTGCTGTTGCTGTTGCTGTTGCTGTTGCTGTTGCTGTTGCTGTTGCTGTTGCTGTTGCTGTTGCTGTTGCTGTTGCTGTTGCTGTTGCTGTTGCTGTTGCTGTTGCTGTTGCTGTTGCTGTTGCTGTTGCTGTTGCTGTTGCTGTTGCTGTTGCTGTTGCTGTTGCTGTTGCTGTTGCTGTTGCTGTTGCTGTTGCTGTTGCTGTTGCTGTTGCTGTTGCTGTTGCTGTTGCTGTTGCTGTTGCTGTTGCTGTTGCTGTTGCTGTTGCTGTTGCTGTTGCTGTTGCTGTTGCTGTTGCTGTTGCTGTTGCTGTTGCTGTTGCTGTTGCTGTTGCTGTTGCTGTTGCTGTTGCTGTTGCTGTTGCTGTTGCTGTTGCTGTTGCTGTTGCTGTTGCTGTTGCTGTTGCTGTTGCTGTTGCTGTTGCTGTTGCTGTTGCTGTTGCTGTTGCTGTTGCTGTTGCTGTTGCTGTTGCTGTTGCTGTTGCTGTTGCTGTTGCTGTTGCTGTTGCTGTTGCTGTTGCTGTTGCTGTTGCTGTTGCTGTTGCTGCTGCTGCTGCTGCTGCTGTTGCTGCTGCTGTTGCTGTTGCTGTTGCTGTTGCTGTTGCTGTTGCTGTTGCTGTTGCTGTTGCTGTTGCTGTTGCTGTTGCTGTTGCTGTTGCTGTTGCTGTTGCTGTTGCTGTTGCTGTTGCTGTTGCTGTTGCTGTTGCTGTTGCTGTTGCTGTTGCTGTTGCTGTTGCTGTTGCTGTTGCTGTTGCTGTTGCTGTTGCTGTTGCTGTTGCTGTTGCTGTTGCTGTTGCTGCTGCTGCTGCTGTTGCTGCTGCTGTTGCTGTTGCTGTTGCTGTTGCTGTTGCTGTTGCTGTTGCTGTTGCTGTTGCTGTTGCTGTTGCTGTTGCTGCTGCTGCTGCTGTTGCTGTTGCTGTTGCTGTTGCTGTTGCTGTTGCTGTTGCTGTTGCTGTTGCTGTTGCTGTTGCTGTTGCTGTTGCTGTTGCTGTTGCTGTTGCTGTTGCTGTTGCTGTTGCTGTTGCTGTTGCTGTTGCTGTTGCTGTTGCTGTTGCTGTTGCTGTTGCTGTTGCTGTTGCTGTTGCTGTTGCCTACTCTCCTGTTTTTAGTACCTACTTCCTTTTTTGGCATTTTTCAGAATGAATCGTCATCAGATTGATGGTTAGGGCTCATATTCACTTTAAAATGACGACCTATTTTCTTATTTAGGGACCATTCCTTATTTATGCCTAGGGGACCGTGGAATAGAAACAAGCATGAAAATTATAAAAACAAAGCTAGTGGATGTAATTCATATGATATTACCTGTATAATGTCATCACTGTCTAGCTGATGTTTATATTCTTTCAGTGTCAAGAGAACATTTCTTGATAACTGTAGAGCATCTTGTGTTTTTCCTCTTTGGAAGAGATCATGAAGCACACTCCTGTTGCCTACCATCAACGCAGTCAAATCACGGGTTAACTTTTGCTTATTGGCGCCAACATCTAGTGTTACCTTTAGTTCGAAGTGGTAAAGAATAATGATATTATCATTATCAATTATTAATAATAAAGAATATTTAATCTCGTGAGGAATGTTCATCAGCTGAATGACAAGTTTTCAATAGAATTATTTCTAGCTGACAGCACATGGTGGTCAGTGTTTGACCACCAATTGGAGCAGATAAATAGACTTTTATCAATAGATTGAAAGCCAGTGTTTCCTCGATTTACTTCTTCTTATCGGCGTGCGCTTTCCACCATATAGATTAATACTGAAGGACTACCCTTTTATTTTATTGAGCGACTTTCGTATGTGTAGGCCAGGAGACATACGGTTCTGACTTACAGCACGGATATGCCGTAGCAGTAAAATCGCTTCCTATGGTATTCCAGAAATTCATCCAACCACAGCGCTTGTAGTTACGGTAAGTGCTATGGCACAATTACAATACGACTACGAATTTGCCACATCATTTACCACCCATACGAAATCCGCTCGACTAATAATGAAACAGTATGGATAAAAAGTTAAATTTTCAGTACACCGTAAAAAATAAGAGAGATCACTTACTGACGTTTCGGACACTAGTCCTTCGTCGGAGTAAAAGAGAGAATAAGAGTGGAGGTAGTGTATATATGATAAAGATAGAAAATAGATAACCAATGAAAGCAAGGTAGGCAAGGTTACGAGAAAAAACAATAAGAAATAATAAAAAAACAAAAGAATAGATTAATTAAAAGCGAAGCGTTCATTCATCCCATTGGGATTATGAGTACCCAATAGGTGAATGAGCCGCATCTCTTTGGTTTTGCGACAATCATTGTTGCCGCTAACCAAAGACAAACCGAAAACAATGAAGTCGGAACGTGAATGATTAGGTAAGTTGAAATGGCGGGAAACTGGTTTGGTTTGATCGTTCTTACGAATATCATAAAGATGGTCGCGGATACGACTAATAATGACTTACTTGTACAGTTGTGCGTACAATAGAATAAGTACCAACAGAATCAGCAACCTCAATAGCAACCATGAGCATATTATTATTATCAGCATCACCAGGTGGCAACGTCACCCTCAGATATGACGTCATTCCTTTTTGAATTATGTGGGAAATTCCGTCTGACGTCATATATTTAAAGGTATAGGTGATTGGTTGATCAGTATCTGTCCAGTTGTAGCATTTGAAGAGGAATATGGTTTCCAGAGCTCTACCACTTTTCGGAGTTGCGCTACAGCTTCCATACTTTGGACCAATGTTCGTTATGAATCTTTGTTCAGCTAGCCCGGGCAATCCTTTGTTTCTATTTACTGCTGAAGTTATTCGAAAAGTTTTTCCGGGGAGCAAGGTAAATGCCTTGAGTATCAAGATATTGGAAGTCAGTGGAGTTTCGCTTCGGCTTTGAAGGTCCAAGATTTCTTGCCATGAGGAATTTATTCTGTAGAAGGCTGACCACTTATAACTATGTATATCACCACACGAAGAACCTTCGTTGCAAATAGATTGGAAGGCCATTTTGCTATTTGGGTCGACTTTATTTTTACAGTTTTTAAGACATCTACGAAAATAATTTAGGGATTACTAAATGGAGTTACAAAATTTGCAAAAATTAAAAAAAGAAATGACGCGTGCTTTCATGACGTTTGTTTGTTTTTCTGTTTTTCATTTTGTAAAGTTCACTTCTTACCTAATACTGACGTTAAGTGCACTGCCTGGAAGAACCTGGATTTCCTGAACAAATGCCGCTCTTCTATTTCTGTTGCTAACGATGACAGTGAAAACATAAGTGGTGTTGACAACAACGTAATAGCTTTCAAGGTCCATTAACGGTCCATTTCCAGGTAGTTTTCCTGGTCCAGTACCATAGCATCCTCCTCGCTCGTATGGTAAGATACTGGCATTTCCAGGAAAGAAAATTGGAATCTCCACCATCGGGTAATCAAACGTATTAGCTGGAAAAGACTCGTCTGCCGTCCTACACAACCAGGTAAAAGTAAGCCCTAAGGATGTTCCTGTTCCCATATCATACGACATGGATGCATCAAGTACAATGTTTCTTCCATTCGCTTGTATCACCACCGTAGGACCACCTTTTATGTTAGCGACCAAGGAGTCTGGTTTAATGTGAATATATCCAAGAACATGGTTAAATACATCATATTTTTTCATTTTCACAGTGAGATTTACGATATATCGCCCATAACCAAGAGTTCTCCTAGGAATAGTCAAGTTTCCACTAATATTACTATGAAAAACTACCAGAGATGAGCCAACTGGTGTGATTTTCCAAGCAAAGGTTTTCTCGTACTTTGCCATGCAGAATGTTATGATCTTGGCCGGTATTATCAAGGTATCCGAGCTAAAGATAATCGTTGCTTCATTTAGTGAATGACTGATGGTTGGTAATGTGACGTTTGGGCTTGTACATGTGACATTATCAGGAGGACCTACATCGGCACGAGAAAACAAGAGGAATTTATCAAGATGTTCTGGCTATTTCATTTTATACGACATGAAATGTAAATATGCATAAGAAAGGGCTAAAGCCTAGTTCACAAGAGCAACGCAAATGCAAGCGCCATGAAAAGCAGTGTTCACATGTGAAATGCAAGCAAATTAAGATACGCAAGCGCAGTGTTCTTATTTACATCAAAAACTTTTTGGTCTTCCGTTTGTGTTATTGTAATTCACACTTATTCTTGTTTGCGTTGGCATTGGCGTGTTTCCCCGGTTCACACGTTAAAAACGCAAATGCAAGCGCAGGCAAAAGCAAATGGAAAAGTGTCCAGTCCTTTCGTTTGCACTTCCGTTTGTGTTTGTGTTTGCGTTGCTGTAGTTCATTTGCTTGTGCTTACGCTTACGTTTGCGTTGCTCGTGTGAACCACGCTTAAAGAGGGAATAAGCAAATGAGAAAATAGCTTAACCTACATTGGATAAATTGCTTGTTTGTTGGTTGGTTGCTTTTCTTTTTTTAATTCTCTCAAAAAAATTACATTTAAATAAATAGTTGTGGTAAAGGGTGCTTTTTCGAAAAAGTAGTAACAAAAAATCTTGAAAGGTCTCAAAAATATTATTCAAAAATGGCAAAAATGGTAAATTACTAAATTACTAATAATTACAGCTGTATTAACTTCTTCCCTCAAAGATCTCTTCATCTTAAAATGTATTAAATTGTAGTCAATTATTCTATAGACGGAAAAAATGTGGGGGGAAATTATTAACATGTGAATAAACTACTGTCAATTAATGGCGCATTTTGAGCGAGCTGGAGACAGATATGAGGCAGTTTCGTAAGTGGTTAAATTATATTTTACCTGAAAAATAATGCTGACAAACCATTCCACTGTATTCGGATAAACACAAACAGCTGAATAACATGGCCGGCTTGTATACAATACACGTTCCACCATTCAAACATGGTAAAAATGCACAAGGATTATCTGAAAGGAAAAATGATGAATGGGCTTGAAAAATTGAAAGAACTGATGGTGGTAAGGAAATGATTGAATATGTTTGAAGGAACAAATTGATGAAAGGATCGGAGGAATGAATGAATGGATTTCATAGAACGAACAGATGGATAATCATGACGGTCATGGTTCGTTAACAGATAGACAGATGCAGCCAGTCAGTCAGACAGACAGACAGACAGACAGACAGACAGACAGACAGACAGACAGACAGACAGACAGACAGACAGAAAAAATAATACTAATAATAAGTCATTTGGTTGTCCCAAAATACTCACCTTTTGGGGTGCTTACGTACAGCGGTGGTGATAAAGGACCAATACCTTTCAAGGAAACGTAAGCCACTTTGACAATGTAGACAGTCTCAGACTGCAGCCTATCTAGGACAATAGAAGATTCACTTCCATTCACAATTTCTGTTCTTACATCACTTGGTGTAGTCAGGCTAACCCAATACCCAAGCACCAGGCCACTATCAAGATCTTTGAAGTCAACCTCGTCCCAACCAACGATACATAGAGATGGCTGGAGGTATTGAAGTTTTATGTTTTGAGGCCTTGCTGTGAAAACTGTAAACAAAAAAATCATCATTATTAATAATTATCATATGATTAGTTCGCACAAACAAAACTATTTTATGTGTTCCTTTTTTCCGAGAGTCCTAAAGCTTTGGAACAAATTGCCATCCCATTTCAAGAATCTCAACTTGAAGCAATACAAAGAACAGTTATATAATATATATTATAACAAACTGCAAATGTACCAGCCGCCATAAACTGTCTCCACCTCTGGCTGTTTTCTCTTGTATATAATTTACCATTACTGATTTTTTTTTTTTTTTCGTCATTCTTATAGCATTTAATTTGTATCTTATTTCTTAGGGGATATTGCCAAGCAATTGGGGCTCTGCCCTGTGTCTTTATCCCTGCCACTGTGGCAAATTGATTAAAATAAATAAAAATAAAATCATTATCATGACGGTGACATACAGAAAAATGTGGAATGCAGAAAAATTGACGTAAAGGTATAAAAGAAATCAGTTATAGATTTTATAAATAAAACAGCTTTAATAGGTAGTATTTCTGAAACTCTTAATCCGTGCTCTGTTCAGTAATCGAGCACGCAGAAAGTGCGGAAGTCATGAAATTGTGAAGAGAAGCCGCACAAGCTATTTACGGAAAGAGAAAATGTGCTGCAGTTTTAAATTGTGTGCTGCTTATACTTTTTTGCACACCAGTTTGCGCGCGCGGATAACACCATGCACCAGCACAGTTCTTGTCCAGTAAGAACGTGATCAACGAGGATACAATATAGTAATTTGTTTTAAAGTACAAGTCAGTAATTTCTGATGTCAGGTATTATTTGTTTACGTACCAATCTCATCCGTCTTAAGGAAGAAAGGTTTACTCCAAGGCCACATAACTTGAGTTGCTATAGCTCTGACATAAATTTCGTACATGGTAAATGCTTTTAGTCCAAATATGACCACACTGGTGACTTCCTTGATTGTTTGTATGCCTATCATTTTGTTGCGTTTAATGTAAGGAATATATCCAACCTCGTAGCCGAGTAAATCATCATGGTCAACTTTGTTCCATTGAACAAACAAATCTGTTGAAGACAAACTTTTCCCAAAGATTATCTTGGAATGGGTGATATTATTTTCGGGATCTTAAAATAAAAAAGATGTGCAGATAATAATGAAAATGACAATGACAACGACAATAGCATTGCCAAGCAATGGCAATGACAACAGCAACCTGTGGCAATGCTAACCTAGTACCTATGGCACTGACAACCTGTGGAAATGATAATGGCAACCTGCGAAAATGGCAATGGTAACGCCAACCTGTGGCAATAGACCCCTTGCCGTACGTGGAAATGCAGCTCAATTTGGAGGACAAAACAATAGGTTCCAATTCTCAGAAGATGGAAATTATTTTTGTTCTGTCCTTCAAATTGAACTGACTTGACGTCACGTGAAAGGGGTCTATAGCAACAGCAATCGCAATGAAAATTGCAGTGGCAAAGGCAGAGTCAATCGCAATGCCAGTCACAATGACAATGGCAACGGCAACGGCAACAGCAATGACAATATTAATGCCAATCATTACTTCACGAGTTCGCAGGCGAAAACCTCAAACTGCAACTAGCAAATTTAGCAAAACTAAATCGATGAACTTACCACATTTTACTCCATGAAGAGTGTCTAAAGCTGGTTTTCCTGTCATGTTAGTTGGTTGGGCGCACGTGCCGGTGAGCACGTTTCTTTCTCCATTTAGGAAATGATAAACATTGCAGTTACAATCCAAAGGGTTTTCACTGAGATCTCTTTCGTGAAAGATAAAAAATATCATTTGCATAATCATATTATATAAATTGGATCGATTCAATATGAAGATATCATTTCCAAAAAGCTATACTTATTTTAACTTCTTTCGCCTTGGTATGAAACAGATAAGACAACTAAATTGAAAAGTAGAGACACGTAAAAATTATTCACCAGAGGCTTGAAAAAAAAACCACAAATTACAAGTAGTTGATTTAGTCTCCTCCACAGGCAACTTCTTATGCTTTGTATGGATTGGGCTTCCTGTGGTCCACAGGAAGTCCAAAGTCAGATTTTATTTGTTCAAAAGTTTGTTCAAGACACACATCAAAAACAAAAGCGATTCAATGCGATTTTTACTGAGAATCTTGATATCAATTTTTTTTATAGACAAACATTAAATTTGAATTTGAAACTATGGGCGTATATACGGATGCGGCCCCTGCCCCCCTTTTGGAATCCTTTGGGGTATCCTCTTACGTCTAACGCTAAACTCCCTCCTTCTCAGAATCATGGATCCACCTCTAAAACTAAATTCGTACTTTTTGTTAAAATTATTCAAAATTCTGACCATGACTTCAATTATTATTAAAAAAAACATTAGTTAAGTTTTTGAGATTGATATGTTATACTTATCAGTATGCAAGAATTATTATTTTTCTGCTAACATTTTCGTCTCCTCCATATTCAGGTATGGTAATTCTTGTATATTGTTGGATTTGAGATCCCTATGACCGAAGCAAATAAATGATAAGAATTTAATACGCTGACAAACAGATTTATTTGAGATTTTGCCCGTAGGCTGTTGCTGTAAAATAGGACACAGGGTCCCCTTCAAGGTACATTGCACCAATCCCCATACCCTTAAAATTCCCTATCCTCGACCCTCAATATGATCAAATAAATAGAAGTAGGAAAAAGAAAGAAAATAACCGGAACTTCAACAAACAAACCAATGAATGAGCGAAAAAAAATTAACACAACAAGCACACCCGAATCAAGCCCACTAACCAAGCAAACAAACAGTTTTTCAAACTCTTACAATCAAATGGCACACTACAAGTTGGCGGCAGCAATGTTAGATGTCAGGAACAATACAACGTTTTACATGAGAAAGAATTCAATTCCTGAGAGTAAAATTATTTTTTTGTTCTGTTCTGTTAAGTGTGACGTCACTCGTATAGAAAAACAACGTCTGGGTCCAAAACGAAAAGCAGTTTTATAACAAACTTTTCTTTCATATAGACAAGGGTCGCTTTGTTTGCGGCTTGGGCCTCATTTCGGTGCGGCTATTGGATCAGGTCTATGTAAGAAAAGAGCAGTTGGAGGAGGAAATACGTCATTACTTAACAGCTCTATAGCAACACCTTGAACTTAGTACTGATGCACTGTATACTAATAATCTTGGACATAAACATAATTTTAGTTCAAAGGGTTTTTAAGGTAGCTGAACGCTACTTAAAAAAAACTAACTTTTATCAATGAAACTTACAAGACTCGTAGCTTTGGTAGCTGTGCAAATACAGCCAGAGGGAAGTTTGAAAGACTGGAGTGACGAATGATCCTGAAAATGATATTTTACACGATTAATCTTACGATTTAACAAGAAATGAGATATTTTTACGAGAATAGGTAAAACTCCTTAATATATGAAAAATATATAAAAGTTAAGAATGAAATACAAAAAATAGGGCAACAAAAGACCGCAACGGATCTGGTCATTGTCGTAATCAACAACAAAGGTGTAAGCCCGGCGCATATTTAATCAGTGAAGAATTCAACCGTTTCAGTAATTTTTACCCACACTCCCGTTCGGGCTAGTCGCGCAATCGTAGAGCAGTTGAACGACAACATTTTTTTCAATTAATTAGCTGTATGTATAACCTCATTGCTTGGTAACCGGGACAAAGTTTCCTGGACGTCCAGTAGAGGTGACCGTTGTTGGGAGGTGGCCGTTAGTTGGCCAGGGTTCGATTGTATCTCCGATAAAGTCATCTTTATTAATTTTTTTTATTAAAAATTAATGATAATAATAAAAAGCAAGGGATATTTATATAAAGAATAATATTGGCTTTATAGTGCGACGCGCCTGATTGTAGCCTGCACCCAATTAAATCAGTTTTTTACAAGTTAGCCAATCAGCGAACTTGTCAAAATACGAACCATTATCTCGGCGATATCGATTTTAGTCTCTTTGCCAGCTCAATATGCCTCCTTTGAACAACTTTTAAAAACATTAATTGGATTTAGTATAAATACAAAGGTGATTATACAAAATCGCGCTCTCTGATTGGTTTTCTATCTCGGATTATCAGCCGATAATCAATTATTTATACTAAAACAATTATTCACCTCAGGCTCAGTGATTATCGATGAATATTTACCTCGCAGCTCGAAGACTCGCTGCTCGGTAAATATTCATCGATAATCACTTCGCCTTCGGCGAATAATTGCTAAGTAATGTCGAACTGTAACAGAGACCAACATCCACCCATCTTTATATAAAGAATTAAAAGCCTCGAAGTCATTCTAACGAGTGATCACCGACAATCTCTACTTTTTATCCAATACTGAATGACATATTTTTCCTACGAATAGGACTATGATGAGCGTGATAGTGAATGATTAAATAGCATTTCCGAATTAAACTTTGTCGATGTTTACTAGCGGTCTTGGTTTGAAAACTAGTTCCAACGTAATCACATATCAGACGCGACACAAATTCTACTTTGCTAGTATTTCGATACATAAATATTTTATATCTTACACTTAAAGAGTTATTTTACATTACTTACAAGTGCGTAGTGTTTATCGGAAGCTCGAAGCCCATCATTTGAACCTCACTGTTAGGCACAAAACAAGTGGCTTGTATCTCGCCCGGTACGTTTTCAACACATGAACATCTCCATTTATACGGGCACGAGATAACAGCATTAGCCGAAAGAAGGTAAACCAATGTAACAAGTAGTATCATGGTTGTTCTTGAACGCTGTATACATGCATGGTTAGAAATGTGTTGATTCGATCGATCTCTTTGCGTCCAGAAATGCTTTACTTCAGAGACTGCCAAGCCAATCTAAGATAGTAGAGCTAAGACACGCCGATTAAAATGCCTCGCATGCCATAGTGAGAATGTCTTTTGAAAATAAATTGAATGGGATATAAAACTGAAAGATGAGCTCCAGTTGGCTACCATATTGTAAGCACCGAAAACAAAGAGTACAGGTCTCTTTGATGTTTAGAATAATTTGCGATTGAAAAATATATTAATGTACACTCTTTCGTGAGCGCAATAATGGCAATTACATTCTTTACAAAAACCTTGAGTAGCCAAAGAATGGGCTGAAAGGAAATGTCAAAATTCTTTGCAGACCCCAGGACGCTGTCTACAAACAAAATTTCCATAAACTTTAAGCGACTTCAAGGCTTTTTTCTGGCGGTCACTTAGCTTGGTCTTTGACAAACGCACACTGGGCTATGCAAGCTCGTCATGATCATGTAATAAATATTTGCCACTGCTCATCCACCACGCTCGTATTCAGAGTAAAAACCAATAAGATGTTTGATAACTAATTAATAGTCTCTGTTCTGTTCGCTTGTCAAACACGTTTTCTGTACGAAGCTCCGTGCTAGAGTAATTACAAAAAACCCGTTCAACAAAATCTGTTAGTCAAAGTCTACGACTATCTGCTAGCGTTTATTAGTGTGTATTAGCCCAGTGTAACTAGCTCATGTGTGAAGATTATAACTTTATTGGTTAAATTTAGCAAGACGAAATAACGGTCTCATTCTACTGAAAAACAATATTTTTACTACGAGTCATTTGCTTTACAAATTTTAAACTGTAAATAAGTAATTCATTCCGTGTAAAAGATTGAATTAAAGCTTTGCCGTTTTGCCTTCTACAATCTTTCCATTAATCCGACTTAAAAATTGAAATACATATAAATGTCAATAAACATGTATAGACTACATTCATTTGTTGTCTGTTTAATAATTTTTGTTTTAGACTATTTGTAGTCTACTTAGAGCCTATTAGCTAGTACTTAAAAGTGTGTATTAGTCTAGTAATTGTTGAACGGGTTTATTGTAATCACTCTAAATAAAATTTATTCTTTTCTCCGGTCACGAATTACTGAGTAATTAGCTCACAATGAAGCCTTTGTGAATGAAGGAATTGAGAAGTCAGCTATTGCAAGAGAGGGAGAGGGGATCGGTAGGCCAGATATAGAATACAGTAGACCTTTGTGCTCTATCCTTTTAATAATAATAATAATAATAATAATAATAATAATAATAATTCTTTATTTGGTGTGGGTATAAAATACAGCAGAATACCGTGAGCTGGTTTCTAATTTGTTCCACAACTAAAATATACAATGATAATAATAATAAAAAGCATCAGATGTTCAAATTTCGTACAATCTTTAATATCACCCATTGTTTTAAAAGCGCACGAAGACGAAAATAGTGATATAGAAAAAACAGTCTATTGCAAACAAAAAAATTGAATATAAATTTATTAAAATTATTCCATTTTTTAAAAGATAGAACTTTAATTGCGATAATGTGTATTCAAAACCAATATAATATTCAAAAACGTAACACAATGCCGCTTCTAAATAGCAGATCAACTGAATGTTACTAAGATTAAATGTAAAAGAGTCTAAAAAGCCAGTCGTAGCGCAAGTCGAAAATGAAAAACTGAGCTAAATTAATTAAAATTAGTAAAATTCTACTACTATACTATTGCAAATCCTGCATTCTGATTGGCTAACGTACTCACTATCTATCAGCCGATAGATAGTGGGTAGAGAAAGCCGGCTTTGTTTTGAAAAAACTGGCGGCTTTCCCTTCGCGATTTTTGTGTTTGCAATTGTATAGTTTCGTTGAGAATTTTACTAAAACAATTAGAAGACTCACTCTCGATTTCTATCGGCTTTGATAGTTGACTCGGGGCCGGAGCCCCTCGTCAACTATCAGCCGATAGAAATCTCGAGTTCGTCTTCTAATTGTTAAATATAGTAGCGTTAAGAGGCCTGTTGTCTCAAAAAGCTTCTTTAATATTATTGTCATATCATGCAGCTTATCACTTAAAAATCTTGAAAACATACGGTCCTTAAGATACAAAAAAAATACAATTCCACAAAAGTAAAAATGAAATGCAATTATTTCGAATTTGATCTGTGTTATAGTCGTGCTCTCATTCATGATTCCTTTTGGTCATGAAATGACCTATAAATCACCTACCTATACAATTTACTTTGGATCCGATGACCTTTCATTAATTAAAGGTATATATTGCATATATGTATATACTCAGGCCTTTCTTAATATTTTTATGCAGGAAATCCATAGCCTCGCGTTCATGCTGCTCAGACAACATTTCATGCATTCGCATGCTTATATGCACGGGCTTTTTTTTACGGCCAAACGAGATTTTTACGGCCAAACAACTTTTGCATCGAAAGGAGTCGGTTTATTAACGTACAAAACCCGTGCATAGAAGTTTACGAATACATTAAATGTCGCCAGACCTGCATGAAAGGGAGGCTAAGGAATTCCTGCAAAAATATTATTAAGGCCATATATGGGTGAACTGGTTAATTAAATTAGCATATCGCTGTCTTGGTGCTTTCTAAAATAAAAATGTCTAAATTGTATTGAAAAATTACATTTAGTGACAATAGTTGTTAGAAGTTATGGTTTTCTACCTCAGTTCCTTCAACGTTCTCGCAACTGAGCAATCCTCTCCACGGCCTTATGGCCTTTGATCTGCTCTTTCTTGTCTGGGCTGGCTATTTTATCTTTTGCAAGCTCTTCAAGGGGCTTGTAGGCGTATCCTTGGTGTGGATTGTGCTCAAGAGACTTCGTCAAGTAACAGAAGGCCAAGTCGTTGGAAAAATTGTCGAGGAATGCAGCATATTCTTTATAAAAGCTGGCCTTGACTGGATCTCTCAGTTCTTCCAGGCTGTTGTAAAGTTGCTTGAAAACCTGTTCTGCTTGCAACAGATGGTCGTCTTGTTTGTCCTGTTTATACTGATGTATTAGCTGTAGAGCATGTTCAATCGCTGTTGATCTTATTAGGACACCCTGGTAGTCGGGGCAGGTTTGAAGATAAAAAGAGGCCAGCTGTCTTCCATATCGCTTCATAAATTTTCCAAATGCTGAGCAAATAATCGCTTTATCCAGTTCCTCCTTTCCCTCATAGCACAGAAAGAGTTCTTGAAAGATTTTCTCGGCCTTGACAAGAGAAGAAACATCTTTGGTTTTGTCATATTTCGTTTGGTACAAACGAACCAAATCCAAGGCAGGAGTTGAATACTTCTTGTTTAACTTCCACGCTTTGCGAAAACATTCTTCCCCCTCAGCAAAGGTATCGGCACAAGGGCGCACTTCATACTTCCTCAAAAGACAATTTGCAAGGTAAGTTATCCCTTTATAATCGCCATCCGGGTTTGAATTTAGAATCTTTTTCAGAATTGCTTCTGCTTTGTTCAACTTTGAACAGTTGTTTCCAGCTGATTGGACATAAAACCTTGCAACATTTCTCAGGACAGCGGTAGCTTGATGGGACCGAGCAATATCTTCTGCTTTCTCGGCATATTTCTTGCCACTTGCTCCATAATCCCGATAGATTTTATCAAGAAATAACGCATATTGAACAAGCGCCTGTCCGTGAATAACAGGATATCTCAGCGAATTTGTTTCCAAAGATGTAATTAACTCTTCCCAAATTTTCTTTATCTTTTGAAAATCTGCATCATCTTTGTTTTTATTTTTATGCTTTTTGTGATAGAACTGCTGCAGTAGAATGGCTTTGGTGTACTTGTACATGACGTCGTCTGATCTTTTCTCCAAGGCTTTGTTGATACAATTGAGTGCTTCTTTGAAGCCCTTTTCAGTGAACCCACTATTGGCAATAGCAAATGCTTTTTCGGCCATGACTTGAGGAATTTCATCTGGGTTTCTTCTTCGAAGAATATTCTGCACTTGATTGATCCATGCCACTACATGTTCTTCTGATGAGGAATCAGAACTAGACTCTTTCCATGTCAGCCATGTCAAACAACCAAGCGAGACGATTCTGTCATCTTCTGTCTTGCTGTATTTCAAGGCTTCCTCGAAGTTAGCCCTTGCTTCTTTAAAGTGTTCTTGCTGCGTCTTGTAGAAACCCATTAGATTGTAGGACTTCACCTCTGTTCCTTGAATGGCTTCATGAATGTGTTCCTCAAGGTTTTCTATATTCATATCTACAGTGCGACCAACGTTTTGCAAGGATTCCCATGAAAAGTGACATGGCAGACCAAGAAGTTTGTGTTGGAGACGTTCACGAAACTCGGTGTCCATTTTCATCAACTGGAAAGCTAATTGGTAAAAATTTACTGCATGGATTCCTCTCTTATACATGTCTTGATGTCCTAAATTAAAACGTTTACGAAAAAGATTTTTATGGTAAAAACCCTGGTGGAATCCCAACTTAAGTATTTATAAGAACCGTCTTTGGAAACCCCCGTAGTCAAGGTAATAGATGACGTTACTTGAAAATAGTTCATCTGGGAATTTTGTCGACGCTGGCCAAAAAATGCGGGCGCTATGTAAACAATGGTGATAATTTTGAATGCTGAAGCACTGGAGAAAACAAGAGTTACTGCCAAAATTTTCAAGGCATCTTACTGGATACTTTCATTCAGCTTAGGCAGTAAAACAGTCTTTTTCGAAAATCTTTGTCGTAATGTTGTGGGTCAATTTTCAGTGGACTGCAATGTCGACCAAAAGCAATTAAAAATACTAATACGTTCCTAAGCTATGTATGTTATGTATGAAAAAAATTCAATTGTCAAGCCATGGAAATTTGGGTCCGACGCCATGTAAACAGAAGAGACAGTTCCGTATAAATAATATGTACTGATCAAATATTTGAATAGTCAACTGAAATTCGTCTGGTACCGTGTAAGGCCAGTTTGAACACAGGTAGCCCAAGCGTAGAGTTATTGGGCTGTGACGTCATTAGCTTCAGTGAATGAACTATTCAGATTTCATATGATTTTTATAACTATGCTTTCAGGAGGACTTAAATAGTCATATACTTTTAGATAAAGTCTCTACAAATGTTGTTTGGTAGTCGAAGAACATTTTGGTATGAAATTGTAATTTTGAGGGTTTTTGAGCCGTTTGAAAATTGGCCTCGCTCTATCTATGTATTATGGGAAGACATATATGGAACGGCGCCTCCAAATTTTTACACCGACCCTTTCTTTCAACTCCATATCTCCGAAATAACAAGTGTGACGTCAAACTATAGGAAAAACGACTTCCGGGTCCAATAATTTATAAAATATAATGTAAATCAGAGACAGTGGACTAGATTATGTTACATTCTTTACAAAATCATGGAAAGTGTAATTCAACAAATAACGTTTTTTAATTCTGTGGCTTGCATTAAGCCCGGCACCTCGCTAAGGGTAATTAAGTTGTCTACTATATATGTGTATATAAAAAGAAAATTACAGAATAAATTGAAATACAATGAAAATAAGAAATAATAAAATAGCAAATTATGCCGAGAACAAGGGAATTAAGGGAAGCGTAGTGGTAGTGCACTAGCTTCTCAAGATCACCTCGGCTTTGAAGTCTCCGGTTCGATTCCCGTGCTCTCTATCTTACGCAAGTAGAGTTTATTAAGTTCTATGTTTTTTTTCTCGTATGTATTTTTTCCTTTAGGTCCCTCCGAAAAACTGTACAAGCTAAATTCTAATTGGATCTGTGAGATAAAACTGCCCTCGGATATTGAACAGTGCAAAGGGTATGATATCGAAAACACTTGAAGGTAAATGTTATATAAGAGCTCCTGAACTTTGGAATACCCTTCCACCCAACATTAGATCCTCTCACTCAATTTCACAGTTTAAAAGTGAAATAAAGACATGGCTTTTTAGGCAAGCCTTTCATTAATTTCTTTCTAAAACAATTTAAATCAGTTACTCTATTTTATTCATGTTATGCTTATAATATATTATAATGTCAAAAAAAAAAATAGTTATCCAGTTGCTGAAATTAATGTTTACAAAGTATTAATGTCATCTAAAGTTGTCTTTAATTATTGTTCATAAATTTTATGTATTACATTTTTATATTTTATTGATACTTTAATATATAGTATTAAACATACTTGTCTTTTTAATGCTTTAAATTCTCTTATATATAATAGTAAAATTTTTAGGGGTTTTACTTATAATCTATAATACTTATTTGTAAAGCGCTGTTGAACCTTGCGGAATTAGCGCTAAATAAATTATTATTATTATTATTATTATTATTATTATTATTATTATTATTATTATTATTATTATTATTATTAAGAAGCGATAGTTTGACTCATTTTGTAATTGCCCAATGAAAAGTGGCAGCCCGTAAAAACTATCGAGTATTATTGGTGCGATGTAAGTTGATAATGACGAAAGCAACCTTCACATGGTGTAAGTGTTAACTACTTTAGTGATGTACAGAATAGTTCTTAGAAGTCTACTTCAGTTGACCTTGCAACTGAGCAATCCTCTCCAGGGTCCGTTCGCCTTTGATCTGCTCTTTCTTGTCTGTGCTGGCTATTTTATCTCTTGCAAGCTCTTCAAGTAGCCTATAGGCGTATCCTTGGTGTGGATTGTGCTCAAGAGACTTTGTCAAGTAACAGAAGGCCAAGTCGTTGGAAAAGTTATAGAGGAATGCTGCATATTCTTTATGAAAGCAAACCTTGACTGGATCTTTCAAGTCTTCTAGGCTGTTGTAAAGCTGCTTGAAAACCTGTTCTGCTTGCAACAGATGCTCGTCTTGTTTGTTCTGTTTGTACTGATGTATTAGCTGTAGAGCATGTTCAATCGCTGTTGATCTTCCAGAGTCATCCATCTGATTGTTGGGACAGCATTGGTAAAAGGAGGCAAGCTTTCTTCCATATCCCTTCATAAATTCTCCAAATACTGAGCAAATCCTTGCTTGATAGAGCTTCTCCTTTCTCTCATAGTTGAGAAAGAGTTCTTGGAAGATTTTCTCGGCCTTGACAAGAGCAGAAACATCTTCGGTTTTGTCATATTTCATTTGGTACAGACGGGCCAAATCCAAGGCAGAAATGAAGTACTTCTTGTTTAACTCCAAAGCTTTGTGGAAACATTCTTCCCCCTCAGCAAAGGTATCGGCACGAGAATTAATTTTGTACTTCTTGAAAAGACAATTCGCAAGGCTTGTTATCCCTTTATAGTCGCCATCTGGGTTTGAATTTAGAATCTCTTTCAGAATTGCTTCTGCTTTATTCAACTTTGAACAGTTGTTTCTAGCTGATTGGAAATAAAACCTTGCAACATTCAAAAGATAAAGAAAATTTGGGAAGAGTTGATTGCATCTTTGGAAACAAATTCCACGATATTTCCTGTTCAATATGGACAGGCACTTGTTCAATATGCATTATTTCTACATAAGATCAATTGGGATTATGGAGCAAGTGGAAAGAAATATGTCGAGAAAGCAGAAGATGTTGTTCGGTCCCATCAAGCCACCGCTGTTATGAGAAATATTGCAACGTTTTATATCCAATCAGCTGGAAACGACTGTTCAAAATTGGACAAAGCAAAAGCAATTTTCGAAGAGATTCTAAATTCAAACCCAGATGGCGATTATAAAGGGCTAACACATCTTGCATACATTCTTTCGAAGAAATACCAAATAAGTCCTCGCGATCATGCCGCTTTAGCTACATTCAACAAGGCCAAAGAATATTGTCGCAAGGCCTGGGGGTTAAACAAGAAGTACTTAATTCCTGCCTTTGATTTGGTTCGTTTGTACCAAACGAAATATGACAAAACCGAAGATGTTTCTGCTCTTGTCAAGGCCGAGAAAATCTTCCAAGAACTCTTTCTAAACTATGAGAGAAAAGAGAATCTGTATAAAGCGATGATTTGCGCAGCATTTGGAGAATTTATGAAGGGATATGGAAGAAAGCTTGCCTCCATTTATCTTCAATGCATTCCAGACTCTCAGCTGCACGGTGACTGTGTAAGATCAACCACGATTGAACAGCTAGACAGCTAATAAATCAGTATAAACAGGACAAGCAAGACGAGCATCTGTTGGAAGCAGAACAGGTTTTCAAGCAACTTTACAACGGCCTAGAAGAACTGAGAGACCCAGTCAAGGCTGATTTTCAAAAAGAATATGCAGCGTTCCTCTACAAATTTTCCAACGACTTGGCCTTCTGTTACTTGACAGAGTCTCTTGAGCACAATCCAAACCAAGGATTCGCCTATAAGCCCCTTGAAGAGCTTGCAAAAGATAAAATAGCCAGCCCAGACAAGAAAGAGCAGATCAAAGGCCACAAAACCCTGAAGTGGATTTATCAGTTGCAAGAAGGTCAACTAGAAACTGAAGTAGAGAGCCACGACTCGCAAGAGAAAAAATAAGCAGCAGAAACAAAAAAGAGCAGATCAAAGGCCATAGGACCCTGGAGAAAATTGCTCAGTTGCAAGGTCAATTGAAGTAGAGAGCCGCATGACTTCTAAGAACTATTCTGTACATCACTTAATTAGTTAACACTCACACCATGTGAAGTTTGCTGCCGTTATTATCAACTTACATTGCACCAATAATACTCGATAGTTCTTACGGGCTGCCACTTTTCATGGAGCTATTACAAAATGAGTCAAACTATCGCTTCTTATAACGTTTACCTTCAAATGTTTTCGATATCATACCCTTTGCACTGTTCAATATCCGAGGGCAGGGCCGCTAACTCACAGAACGAATTAGAATTTAGCTTGTACAGTTTTTCGGAGGGACCTAGAGGAAAAAATATATACGAGAAAAAAAAAACATAGAACTTAATAAACTCTACTTGCGTAAGATAGAGAGCCCGGGAATCGAACCGGAGACTCCAAAGCCGAGGTGATCTTGAGAAACTAGTGCACTACCACTACGCTTCTTTTAATTGCCTTGTTCTCTGCATAATTTGCTATTTTTCATTTTTTATTTTCATTGCATTTCAATTTATTTTGTAATATTCTTTTATATTTATAAAATAATTTAGATAGTACGCGCGCTCTGATTGGTCAAAAAGCGTGTTGGATGAGGCTATCTAAACATGCTCACGTCATCTGTGGATTGGTGGATGGCGCACGTAAGGAGAATTGCTATTCTTATCAGCAATTAAAATGCCGATTTTGCCTCAAAAATATTTTATAAAAGAAATAGAAGACGATTTTCCGTGTTATATAGCCTGATCTAAACACTTGTGGTGTTGTGAGAACACTCGAGAGCTGAAAAGCACGGAAAATCGTCTTCTATTTCTTAAATATATATGGTAAACGACTTAGGGACCCTAGCTTAGCGAGGTGCCGAGCTTAATGCAAACCACAGAATAAAAAAACGCTATTGGTTGACTACACTTTTCATAATTTTTTATCAAACATGACACTGTGGTTTTTCGACTAGAAAGTGTTTTACTACTTCGACAACCATACACGTCTTTTTTTTTTTTTTTTACTTTTTTTACTCTTTATTTGTAAACCATGAACTGTTTTTGTAATCTCGATGAATAAATTTGTAATTTTGTATATGTGTTATTAAGTGTGTAAATAAACAAAAGTTATTGTTCAAGAGAGAATGTAATAGTGGCTGATCCAGTCTTGCATGTTATCGGGGTCGCGAGGGTGGGCGGGGGGGGGGGGGGCGGGGGGTGGGATAGGATCGGCTCGGTTGGCTGAGCATTATCGAAAGTATCTATAATAGCAAAGCATTTTTAGGTTGGAGGAACATGAATTGGTATTTACGATTCGTGGGCTTTTACGTTTTCTATCACTGTATTATATTTTTTGTTAAAAATAAATAAAAACCTTGTTTGCTGTGCTGTGTGCAGTTACAAAGCACTTGAGAATAGGCAGAACACTCGAGAAGTGTTGAAAAGCACTCCGCTACGCGCCGTGCTTCTCCTACCAACCCCCGTGCTTTATGACTCCACAGAGCACACGCGCGCGTTTTCTTTTTCTTCACTCTCTTTTATTCTATACTCGATTTTCATTATTATTTGAAGAGCGACTTTTGATAAAGAATTTACTAAGAAAACTAGCGGTAAGCGTTTTTTTCCTATTTATTTCATTTTTGTTTTGTTTTCAGTTTTTCATTTTTTATTATTGCCAGAGAATGATTAGGTAGTAAAACAAAGGCTAAGAAGCAGAGGGGGGTAGTTTATTTTCCTCAGCAGGTCTCTCATTACCAACTAATTTGCATTTATTTAGTAGTTACGTTTTGAAATAAACGTCAATTAAAACCATCAATAAACTTAAACCGTACGTCACTTTACATCAATACTCATCTTCAAAAATAACAGTCCCAATTTCATTAAGATTTTCCAATTAATATTCCTATTCTTGATTTTGACGTAATATTTCAACAACGAGTACGACGGGATACGCGTGAAAAACGTCTGCGCATGCTCTAAGTCCGTACGCAAATTAGTCGAAAGCGTCTTCGTGCTATTTGACTTTCACTTTGACTCAAATTTGACTTTCACACTTGCCTGAAGAATAGTCTTTACAAAATGCCAAAACTTAAGATCCGTTCTTGAAACTTAAGGCTAATTCTTTCATATTGTCTTAATTAATACATTATCTTGGTCTCACAAAAGTATACCCACGAAATTTTTTGTATACTCGGAGAAAACAAGCATTTATTTTCTCACTAAAACGAAGGTATAGAGGTCTAATTACATCGAAGTTAGACCAGAATGCGATGCATGTTCTCTGAGATTGCTTATTTTTTAGGCGCAGGCCATAAGTATGTATGTATATGTACATACCGCCGCCCGGTTGGCTCAGTTGGTTCAGCACCGGACTTTCGTGCGGGAGGTCGTGGTTCGAGTCCCGGCCGGACCAACACTCAGGGTCTTAAAATAACTGAGGAGAAAGTGCTGCCTTTGTAATTACATCTGCAAACGGTTAGACTTTCAAGTGGCTCAGATGACCACTTTAAATGGCGTAAAAGAACCACTGAGGACGTAAAGAAACCCTGGCAGTGACCACCCTTAGTGCCTAGACCTCATACTAACCACCTCTTATGACTGTAAAGCGCCTTTGATTATATCCATATAGAAAGGGCGCCATATATAAATAATAAATCATTATCATTATCATGATGTATATGTATGTATGTATGTATGTATGTATGTATGTATGTATGTATGTATGTATGTATGTATGTATGTATGTATGTATGTATGTATGTATGTATGTATGTATGTATGTATGTATGTATGTGTGTGTATGTATGTATGTATGTATGTATGTATGTATGTATGTATCAGTGTATGTATGTATGTATGTATGTATGTATGTATGTATGTATGTATGTGTGTGTATGTATGTATGTATGTATGTATGTATGTATGTATGTATGTATCAGTGTATGTATGTATGTATGTATGTATGTATGTATCAGTGTATGTATGTATGTATGTATGTATGTATGTATGTATGTATGTATGTATGTATGTATGTATGTATGTATGTATGTATGTATGTATGTATGTATGTGTAGGTAGGTATGTATGTATGTATGTATGTATGTATGTATGTATGTATGTATGTATGTATGTATGTATGTGTAGGTAGGTAGGTATGTATGTATGTATGTATGTATGTATGTATGTATGTATGTATGTATGTATGTATGTATGTATGTATGTATGTGTAGGTAGGTATGTATGTATGTATGTATGTATGTATGTATGTATGTATGTATGTATGTGTAGGTAGGTATGTATGTATGTATGTATGTATGTATGTATGTATGTATGTATGTATGTATGTATGTATGTATGTATGTGTAGGTAGGTATGTATGTATGTATGTATGTATGTATGTATGTATGTATGTATGTATGTATGTATGTGTAGGTAGGTATGTATGTATGTATGTATGTATGTATGTATGTATGTATGTATGTAGGTAGGTAGGTAGGTAGGTAGGTATGTATGTATGTATGTATGTATGTATGTATGTATGTATGTATGTATGTATGTATGTGTAGGTAGGTAGGTAGGTGCGATTGAAAAAGACATTAATGTACACTCCTTCGTGAGCGCAACAATGGCCATTACATTCTTTACAAAAACCTTGCGTAGCCAAAGAATGGACTGAAAGGAAATGTCAAAATTCTTTGCAGACCCCAGGACGCTGTCTACAAACAAAATTTCCATAAACTTTAAGCGACTTCAAGGCTTTTTTCTGGCGGTCACTTAGCTTGGTCTTTGACTAACGCACACTGGGCTATGCAAGCTCGTCATGTAATAAATATTTGCCACTGCTCATCCACCACGCTCGTATTCAGAGTAAAAACCAATAAAATGTTTGATAACTAATTAAGAGTCTCTGTTCTGTTCGCTTTTCAAACTCGTTTTCAGTAAGAGGCTTCGTGCTAAATAAAATTTATTCTTTTCTCCGGTCACGAATTACTGAGTAATTAGCTCACAATGAAGCCTTTGTGAATGAAGGAATTGGGAAGTCAGCTATTGCAAGAGAGGGAGAGGGGATCGGTAGGCCAGATATAGAATACAATAGACCTTTGTGCTCTATCCTTTTAATAATAATAATAATAATAATAATTCTTTATTTATTGTGGGATTCAAATACAGCAGAATAGAGTGAGCTGGTTTCTAATTTGTTCCACAACTAAAATATACAATGATAATAATAAAAACGCATCTTTTGTTCAAATTCTAAAGATGTTCAAATTTCGTACAATCTTTAATATCACCTATTGTTTTAAAAGCGCACGAAGACCAAAATAGTGATATAGCAAAACGGTCCGTATTGCAAACAAAAAAAAATGAATATAAATTTATTAAAATTATTCCATTTTTTAAAAAGTTAGAACTTGAATTGCGATAATGTGTATTCAAAACCAATATAATATTAAAAAAGGTAACACAATGCCGCTTCTAAATAGCAGATCAACTGAATGTAACTAAGATTAAATGTAAAGCATTGTAAGTCTAAAAAGCCAGTCGTAGCGCAAGTCGAAAATGAAAAATTGAGCTAAATTGATTAAAAATATAGTAACGTTAAGAGGTCTGTTGTCTCAAAAAGCTTCTTTAATATTATTGTCATATCATGCAGCTTATCACTTAAAAATCTTGAAAACAGACGGTCCTTAAGATACAAAAAAAAAATACAATTCCACAAAAGTAAAAATGAAATGCAAGTATTTCGAATTTGATCTGTGTTATAGTCGTGCTCTCATACATAATTCTTTTTGGTCATGAAATGACCTATAAATCACCTGCCTATACAATTTACTTTGGATCCGATGACCTTTCATTAATTAAAGGTATATATTTACATATATCTACATACTCAGGCCTTTCTTAATATTTTTATGCAGGAAATCCATAGCCTCGCGTTCACGCTGCTCAGACAACATTTCATGCATTCGCATGCTTATATGCACGGGCTTTTTTTTACGGCCAAACGAGATTTTTACAGCCAAACAACTTTTGCATCGAAAGGAGTCGGTTTATTAACGTGCAAAACCCGTGCATAGAAGTTTACGAATACATTAAATGTCGCCAGACCTGCATGAAAGGGAGGCTAAGGAATTCCTGCAAAAATATTATTAAGGCCATATATGGGTGAACTGGTTAATTAAATTAGCATATCGCTGTCTTGGTGCTTTCTAAAATAAAAATGTCTAAATTGTATTGAAAAATTACATTTAGTGACAGTAGTTGTTAGAAGTTATGGTTTTCTACCTCAGTTCCTTCAACGTTCTCGCAACTGAGCAATCCTCTCCACGGCCTTATGGCCTTTGATCTGCTCTTTCTTGTCTGGGCTGGCTATTTTATCTTTTGCAAGCTCTTCAAGGGGCTTGTAGGCGTATCCTTGGTGTGGATTGTGCTCAAGACACTTTGTCAAGTAATAGAAGGCCAAGTCGTCAGAAAAATTATCGAGGAACGCAGCATATTCTTTATGAAAGCGAGCCTTGACTGGATCTCTCAGTTCTTCTAGGCTGTTGTAAAGCTGCCTGAAAACCTGTTCTGCTTGCAACAGATGATCGTCTTGTTTGTCCTGTTCGTACTGCTGTGTTAGTCGTAGAGCTTCTTCGATTGCTGTTGATCTTATTAGGACACCCTGGTAGTCGGGGCAGGTTTGAAGATAAAAAGAGGCCAGCTGTCTTCCATATCCCTTCATAAATTTTCCAAATGCTGAGCATATAATAGCTTTATTCAGTTCCTCCTTTCCCTCATAGCACAGAAAGAGTTCTTGGAAGACTTTCTCGGCCTTGACAAGAGCAGAAACATCTTTGGTTTTGTCATATTTCGTTTGGTACAAACGAACCAAATCCAAGGCAGAAGTTGAGTACTTCTTGTTTGACTTCCACGCTTTGCGAAAGCATTTCTCGGCTGTAGCAAAGGTATCCGCACAAGGGCGCACTTCATACTTCTTTAAAAGACAATTTGCAAGGTAAGTTATCGCTTTATAGTCGCCATCTGGGTTTGAATTTAGAATCTTTGTCAGAATTCCTTCTGCTTTGTTCAACTTTGAACAGTTGTTTCCAGCTGATTGGACATAAAACCTTGCAACATTTCTCATGACAGCGGTAGCTTGATGGGATCGAGCAATATCTTCTGCTTTCTCGACATATTTCTTTCCACTTGCTCCATAATCCCGATAGATTTTATCAAGAAATAATGCATATTGAACAAGCGCCTGTCCGTGAATAACAAGATATCTCATCGCATTTGTTTCCAAAGATGCAATTAACTCTTCCCAAATTTTCTTTATCTTTTGAAAATCTGCATCATCTTTGTTTTTATTTTTATGCTTTTTGTGATAGGACTGCTGCAGTAGAATGGCTTTGGTGTACTTGTACATGACGTCGTCTGATCTTTTCTCCAAGGCTTTGTTGATACAATTGAGTGCTTCTTCGAAGCCCTTTTCAATGAACCCACTATTGGCAATAGCAAATGCTTTTTCGGCCATAACTTGAGGAATTTCATCTGGGTTTCTTCCACGAAGAATATTCTGCACTTGATTGATGCACTCCACTACATGTACTTCTGAGGAGGAATCAGAACTAGACTCTTTCCATGTCAGCCAGGCCAAACAACCATTCGAGACGATTCTGTCATCTTCTGTCTTGCTGTATTCCAAGGCTTCCTCGAAGTTAGCCCTTGCTTCTTCAAAGTGTTCTTGCTGCGTCTTGTAGAAACCCATTAAATTGTAGGAGTTCACCTCTGTTCCTTGAATGGCTTCATGAATGTGTTCCTCAAGGTTTTCTATATTCATATCTACAGTGCGACCAACATTTTCGTTTTGTAAGGATTCCCATGAGAAGTGACATGGCAGACGAAGAAGTTTGTCTTGGAGACGTTCACGAGAAAGGGTGGCCATATTCGTGAACTTCCAAAGCACAGTGATAACGATTTAAAGCAAGGAATCTTCTTTTATACATGTCTGATGGCCTAAGAAAAACCCATACGTAAGGGATTTTGATAATAAAAACCCCTTGAGTTTTTTCCAAGAATCATGTCTTTGGAAACCCCCGTCGTCATGGTAATATATGACGTCACTTGATAATAGTACTGAAAGGTTTATTGAACAGCATGATACTTCAATTCGATTGATTAACATTATATTTACACAATGCATAATTTGTATTTATCTCAGCTCTCTCATAGGATGTAATAATATATCAACAAGCATATCTATATAGCGCTATTTCCAGCAGCTCTATGGCGCTGTAAAGTACTGTTTGATAAACGAGCAGGAGTGTTTTATCGGGATTCAAAAGTGGTTTTAAGCCCGATAAAACACGATATGCGAGTTTATCGAACAGCTTAAAAAACCTTGAGGTGTATGTTCGCATTTTCTACTGAATTTTGGACGAATGAACCAAGTTTGCAAGAGAAAATCCGAGTTAAAGTTTATGTAAATGAAGAGTATGTTTTCTTTTTTTTTATTTCCTGCACGGACAATGATTTCTATTGTGTTTGCCTTATTAAATATTCATGATTTTTTAACAGGTCTTACAGTCAAAACAGCTCAAGAATACCCCCTAGAATCCATTAATGAATTCATTATCCAAATATTGAGTTCATTATTCACTCTGACTCCAAACTTGAAAATAGATTGTCTACTTCAGTTTTGACTCGATTCTTCAACAATTGCCATGCCAAGGTAGAAAAACTACCCATGAAGGCCATCCCTTAGAATTTTAGTTGTGAAATGAATGCGAAATTTGGAGTCTTCGATTTATTAATGAAAGTTTTAAGTGAATAATCAACTTAATATTCGAATAATGAAATCAATATTGGAACCTAGAGGGGTTGAGCCGTTTTGTCTGTAAGGTACTTGTTGTGTGTTCAAAAACAGATACTTGACCCATCTTAATAGGTCATTTGAGCCGGCTTGCATAGGAACACGTCCGAATAGTCTCGTCTAGTAGATGCTGCTCGTTCACTTGTTGTCTATTCCTAATTCTTGATAACTACATCAATCGTAATCATCCACCTGATAATCGCATGTACTCAATTTGGTACCGACTTCGACTTGTGTTTATAGCAGTTAATTGGTAGGTATGTTTCGTTTTTTATTGAGTAATATTCTAGCTGCAATAATAATCACATATACACTGATTTATGTCATTTGTTCAAAAGATTATTAATGTTCAGCAGTATCGCGATTCTCCTATAAGTTTGATCGGGAGAGAGCCGCCAATATAAACCCGCATTGTCGGCTCAAAATCGCAATAAGTTATAATAATTGCTTTGCCGATATTTTGTTATCAATATAGTTCACGCTTCATTTACATAGATCTGAGGAATACAGAAAGGAATGACATAAGCCGGCAGGACATGTTTTTGCTGAGCTCATTTTCTGAAATTTCTCAGAAAACTTTCTCGGAAGACTGAATATCATAACATGCAAGACTGAATCAGCCGCTATTACATTCTCTCAGTGTCCTGATGATACGAATGATAAATATAGTTCAACCAGGGGGATTTTTTGAATGTTGTGGTTCATGTACCTTGTTACATGAGATTTTGGCAACTTGTTAATTTCGCGATTTCGAAAGTCGCTTATTACGACACTTTGATTTCACGATTTTGCGGAAAATTTTTTAGTCACTTTAATTTCGACATTTAACCAAATTAATAATTCGTTTCCAAATACACTCATTCCTTCAACAAAACCACCTGATTATGTAACACTAAAAACCAAAACAAACAGAAAATTGGTGTTATTTCCTTGTGGAGTTGATCTGGGAAAATAGGCCCAAGCAGTTGATTCTCAGTAACAACGTATGTATTTATCCTTGCTTTTTAAAATGGTCATCTAATTCTTCATATTATATCAACCTTTACACTGACAAAAGCTCTGCTTGAGTCTAGGTATTCGGTTTTCCGAGAAATTTCAGAAATTGAGCACGTCAAGCCAGTCATGTTCTGCTGAACTATAGAGATTGTTTGCATTCCTTTCAGGTAACAATGCATGTATTCATCCTTGCTTTTTAATGGTCATCTAATTCGTTATTTTTTCTTAATTATTAAGAGTCACTCAATTTTTCGCTTCATTATATTTTCGCGAGACTGGTTTTTTCTAAGTTTTTTGAAATCACGGAATAAAACTGTCGCGATTTCAAATTTCATGTAATTGAACCACAGGGTGCCCAATTTAGATAAAAGTAAAATGTGAAAATAAAATCGGAAAAAACCCAACTTTATTTTTTTTTATTCATGGTCAAGATAATATCCTCTATTATATAAACGAGCAAAAAATGCACTAGAACATCTTTTTTCGCGCGTGCCTTTATTTTCCTATATAATTCCCCTATTTAATTGTATATAATGTGTGGATTTAACCCCGGGATTTAACTCGTATTTCAATAAGCGGTGCATCAAAATCGGTGATTTTAAAAGTAGGTCGAAGGCTTGATTGTCATAAATAAGTTCTATAGTTATCACCTCACCATGTAAAACTGAGATGGCAGATGCCATGTGTCGAGAACGAACGATCCTTGGAACAAGCAGCGGGCAAGGAGTAATAGCCGGATCACTAGTATTACTCATAATGCGTATTGTACGGAACGGTCAAGATAGCATCACGTTTGCACTACGAGCCCGATCCAAAAACATCGGAGCCGTGATGAACGGTGTTTTGACACCAAATCCTCCTCCAGGAAAATCGTGTTCTATGGGTATAGGGGGTTGGGGTTTCAGTTGACTAGTACATGCTTATACACAATCAAAGTAACGTGTAGTACATGATCCATGTCGTTAAAAATTTTTCCTTGGATGAACTTGCATTTCATTTGTCATATTATATCAACCTTTACACTGACAAGAGTTCTGCTGGAGGCTAGGCATTCGGTCATCCGGAAAGTATCAGAAAGTGAGCACGTCAAGACATGTTCTGCTGAACTATAGAGATTGTTTGTATTCCTTTCATGCTCGATTGATCTACACGTAGGTGAAATATGAAAATATTTATTAAAAACATCAGCATATCAGTAATAATAATTGTGCTGAACATTATGATTCTTTGGTAAAGGTTAATCTGTTTGTAGATCGAGTGATTTTTGCTAGTAACAGCTACGTTACGCTACAAATAAAAAAAACTTAGCTACAAATTATTTAGTTGGTGCCAACACAAGCTCGGTACCAACATCTGCAATCATTCCCCAGAGAATAAAATAACAAAAAACATGGTCGCCATTTTGGATGATATAACAAAAGAATCAATTGAAAAATCTTTTGTTAAAATCATCCAACATGGCGGTTATGACGTTATGTCCAAACGAAGAATACGAATATTTCGATTTTATGCACTTCTAATGAATTGCACAGCGTATGAACGAACCCTGGGCTAACTACTAAACAACTACTAGCAGTTTCTAGTTGAGAATGCGTGGGTGTTTTGATTGCATCAAGGGCATGAATAACTAGACTTGACAAAAATCATTTGGACGTGTTTCTATGAAAGGCCGCAATGTTTCAAAATAGGGCAAGGATTCATTTCTGGATCTCTTTCGTAATCATCGCTTCATAAGAGAGGAACCCCTGCCTCTAAATTGTTACCAAAGATATTCGGCAGTTTATAAAAATGGCCAGCGTGTCTTGTAATAGTCTCCAACACAAACTTCTTGGTCTTCCATGTCACTTCTCATGGGAATCCATGCAAAACGTTGGTCGCACTGTAGATATGAATATAGAAAACATCGAGGAACACATTCATGAAGCCATTCAAGGAACAGAGGTGAAGTCCTACAACCTAATGGGTTTCTACAAGACGCAGCAAGAACACTTTAAAGAAGCAAGGGCTAACTTCGAGGACGCTTTGAAATACAGCAAGACAGAAGATGACAGAATCGTCTCGCTTGGTTGTTTGGCCTGGCTGACATGGAAAGAGTCTAGTTCTGATTCCTCCTCAGAAGAACATGTAGTGGTATGGATCAATCAAGTGCAGAATATTCTTCGTGGAAGAAACCCAGATGGAATTCCTGAGGTCATGGCCGAAAAAGCATTTGCTATTGCTAATAGTGGGTTCACTGAAAAGGGCTTCAAAGAAGCACTCGAATGTATCAACAAAGCCTTGGAGACTCGATCAGACGACGTCATGTACAAGTTCACCAAAGCCATTCTACTGCAGCAGTTCTATCTCACTAAACATAAAAACAAAAGCAAAGATGATGCAGATGTTCAAAAGATAAAGAAAATTTGGGAAGAGTTGATTGCATCTTTGGAAACAAATTCCACGATATTTCCTGTTCAATATGGACAGGCACTTGTTCAATATGCATTATTTCTACATAAGATCAATTGGGATTATGGAGCAAGTGGAAAGAAATATGTCGAGAAAGCAGAAGATGTTGTTCGGTCCCATCAAGCCACCGCTGTTATGAGAAATATTGCAACGTTTTATATCCAATCAGCTGGAAACGACTGTTCAAAATTGGAAAAAGCAAAAGCAATTTTCGAAGAGATTCTAAATTCAAACCCAGATGGCGATTATAAAGGGCTAACACATCTTGCATACATTCTTTCGAAGAAATACCAAATAAGTCCTCGCGATCATGCCGCTTTAGCTACATTCAACAAGGCCGAAGAATATTGTCGCAAGGCCTGGGGGTTAAACAAGAAGTACTTAATTCCTGCCTTTGATTTGGTTCGTTTGTACCAAACGAAATATGACAAAACCGAAGATGATTCTGCTCTTGTCAAGGCCGAGAAAATCTTCCAAGAACTCTTTCTAAACTATGAGAGAAAAGAGAATCTGTATAAAGCGATGATTTGCTCAGCATTTGGAGAATTTATGAAGGGATATGGAAGAAAGCTTGCCTCCATTTATCTTCAATGCATTCCAGACTCTCAGCTGCACGGTGACTGTGTAAGATCAACCACGATTGAACAAGCTAGACAGCTAATATATCAGTATAAACAGGACAAGCAAGACGAGCATCTGTTGGAAGCAGAACAGGTTTTCAAGCAACTTTACAACGGCCTAGAAGAACTGAGAGACCCAGTCAAGGCTGATTTTCAAAAAGAATATGCAGCGTTCCTCTACAAATTTTCCAACGACTTGGCCTTCTGTTACTTGACAGAATCTCTTGAGCACAATCCAAACCAAGGATTCGCCTATAAGCCCCTTGAAGAGCTTGCAAAAGATAAAATAGCCAACCCAGACAAGAAAGAGCAGATCAAAGGCCACAAAACCCTGAAGTGGATTTATCAGTTGCAAGAAGGTCAACTAGAAACTGAAGTAGAGAGCCACGACTCGCAAGAGAAAAAATAAGCAGCAGAAACAAAAAAGAGCAGATCAAAGGCCATAGGACCCTGGAGAAAATTGCTCAGTTGCAAGGTCAATTGAAGTAGAGAGCCGCATGACTTCTAAGAACTATTCTGTACATCACTTAATTAGTTAACACTCACACCATGTGAAGTTTGCTGCCGTTATTATCAACTTACATTGCACCAATAATACTCGATAGTTCTTACGGGCTGCCACTTTTCATGGAGCTATTACAAAATGAGTCAAACTATCGCTTCTTATAACGTTTACCTTCAAATGTTTTCGATATCATACCATTTGCACTGTTCAATATCCGAGGGCAGGGCCGCTAACTCACAGAACGAATTAGAATTTAGCTTGTACAGTTTTTCGGAGGGACCTAGAGGAAAAAATACGAGAAAAAAACATAGAACTTAATAAACTCTACTTGCGTAAGATAGAGAGCCCGGGAATCGAAACGGAGACTTCAAAGCCGAGGTGACCTTGAGAACCTAGTGCACTACCACTACGCTTCTCTTAATTCCCTTGTTCTCGGCATAATTTGCTATTTTTCATTTTTTATTTTCATTGCATTTCAATTTATTTTGTAATCTTTTTATATTTATAAAATAATTTAGATAGTACGCGCGCTCTGATTGGTCAAAAAGCGTGTTGGATGAGGCTATCTAAACATGCTCACGTCATCTGTGGATTGGTGGATGGCGCACGTATGGAGAATTGCTATTCTTATCAGGAATTAAGGGGGGACTTACCTATTTACCAACCACAGTTGCTATGGAAAGGATTTAAATCTCTGAAAGGTTTTTCTTATATTATAACTTCATAGATAAAATCATTTTGTGAAATGGATAATTTTCTGATATGTGCGATGACGTCATCTCTCTTACGCAATTTATGACGTCATAGTTCATTAAAAATTAAAAAACAAGCGTGCATTTAGTCGGATTGACTCACAAATAAGCGAAATCATAGCTGATATGAATTGAAACAAAGTTAAGCATTATTTTTGAAAACGGTGAAAAGGCCAGGCTACCAAGCCATGTTGAATTTTTTTAATCTAAATATTTTTCCACTCTCTTAACGTAGAGTAAAATCCATGCTTAACTTTGTTCCAATTCATGTCAGCTACAATGTCGCTTATTTTTGGGTCAAACGGACCTATTGCACGCTTGTTTTTTAACTTTTTATGAAATATGACGTCATTAATGACGCAAGAGTGATGACGTCATCACACATATCAAAAAATGGTGCAATTCACAAATTGATTTCATCATGAGCTTAAAACATTAGAAAAACCTCTTAGGCATTTTTAAATCCTTTCCTTAGCAACTGTGGCTGGTAAATAGGTAAGTCCCCCCTTAAAATGCCGATTTAGTCTCTAAAAATATTTTATAAAAGAAATAGAAGACGATTTTCCGTGTTATATAGCCTGATCTATACACTTGTGATGTTGTGAGAACACTCGAGAGCTGAAAAGCACGGAAAATCGTCTTCTATTTCTTAAATATATATGGTAAACGACTTAGGGACCCTAGCTTAGCGAGGTGCCGAGCTTAATGCAAACCACAGAATAAAAAAACGCTATTGGTTGACTACACTTTTCATAATTTTGTATCAAACATGGCACTGTGGTTTTTCGACTAGAAAGTGTTTTACTACTTCGACAACCATACACGTCTTTTTTTTATTACTTTTTTTACTCTTTATTTGTAAAGCATGCACTGTTTTTGTAATCTCGATGAATAAATTTGTAATTTTGTATATGTGTTATTAAGTGTGTAAATAAACAAAAGTTATTGTTCAAGAGAGAATGTAATAGTGGCTGATCCAGTCTTGCATGTTATCGGGGTCGCGAGGGTGGGCGGGGGGGGGGAGGGTGGGATAGGATCGGCTCGGTTGGCTGAGCATTATCGAAAGTATCTATAATAGCAAAGCATTTTTAGGTTGGAGGAACATGAATTGGTATTTACGATTCGTGGGCTTTTACGTTTTCTATCACTGTATTATATTTTTCGTTAAAAATAAATAAAAACCTTGCTTGCTGTGCTGTGTGCAGTTACAAAGCACTTGAGAATAGGCAGAACACTCGAAAAGTGTTGAAAAGCACTCCGCTACGTGCCGTGCTTGTCCTACCAACCCCCGTGCTTTATGACTCCACAGAGCACACGCGCGCGTTTTCTTTTTCTTCACTCTCTTTTATTCTATACTCGATTTTCATTATTATTTGAAGAGCGACTTTTGATAAAGAATTTACTAAGAAAACTAGCGGTAAGCGTTTTTTTCCTATTTATTTCATTTTTGTTTTGTTTTCAGTTTTTCATTTTTTATTATTGCCAGAGAATGATTAGCTAGTAAAACAAAGGCTAAGAAGCAGAGGGGGGTAGTTTATTTTCCTCAGCAGGTCTCTCATTACCAACTAATTTGCATTTATTTAGTCGTTACGTTTTAAAATAAACTTCAATTAAAACCATCGATAAACTTAAATCGTAGGTCACTTTACATCAATACTCATCTTCAAAAATAACAGTCCCAATTTCATTAAAATTTTCCAATTAATATTTCTATTCTTGATTTTGACGTAATATTTCAACAACGAGTACGACGGGATACGCGTGAAAAACGTCTGCGCATGCTCTAAGTCCGTATGCAAATTAGTCGAAAGCGTCTTCGTGCTATTTGACTTTCACTTTGACTCAAATTTGACTTTCACACTTGCCTGAAGAATAGTCTTTACAAAATGCCAAAACTTAAGATCCGTTCTTGAAACTTAAGGCTAATTCTTTCATATTGTCTTAATTAATACATTATCTTGGTCTCACAAAAGTATACCCACGAAATTTTTTGTATACTCGGAGAAAACAAGCATTTATTTTCTCACTAAAACGAAGGTATAGAGGTCTAATTACATCGAAGTTAGACCAGAATGCGATGCATGTTCTCTGAGATTGCTTATTTTTTAGGCGCAGGCCATAAGTATGTATGTATATGTACATACCGCCGCCCGGTTGGCTCAGTTGGTTCAGCACCGGACTTTCGTGCGGGAGGTCGTGGTTCGAGTCCCGGCCGGACCAACACTCAGGGTCTTAAAATAACTGAGGAGAAAGTGCTGCCTTTGTAATTACATCTGCAAACGGTTAGACTTTCAAGTGGCTCAGATGACCACTTTAAATGGCGGTCCCGTCTCTCCACACTTCATCACTAACCAATGTCGGAGGGACGTAAAAGAACCACTGAGGACGTAAAGAAACCCTGGCAGTGACCATCCTCAGTGTCTACACCTTATACTAACCACCTCTTATGACTGTAAAGCGCCTTTGATTATATCCATATAGAAAGGGCGCCATATATAAATAATAAATCATTATCATTATCATGATGTATATGTATGTATGTATGTATGTATGTATGTATGTATGTATGTATGTATGTATGTATGTATGTACGTATGTATGTATGTATGTATGTATGTATGTATGTATGTATGCATGCATGCATGCATGCATGCATGCATGCATGCATGCATGCATGCATGTATGTATGTATGTATGTATGTATGTATGTATGTATGTATGTATGTATGTATGTATGTATGTATGTATGTGTGTGTGTGTGTATGTATGTATGTATGTATGTATGTATGTATGTACGTATGTGTGTGTGTATGTATGTATGTATGTATGTATGTATGTATGTATGTATGTATGTATGTATGTATGTATGTATGTATGTATGTGTGTGTGTATGTATGTATGTATGTATGTGTGTGTGTATGTATGTATGTATGTATGTATGTATGTATGTATGTATGTGTGTGTGTGTGTGTGTGTATGTATGTATGTATGTATGTATGTATGTATGTATGTATGTATGTATGTATGTGTAGGTAGGTAGGTAGGTGCGATTGAAAAAGACATTAATGTACACTCCTTCGTGAGCGCAATAATGGCAATTACATTCTTTACAAAAACCTTGAGTAGCCAAAGAATGGGCTGAAAGGAAATGTCAAAATTCTTTGCAGACCCCAGGACGCTGTCTACAAACAAAATTTCCATAAACTTTAAGCGACTTCAAGGCTTTTTTCTGGCGGTCACTTAGCTTGGTCTTTGACTAACGCACACTGGGCTATGCAAGCTCGTCATGTAATAAATATTTGCCACTGCTCATCCACCACGCTCGTATTCAGAGTAAAAACCAATAAAATGTTTGATAACTAATTAAGAGTCTCTGTTCTGTTCGCTTTTCAAACTCGTTTTCAGTAAGAGGCTTCGTGCTAAATAAAATTTAGTCTTTTCTCCGGTCACGAATTACTGAGTAATTAGCTCACAATTAAGGCTTTGTGAATGAAGGAATTGGGAAGTCAGCTATTGCAAGAGAGGGAGAGGGGATCGGTAGGCCAGATATAGAATACAATAGACCTTTGTGCTCTATCCTTTTAATAATAATAATAATAATTCTTTATTTATTGTGGGATTCAAATACAGCAGAATATAGTGAGCTGGTTTCTAATTTGTTCCACAACTAAAATATACAATGATAATAATAAAAACGCATCTTTTGTTCAAATTCTAAAGATGTTCAAATTTCGTACAATCTTTGATATCACCTATTGTTTTAAAAGCGCACGAAGACCAAAATAGTGATATAGCAAAACGGTCCGTATTGCAAACAAAAAAAATTGACTATAAATTCATTAAAATTATTCCATTTTTTAAAAGTTAGAACTTGAATTGCGATAATGTGTATTCAAAACCAATATAATATTAAAAAAGGTAACACAATGCCGCTTCTAAATAGCAGATCAACTGAATGTAACTAAGATTAAATGTAAAGCATTGTAAGTCTAAAAAGCCAGTCGTAGCGCAAGTCGAAAATGAAAAATTGAGCTAAATTGATTAAAAATATAGTAACGTTAAGAGGTCTGTTGTCTCAAAAAGCTTCTTTAATATTATTGTCATATCATGCAGCTTATCACTTAAAAATCTTGAAAACAGACGGTCCTTAAGATACAAAAAAAAAAATACAATTCCACAAAAGTAAAAATGAAATGCAAGTATTTCGAATTTGATCTGTGTTATAGTCGTGCTCTCATTCATAATTCCTTTTGGTCATGAAATGACCTATAACTGAATCACCTACCTATACAATTTACTTTGGATCCGATGACCTTTCATAAATCAAAGGTATATATTGCATATATGTATATACTCAGGCCTTTCTTAATATTTTTATGCAGGAAATCCATAGCCTCGTGTTCATGCTGCTCAGACAACATTTCATGAATTCGAATGCTTATATGCACGGGCTTTTTTTTACGGCCAAACGAGATTTTTACAGCCAAACAACTTTTGCATCGAAAGGAGTCGGTTTATTAATGTACAAAACCCGTGCATAGAAGTTTACGAATACATTAAATGTCGCCAGACCTGCATGAAAGGGAGGCTAAGGAATTCCTGCAAAAATATTATTAAGGCCATATATGGGTGAACTGGTTAATCAAATTAGCATATCGCTGTCTTGGTGCTTTCTAAAATAAAAATGTCTAAATTGTATTGAAAAATTACATTTAGTGACAATAGTTGTTAGAAGTTATGGTTTTCTACCTCAGTTCCTTCAACGTTCTCGCAACTGAGCAATCCTCTCCACGGCCTTATGGCCTTTGATCTGCTCTTTCTTGTCTGGGCTGGCTATTTTATCTTTTGCAAGCTCTTCAAGGGGCTTGTAGGCGTATCCTTGGTGTGGATTGTGCTCAAGAGACTTCGTCAAGTAACAGAAGGCCAAGTCGTTGGAAAAATTGTCGAGGAATGCAGCATATTCTTTATAAAAGCTGGCCTTGACTGGATCTCTCAGTTCTTCCAGGCTGTTGTAAAGCTGCCTGAAACGCCTTTCTGCTTCCAACAGATGCTCATCTTGTTTGTCCTGTTTGTACTGCTGTGTTAGTCGTAGAGCTTCTTCGATTGCTGTTGATCTTATTAGGACACCCTGGTAGTCGGGGCAGGTTTGAAGATAAAAAGAGGCCAGCTGTCTTCCATATCGCTTCATAAATTTTCCAAATGCTGAGCAAATAATCGCTTTATCCAGTTCCTCCTTTCCCTCATAGCACAGAAAGAGTTCTTGGAAGATTTTCTCGGCCTTGACAAGAGAAGAAACATCTTTGGTTTTGTCATATTTCGTTTGGTACAAACGAACCAAATCCAAGGCAGGAGTTGAATACTTCTTGTTTAACTTCCACGCTTTGCGAAAACATTCTTCCCCCTCAGCAAAGGTATCGGCACAAGGGCACACTTCATACTTCCTCAAAAGACAATGTGCAAGGTAAGTTATCCCTTTATAATCGCCATCCGGGTTTGAATTTAGAATCTTTGTCAGAATTCCTTCTGCTTTGTTCAACTTTGAACAGTCGTTTCCAGCTGATTGGATATAAAACTTTGCAACATTTCTCATGACAGCGGTAGCTTTATGGGACCGAGCAATATCTTCTGCTTTCTCGGCATATTTCTTGCCACTTGCTCCATAATCCCGATTGATTTTATCAAGAAATAACGCATATTGAACAAGCGCCTGTCCGTGAATAACAGGATATCTCATCGAATTTGTTTCCAAAGATGCAATTAACTCTTCCCAAATTTTCTTTATCTTTTGAAAATCTGCATCATCTTTGTTTTTATTTTTATGCTTTTTGTGATAGAACTGCTGCAGTAGAATGGCTTTGGTGTACTTGTACATGACGTCGTCTGATCTTTTCTCCAAGGCTTTGTTGATACAATCGAGTGCTTCTTTGAAGCCCTTTTCAGTGAACCCACTATTGGCAATAGCAAATGCTTTTTCGGCCATAACTTGAGGAATTTCATCTGGGTTTCTTCCACGAAGAATATTCTGCACTTGATTGATGCACTCCACTACATGTACTTCTGAGGAGGAATCAGAACTAGACTCTTTCCATGTCAGCCAGGCCAAACAACCAAGCGAGACGATTCTGTCATCTTCTGTCTTGCTATTTTTCAAGGCTTCCTCGAAGTTATCCCTTGCTTCTTCAAAGTGTTCTTGCTGCGTCTTGTAGAAACCCATTAAATTGTAGGAGTTCACCTCTGTTCCTTGAATGGCTTCATGAATGTGTTCCTCAAGGTTTTCTATATTCATATCTACAGTGCGACCAACGTTTTCGTTTTGTAAGGATTCCCATGAGAAGTGACATGGCAGACCAAGAAGTTTGTCTTGGAGACTATTACGAAAAAGGGTGGCCATATTCGTGAACTTCCACAGTGATAACGATTTAAAGCAAGGAATCTTCTTTTATACATGTCTGATGGCCTAAGAAAAACCCATACGTAAGGGATTTTGATAATAAAAACCCCTTGAGTTTTTTCCAAGAATCATGTCTTTGGAAACCCCCGTCGTCATGGTAATATATGACGTCACTTGATAATAGTACTGAAAGGTTTATTGAACAGCATGATACTTCAATTCGATTGATTAACATTATATTAACACAATGTATAATTTGTATTTATCTCAGCTCTCTCATAGGATGTAATAATATATCAACAAGCATATCTATATAGCGCTATTTCCAGCAGCTCAATGGCGCTGTAAAGTACTGTTTGATAAACGAGCAGGAGTGTTTTATCGGGATTCAAAAGTGGTTTTAAGCCCGATAAAACACGATCTGCGAGTTTATTGAACAGCTTAAAAAACCTTGAGGTGTATGTTCGCATTTTCTACTGAATTTTGGACGAATGAACCAAGTTTGCAAGAGAAAATCCGAGTTAAAG
The DNA here is from genome assembly GCA_023349425.1 of Anthopleura sola. Lineage (NCBI taxonomy): Eukaryota > Metazoa > Cnidaria > Anthozoa > Actiniaria > Actiniidae > Anthopleura > Anthopleura sola. The sequence goes on along the minus strand of JALHLI010000016.1, from coordinate 4,963,794 downwards.
TTTATGTAAATGAAGAGTATGTTTTCTTTTTTTTTATTTCCTGCACGGACAATGATTTCTATTGTGTTTGCCTTATTAAATATTCATGATTTTTTAACAGGTCTTACAGTCAAAACAGCTCAAGAATACCCCCTAGAATCCATTAATGAATTCATTATCCAAATATTGAGTTCATTATTCACTCTGACTCCAAACTTGAAAATAGATTATCTACTTCAGTTTTGACTCGATTCTTCAACAATTGCCATGCCAAGGTAGAAAAACTACCCATGAAGGCCATCCCTTAGAATTTTAGTTGTGAAATGAATGCGAAGTTTGGAGTAATCAACTCAATATTCGAATAATGAAATCAATAATGGAGCCTAGAGGGGTTGAGCCGTCTTGTCTGTAAGGTACTTGTTGTGTGTTCAAAAACAGATACTTGACCCATCTTAAGTCATTTCAACTGGCTTGCATAAGAACACGTCCGAATAGTCTCGTCTAGTAGACTGCTGCTCGTTCACTTGTTGTCTATTCCTAATTCTTGATAACTACATCAATCGTAATCATCCACTTGATAATCGCATGTACTCAATTTGGTACCGACTTGTGTTTATAGCAGTTAATTGGTAGGTATGTTTCGTTTTTTATTGAGTAATATTCTAGCTGCAATAAGAATCACATATACACTAATTTATGTCATTTGTTCAAAAGATTATTAATGTTCAGCAGTATCGCGATTCTCCTATAAGTTTATCGGGAGAGAGCCGCCAAAATAAACCCGTATTGGCGGCTCAAAATCGCAATAAGTTATAATAATTGCTTTGCTGATCTTTCGTTATCAATATAGTTCACGCTTCATTTACATAGATCTGAGGAATACAGAAAAGAATGACATAAGCCGGCAGGACATGTTTTTGCTGAGCTCATTTTCTGAAATTTCTCAGAAAACTTTCTCGGAAGACTGAATATCATAACATGCAAGACTGAATCAGCCACTATTATATTCTCTCAGTGTCCTGATGATACGAATGATAAATATAGTTCAACCAGGGGATTTTTTTTGAATGTTGTGGTTCACGTACCTTGTTACATGAAATGTTTGCAACGTGTTAATTTCGCGATTTCGAAAGTCGCTTATTACGACACTTTGATTTCACGATTTTGCGGAACTAATGTTTTTAGTCACTTTAATTTCGAAATTTAACCAAATTAATAATTCGCTTCCAAATACACTCATTCCTTCAAGAAAACCACTTGATTATGTAACACTAACAACCAAAACAAACAGAAAATTGGTGTTATTTCCTTGTGGAGTTGATCTGGGAAAATAGTCTTGAGTCTACGTATTCGGTTTTCCGAGAAATTTCAGAAATTGAGCACGTCAAGCCAGTCATGTTCTGCTGAACTATAGAGATTGTTTGCATTCCTTTCAGGTAACAATGCATGTATTCATCCTTGCTTTTTAATGGTCATCTAATTCGTTATTTTTTCTTAATTATTAAGAGTCACTCAATTTTTCGCTTCATTATATTTTTGTTTTTTTCTAAGTTTTTTGAAATCACGGAATAAAACTGTCGCGATTTCAAATTTCATGTAATTGAACCACAGGGTGCCCAATTTAGATAAAAGTAAAATGTGAAAATAAAATCGGAAAAAACCCAACTTTATTTTTTTTTATTCATGGTCAAGATAATATCCTCTATAATATAAACGAGCAAAAAAATCCGTAAGAAATGCAATAGAACGTCTTTTTTCACGCGCGCCTTTATTCAAGAGCGGTGATTTTAATAGTAGGTCGAAGGCTGGATTGTGATGAATGAGTTCTATAGTTATCACCTCACCATGTAAAACTGAGATGGCAGATGCCATGTGTCGAGAACGAACGATCCTTGGAACAAGCAGCGGGCAAGGAGTAATACCCGGATCACTAGCATTACTCATAATGCGTATTGTACGGAACGGTCAAGATAGCATCACGTTTGCACTACGAACCCGATCCAAAAACATCGGAGCCGTTATGAACGGTGTTTTGACACCAACTCCTCCTCCAGGAAAAGCGTGTCCTGGGGGTATAGGCGGTTGGGGTTTCAATTGACTAGTACATGCGTAAACATAATCAAAGTAACGTGTAGTACATGATCCATGTCGTTAAAAATTTCTCCTTGGATGAACTTGCATTTCATTTGTTATATATCAATCTCAGTTACACTGACGAGAGTTCTGCTGGAGGTTCTCGGTTTTCCGGGAAATGTCAGAAAGTGAGCACGTCAAGACATGTTCTGCTGAACTATAGAGATTGTTTGCATTCTTTTCCGGCTCGATTGATCTACACGTAGGTGAAATATGAAAATATTTATTAAAAACATCAGCATATCAGTAATAATAATTGTGCTGAACATTAATTTTTTGGTCAAGGTTAATCTGTTTGTAGATGGAATGATTTTTCCTAGTAACAGCTACGTTATAGCTACAAATAAAAAACATAGCACAAATTATTAATTTGGTGCCAACACGAGCTCGGTACCAAAATCTGCAATCATTCCCAAGAGAATAAAATAACAAAAAACATGGTGGCCATTTTGGATGATATAACAAAATAATTCATTGAACGGGGTATATTTCGATTTTATGCACTTATTATGAATTGCACAGCGCGTGATCGAGCCCTGGGCTAGCTACTAAACAACTACTAGTGGTTTCTAGTTGAGAATGCGTGGGTGTTTTCATTGCATCAAGGGCATGAATAAATAGACTTGACATCAATCATTTGGACGTGTTTCTATGAAAGGCCGCAATGATTCATGATAGGGCAAGGATCCATTTCTGGATACACTAAAAAGCACCAAGACCTATAAAAGATAGAAAATAAAACATAAATTGTTAACAATGGAGGTAGAATCGAGCTAATTCATTAAACCTTGACTATTATCGAGTGACGTCATTTATTAACATTACCACTGGAGTTTCAAAAGACGGTTCTTGGAAATACCTCAGTGGGGATTCTAACGGAGGTTTTCTCATAAAAGGTCCCATCGCTTAAGGTAATCATCGCTTTATAAGAGAGGAATCCCTGCCTCTAAATTGTTACCAAAGATATTCAACAGTTTAAGAAAATGGCCACGGATTCTCGTGAAAGTCTCCCACACAAACTTCTTGATCTTCCATGTCACTTCTCATGGGAATCCTTGCAAAACGTTGGTCGCACTGTAGATATGAATATCGAAAACCTTGAGGAACACATTCATGAAGCCATTCAAGGAACAGAGGTGAAGTCCTACAACCTAATGGGTTTCTACAAGACGCAGCAAGAACACTTTGAAGAAGCAAGGGCTAACTTCGAGAAAGCCTTGGAATGCAGCAAGACAGAACTTGATGACAGAATCGTCTCGCTTGGTTGTTTGGCCTGGCTGACATGGAAAGAGTCTAGTTCTGATTCCTCATCAGAAGAACATGTAGTGAAGTGCATCAATCAAGTGCAGAATATTCTTCGTGGAAGAAACCCAGATGAAATTCCTCAAGTCATGGCCGAAAAAGCATTTGCTATTGCTAATAGCGGGTTCACTGAAGAGGGCTTCGAAGAAGCACTCAATTGTATCAACAAAGCCTTGGAGAAAAGATCAAACGACGTCATGTACAAGTACACCAAAGCCATTCTACTGCAGCAGTTCTATCACAAAAAGCATAAATATAAAAACAAAGATGATGCAGATGTTCAAAAGATAAAGCAAATTTGGGAAGAGTTGATTGCATCTTTGGAAACAAATTTCACAATATTTCCTGTTCTTTTCGGACAGGCGCTTGTTCAATATGCATTATTTCTAAATAAAATCAATCGGGATCATGGAGCAAGTGGAAAGAAATATGTCGAGAAAGCAAAAGATTCTTGGTCCCACCAAACCACCGCTGTCATGAGAAATGTCGCAACGTTTTATGTCCAATCAGCTGGAAACGACTGTTCAAAATTGGAAAAAGCAGAAGCAATTCTGAAAGAGATTCTAAATTCAAACCCAGATGGCGATTATAAAGGGATAACAAGCCTTGCACATTGTCTTAACAAGAAGTACAAATTGGATTCTCGTGCCGATTCCTTTGCTAAGGCTGAGGAATGTTTTCGCAAGGCTTGGGAGTTAAACAAGAAGTACTTTATTCCTGCCTTGGATTTGGTTCGTCTGTACCAAATGAAATATGACAAAACCAAAGATGTTTCTGCTCTTGTCAAGGCCGAGAAAATCTTCCAAGAACTCTTTCTCAACTATGAGACAAAAGAGAATTTGCGTAAAGCAATGCTTTTCTCAGCATTTGGATGTTTCATGAAGGGATATGGAAGAAAGCTTTCCTCCTTTTATCTCCAAAGTTGTCCCGACAATCAGATGGATGACTCTGGAAGATCAAAACATGCTCTACAGCTAATACATCAGTATAAACAGGACAAACAAGACGACCATCTGTTGCAAGCAGAACAGGTTTTCAAGCAACTTTACAACAGCCTAGAAGAGCTGAGAGATCCAGTCAAGGCTAGCTTTTATAAAGAATATGCAGCGTTCCTCTACAACTTTTCCAACGACTTGGCCTTCTGTTACTTGACGAAGTCTCTTGAGCACAATCCACACCAAGGATACGCCTACAAACCCCTTGAAGAGCTTGCAAGAGATAAAATAGCCAGCACAGACAAGAAAGAGCAGATCAAAGGCGAAAGGACCCTGAAGTGGATTGCTCAGTTGCAAGAAGGTCAACTATAGACTGAAGTACAGAACTATGACTTCTAAGAACTATTGTCTACATTACAGAATATGCACTTTTTAGTGCGATTTAGACATTTATAGTCGGAGACGCACCTAATTATTAGAAACAGAGAAATATTAATTAAATTAATAAGTTCAATCATATCAGATACACTTGCGCTTTTTGAAACACTGTTAGATTAGTTTATTTTGTCGTTTATTTGCAATTTTGATTTTTTGGTATTTTGGTTCTGTTGCTCTCTATCCGGCGAAATAAGGGAATTATTTGTGATCGCATGCAAAGCAAGTGTGACCACTCTTCTTAGCTCTAACAAATCACACGAATCGAAACTACAACAACAAGACGTACTTGGTACCATGCATGGTGCGAAAATAGCATGATCTGATATCGATGGACCACTTCAGAGCCTCCAGAAAGTGTTTGAATGCAACTACTAAAGGTTAAAGGAAACCAATTATTGAATTTTTGGCTGGGGGGCGACCGAACAAGTGTAGTGCTTTAGGTACAAAGTGTGGATAACACGTGCAAAATCGTAAAGTATTCAACCAAACAGAGCAAAATATTTTATAGATATGTAGACGCAGAGAACTGTAACACACAGAATGTAAACTTCAATATGTTAATACTAATTTTGACTGGTAAGCGTTCCTTTTAATTAATATCTTCGATTCGTATAAACCCTTGAAGAAAGTAGGTGGTTTTTAAACATTTTTCTTGTTTCGACCACAGGTAGCCCAAGTGTAGAGTTAGTGGTCTGTGAAGTCTTAGCTTTAGTAGCTGATTTTTTCAAATTTCACCAAAGGAAACCCAAGGAATTTTTCTGCGCATATTTTATAGGGTAATGTATGCGGCTAGAACACAAATAAAAAATAAAATGTTTCACTCAACTTGCTTCAGTCGCTATTTGTACCTTGTTCGGTCTTCTGGCTAAGTGTCAGGGCGATTTGAGGTCGTTTAGTGTGTTTTTTTTATCCTTTTTAGAGTATCCAGAAATGAATCCTTTCCCTATCATGAATCATTGCCGCCTTTCATAGAAACACGTCCAAATGATTGAAGTCAAGTCTAGTACTCCACGTTGTTTAAGCTTCCTTCTTAATTATCATTTCTTGTATTCAAAACAGCCACGCATTCTCAACTAGAAACCGCTAGTAGTTGTTTAGTACCTAGCCAAGGTTCGTTCACGCGTTGAATTATTTTGTTATATCATTTAACATGGCCATCATGTCTTTTGTTATTTTATTCTCTTGGGAATGATTGCAAATTATCCATTGATTTTGGTACCGAACTTGTGTTGGCACCAACTTGGTAATTTGCAGCTACGTTTTTTATTTATAACGTAGCTGTTACTCGCAAAAATCATCCTATCTACAAACAGATTAACCTTGACCAAAGAATTAAAGTTGAGGATAATTATTATATGCTGATGTTTTTTATTAATATTTTCACAGTTCAACTACGTGTAGATCAATCGAGTCCGAATGCAAACAATCTCTATAGTTCAGCAGAACATGTCTTGACGTGCTCACTTTCTGACATTTCCCGGAAAACCGAGTACCTCCAGCAGAGCTCTCGTCAATGTAATTGAGATTGATATATGACAAATGAAATCCAAGTTCATCCAAGGAGAAATTTTTAACGATATGGATCATGTACTACACGTTACTTTGATTATGTTTACGCATGTACTAGTCAACTGAAACCCCAACCCCCTATACCCCCAGGACACGATTTTCCTGGAGGAGGATTTGGACGACTCCGATATTTTTGGATCGGGTTCGTAGTGCAAACATGATGCTATCTTGACCGTTCCGTACAATACGCATTATGAGTAATGCTAGTGATCCGGGATTTACTCCTTGTCCGCTGCTTGTTCCAATGATCGTTCGTTCTCGACACATCTCAGACATTTCAGTTTTACATGGTGAGGTGATAACTATAGAACTCATTCATCACAATCAAGCCTTCGACCTACCATTAAAATCACCGCTCTTGATGCACCGCTCACTGAAATACGAGTTCAATCCACACATCATATATAATTAGATAGGGGAATTTCTTACGGATAGGAAAACAAAGGCGCGCGTGAAAAAAAGATGTTCTAGTGTTTTTCTTACGGATTTTTTTTTATTTATTTATTTTTTTTGCTCGTTTGTATTATAGAGGATATAATCTTGACCATAAAAAAAATTAAGGTCGATATTTTCCCGATTTTATTTTCACCTTTTACTTTTATCTAAATTGGGCTCCCTGTGGTTCAATTACATGAAATTTGAAATCGCGACACTTTAATTCCGTGATTTCAAAAAACTTAGATAATGAAGTGAAATGTAATGAAGCGAAAATTGCGTGACCGTTAACGAATTAGATGACCGTTAAAAAGCAAGGACAAGTACATACGTTGTTACTGACCTGAAAGGAATGCAAACAATCTCTATAGTTCAGCAGAACATGTATATGTCTTGACGTGCTCACTTTCTGACACTTTCCGGAAAACCGAATACCTAGACTCAAGCAGAGCTTTTGTCAGTGTAAAGGTTGATATAATATGAAGAATTAGTTGACCATTTTATAAAGCAAGGATAAATACATACGTTGTTACTGAGAATCAACTGCTTGGGCCTATTTTCCCAGATCAACTCCACAAGGAAATAACACCAATTTTTCTGTTAGTTTTTTGTTGTTAGTGTTACATAATCAAGTGGTTTTCTTGAAGGAATGAGTGTATTTCGAAACGAATTATCAGTGAATGATTAATTTAATTAAATGTCGAAATTAAAGTGACTTAGACTAAAAACATTAGTTCCGCAAAATCGTGAAATCAAAGTGTCGTAATAAGCGACTTTCGAAATCGCGAAATTAACACGTTGCAAACATTTCATGTAACAAGGTACATGAACCACAACATTCAAAAATGTCCCCTGGTTCAACTATATTTATCATTCGTATGATCAGGACACTGAGAGAATATAATAGCGGCTGATTCAGTCTTGCATGTTATGATATTCAGTCTTCCGAGAAAGTTTTCTGAGAAATTTCAGAAAATGAGCTCAGCAAAAACATGTCCTGCCGGCTTACGTCATTCCTTTTCTTATTGATCGACTGATCTATGTAGATATGAAGCGTGAACTATGTTGATAACAAAAGATCAGCAAAGCAATTATTATAACTTATTGCGATTTTGAGCCGCCAATACGGGTTTATATTGGCGGCTCTCTCCCGATCAAACTTATAGGAGAATCGCGATACTGCTGAACATTAATAATCTTTTGAACAAATGACATAAATTAGTGTATATGTGATTGTTATTGCAGCTAGAATATTATCAATAAAAAACGAAACATACCTACCAATTAACTGCTATAAACACAAGTCGGTACCAAATTGAGTACATGCGATTATCAAGTGGATGATTACGATTGATGTAGTTATCAAGAATTAGGAATAGACAACAAGTGAACGATCAGCAGTCTACTAGAAGAGACTATTCGGACGTGTTCCTATGCAAGCCGGTTGAAATGACTTAAGATGGGTCAAGTATCTGTTTTTAAACACACAACAAGTACCTTACAGTCAAAACCGCTCAAGCGTACCTCTAAGCTCCATTATTGATTTCATTATTCGAATATTGAGTTGATTATTCGCTTTAAACTTTCATTAATAAATCGAAGACTCCAAACTTCGCATTCATTTCACAACTAAAATTCTAAGTGATGGCCTTTCTGGAGAGTTTTTCTACCTTGGCATGGCAATTGTTGAAGAATCGAATCAAAACTGAAGTATAGATAATCTATTTTCAAGTTTGGAGTCAGAGTGAATAATGAACTCAATATTCGAATAATGAATTCATTAATGGATTGACTGTAAGACCTGTTTAGAGCGTCATTATTGAGCTGCTGGAAATAGCGCTATATAGATATGCTTGTTAATATATCATTAAATTATATTAGTAAAATTCTACTACTATACTATTGCAAATCCTGCATTCTGATTGGCTAACGTACTCACTATCTATCAGCCGATAGATAGTGGGTAGAGAAAGCCGGCTTTGTTTTGAAAAAAATGGCGGCTTTCCCTTCGCGATTTTTGTGTTTGCAATTGTATAGTTTCGTTGAGAATTTTACTAAAACAATTAGAAGACTCACTCTCGATTTCTATCGGCTTTGATAGTTGACTCGGGGCCGGAGCCCCTCGTCAACTATCAGCCGATAGAAACCTCGAGTTCGTCTTCTAATTGTTAATGAGAGAGCTGAGATAAATACAAATTATACATTGTGTTAATATAATGTTAATCAATCGAATTGAAGTATCAAGCTGTTCAATAAACCTTTCAGTACTATTATCAAGTGACGTCATCTATTACCATGACTACGGGGGTTTCCAAAGATATGATTCTTGGAAAAAACTCAAGGGGTTTTTACTATCAAAATACGTTACGTATGGGTTTTTATTTAGGCCATCAAGACATGTATAAAAGAAAATTCCGTGCTCGAAATCGTAATCAGTACGCTTTGGCAGTACAATAATATGGCCACCGATACTCGTGAACGTCTCCAACACAAACTTCTTGGTCTGCCATGTCACTTCTCATGGGAATCCTTACAAAACGAAAACGTTGGTCGCACTGTAGATATGAATATAGAAAACCTTGAGGAACACATTCATGAAGCCATTCAAGGAACAGAGGTGAAGTCCTACAATTTAATGGGTTTCTACAAGACGCAGCAAGAACACTTTAAAGAAGCAAGGGCTAACTTCGAGGAAGCCTTGGAATACGGTAAGACAGAAGATGACAGAATCGTCTCGCTTGGTTGTTTGGCCTGGCTGACATGGAAAGAGTCTAGCTCTGATTCCTCATCAGAAAAAGATGTAGCAGAATGGATCAATCAAGTGCAGAATATTGTTCGTGGAAGAAACCCAAATGGAATTCCTCAAGTCATGGCCGAAAAAGCATTTGCTATTGCTAATAGTGGGTTCACTGAAAAGGGATTCCAGGAAGCACTCGATTGCATCAACAAAGCCTTGGAGACTCGATCAGACGACGTCATGTACAAGTACACCAAAGCCATTCTACTGCAACAGTTACATCTCAAAAAGCATAAATATGAGAACAAAGATGATGCAGATGTTCAAAAGATAAAGAAAATTTGGGAAGAGTTGATCGCATCTTTCGAAACAAAATCCACGATATTTCCTGTTCAACATGGACAGGTGCTGGTTCAATATGCAATATTTTTAAATAAAATAAATTGGGATTTTGGAGGAAGTGGAAAGAAATATGTCGAGAAAGCAGAAGATATTACTCGGTCCCATCCAGCCACCGCTGTCATGAGAAATGTTGCAAGGTTTTATATCCATTCAGCTGGAAACGACTGTTCAAAGTTGAACAAAGCAGAAGCAATTCTGAAAGAGATTCTAAATTCAAACCCAGATGGCGACTATAAAGGGATAACAAGCCTTGCGAATTGTCTTTTCAAGAAGTACAAAATTAATTCTCGTGCCGATACCTTTGCTGAGGGGGAAGAATGTTTTCACAAAGTTTTGAAGTTTAACAAGAAGTACTTCATTTCTGCCTTGGATTTGGTTCGTCTGTACCAAATGAATTATGACAAAACCAAAGATTTTTCTGCTCTCGTCAAGGCCGAGAAAATCTTCCAAGAACTCTTTCTCAACCATGAGACAAAAGAGAATTTGCGTAAAGCAATGCTTTTCTCAGCATTTGGATTTTTCATGAAGGGATATGGAAGAAAGCTTGCCTCCTTTTATCTCCAAAGCTGTCCCAACAATCAGATGGATGACTCTGGAAGATCAACAGCGATTGAACATGCTCTACAGCTAATACATCAGTACAAACAGGACAAACAAGATGAGCATCTGTTGCAAGCAGAACAGGTTTTCAGGCAGCTTTACAACAGCCTAGAAGAACTGAGAGATCCAGTGAAGGCTCGCTTTCATAAAGAATATGCTGCGTTCCTCAACAACTTTTCCAACGACTTGGCCTTCTGTTACTTGACGAAGTCTCTTGAGCACAATCCACATCAAGCATACGCCTATAGGCCCCTTGAAGAACTTGCAAGAGATAAAATAGCCAGCACAGACAAGAATGAGCAGATCAAAGGCGAAAGGACCCTGGAGTGGATTGCTCAGTTGCAAGGTCAACTGAAGTAGACTTCTAAGAACTATTCTGTACATCACTTAATTAGTTAACACTCACACTATGTGAAATTTGCTGCCGTTATTATCAACTTACACCGCACCAATAATACTCGATAGTTTTTACGGGCTGCCACTTTTCATGGGGCAATTACAAAATGAGTCAAACTATCGCTTCTTATAACATTTACCTTCAAATGTTTTCGATATCATACCCTTTGCACTGTTCAATATCCGAGGGCAGGGTTAACTCACAGATCCAATTAGAATTTAGCTTGTACAGTTTTTCGGAGGGACCTAAAGGAAAAAATATATACGAGAAAAAAAACAAACATAGAACTTAATAAACTCTACTTGCGTAAGATAGAGAGCCCGGGAATCGAACCGGAGACTTCAAAGCCGAGGTGATCTTGAGAAGCTAGTGCACTACCATTACGCTTCTCTTAATTCCCTTGTTCTCGGCATAATTTGCTATTTTATTATTTCTTATTTTCATTGCATTTCAATTTATTCTGTAATTTTCTTTTTATGTACACATATATAGTAGACAACTTAATTGCCCTTAGCGAGGTGCCGGGCTTAATGCAAACCACAGAATTAAAAAACGTTATTTGTTGAACTACGTACACTTTCCATGATTTTGTAAAGAATTTAACATAATCTAGTCCACTGTCTCTGATTTACATTATATTTTATAAATTATTGCACCCGGAAGTCGTTTTTCCTATAGTTTGACGTCACACTTGTTATTTCGGAGATATGGAGTTGAAAGAAAGGGTCGGTGTAAAAATTTGGAGGCGCTGTTGCATATATGCCTTCCCATAATACATAGAGAGAGCGAGGCCAATTTTCAAACGGCTCAAAAACCCTCAAAAACACAATTTCATGCCAAAATGTTCCTCGACTACCAAACAACATTTGTAGACACTTTATCTAAAAGTATATGGCAATTGAAGTCCTCCTGAAAGCATATTTATAAAAATCATATGAAATCTGAATAGTTCATTCACTGAAGCTAATGACGTCACAGCCCACTAACTCTACGCTTGGGCTACCTGTGTTCAAACTGGCCTTACACGGTACCAGACGAATTTCAGTTGACTATTCAAATATTTGATCAGTACATATTATTTATATGGAACTGTCTCTTCTGTTTACATGGCGTCGGACCAAATTTACATGGCTTGACATTTGAATTTTTTTCATACATAGCATACATAGCTTATATAGGAACTTATTAGTATTTTTAATTGCTTTTGGTCGACATTGCAGTCCACTGAAAATTCACCCACAACATTACGACAAAGATCTTCGAAAAAGACTGTTTTACTGCCAAAGCTGAATGAAAGTAATCCAGTAAGATACCTTGAAAATTTTGGCATTAACTCTTCTTTTCTCGAGTGCTACAGCATTCAAAATTATCACCATTGTTTACATAGCGCCCGTATTTTGTGGCCAGCGTCGACAAAATTCCCAGATGAACTATTATCAAGTAACGTCATCTATTATCTTGACTACGGGGGTTTCCAAAGACGGTTCTTATAAATACTTAAGTTGGGATTCCACCAGGGTTTTTACCATAAAAATCCCTTTCGTAAAAGTTTTAATTTAGGACATCAAGACATGTATAAGAGAGGAATCCTTTCAGTAAATTTTTATCAATTAGCTTTCGCAGTTTATGAAAATGGCCACCGAGTTTCGTGAACGTCTCCAACACAAACTTCTTGGTCTTCCATGTCACTTCTCATGGGAATCCTTGCAAAACGTTGGTCGCACTGTAGATATGAATATAGAAAACCTTGAGGAACACATTCATGAAGCCATTCAAGGAACAGAGGTGAAGTCCTACAACCTAATGGGTTTCTACAAGACGCAGCAAGAACACTTTAAAGAAGCAAGGGCTAACTTCAAGGAAGCCTTGGAATGCAACAAGACAGAAGATGACAGAATCGTCTCGCTTGGTTGTTTGGCCTGGCTGACATGGAAAGAGTCTAGTTCTGATTCCTCATCAGAAGATGATGTAGTGGCATGGATCAATCAAGTGCAGAATATTCTTCGAAGAAGAAACCCAGATGGAATTCCTCAAGTCATGGCCGAAAAAGCATTTGCTATTGCCAATAGTGGATTCACTGAAAAGGGCTTCAAAGAAGCACTCGATTGTATCGACAAAGCCTTGGATAAAAGTCCAGACGACGTCATGTACAAGTTCACCAAAGCCACTCTCCTGCAGCATTTCTATCACAAAAAGCATAAAAAACAAAACAAAGATGATGCAGATATTCAAAAGATAAAGCAACTTTGGGAAGAGTTAATTGCATCTTTGGAAACGTCCACGATATATCCCGTTATTTATGGACAGGCGCTTGTTAAATATGGATTATTTCTATTTAAGATCAATAGGGATAAGGGAGCTAGTGGAAAGAAATATGCCGAGAAAGCAGAAGATGTTGCTCGGTCCCATCAAGCCACCGCTGTCATGAGAAATGTTGCAAGGTTTTATATCCAAACAGCTGGATCCTATTCAGAGTTATGGAAGGCGCAAGAGATTCTTGAGGAGTTAAAACCAGATGCATGTGGCGATTATAAAGGGTTAACAGAACTTGCACACTGTTTCTTCAAAATGTTCAAAATAAGTCCTCGTTCCGCTTTAGCTACATTCAACAAGGCCGAAGAATATTATCGCAAGGCCTGGGAGTTAAACAAGAAGTACATATTTCCTGCCTTGGGTTTGGTTCGTCTGTACCAAATGAAATATAACCAAACCAAAGATGATTCTGTTCTCGTCAAGGCTGAGAAAATCTTCCAAGAACTCTTTCTCGACTATGAGAGTAAAGAGAATTTGCATAAAGCGATGATTTGCTCAGCATTTGGAGAATTCATGAAGGGATATGGAAGAAAGCTTGCCTCCTTCTACCATCTTCAATGCTGCCACGCCTATCAGGGCGACTCTGCAAGATCAACATTGATCGAACAAACTCTACAGCTAATACACCAGTACAAACAGGACAAACAAGATGAGCATCTGTGTCAAGCAGAACAGCTTTTCAGGCAGCTTTACAACAGCCTAGAAGAGCTGAAAGATCCAGTCAAGGCTCGCTTTCAAAAAGAATATGCTGAGTTCCTCGATAATTTTTCTGACGACTTGGCCTTCTGTTACTTGACGAAGTCTCTTGAGCACAATCCACACCAAGGATACGCCTACAAACCCCTTGAAGAGCTTGCAAGAGATAAGATAGCCAGCCCAGACAAGAAAGAGCAGATCAAAGGCGAAAGGACCCTGGATTTGATTGCTCAGTTGCAAGAAGGTCAACTAGGAACTGAAGTAGGGAGCTATGACTTCTAAGAACTATTGTCTACATCACTGAATATGCAATTTTTAGTGCGATTTAGACATTTATAGTCGGAGACGCACCTAATTATTAGAAACAGAGAAATATTAATTAAATTAATAAGTTCAATCATATCAGATACACTTGCGCTTTTTGAAACACTGTTTAGATCGTTATAAAAGTTTAAGAAAATTCACATAGGTTACACATATTTAGGTTCAAAATTTGTCGTTTATTTGCAGTTTTGATTTTTTGGTTTTTTGGTTCTGTGTTGCTCTCTGTCCGGTGAAGTAAGGGAATTATTTGTGATCGCAAAGCAAGTGTGACCACTCGAAACTACGACAGCAAGACGCACTTGGTACCACGGTGCGAAAATAGCATGATCTGATATCGATGGACCACTTCAGAGCCTCCAGAAAGTGTTTGAATGCAACGAGCAAGGTTATAGGAAACCAATTATTGAATTTTTGGCTGGGGGCGACCAAACAAGTGTAGTGCTTTAGATGCGAAGTGTGGATAACACGTGCAAAATCGTAAAGTATTCAACCAAACAGAGCAAAATATTTTATCGATGTGTAGACGCAGAGAACTGTAACACACAGAATGTAAACTTCAATATGTTAATACTAATTTTGACTGGTAAGCGTTCCTTTTAATTAATATCTTCGATTCGTATAAACCCTTGAAGAAAGTAGGTGGTTTTTAAACATTTTTCTTGTTTCGACCACAGGTAGCCCAAGTGTAGAGTTAGTGGTCTGTGAAGTCTTAGGTTTAGTAGCTGATTTTTTCAAATTTCACCAAAGGAAGCCCAAGGAATTTTTCTGCGCATATTTTATAGGGTAATGTATGCGGCTAGAACACAAATAAAAAATAAAATGTTTCACTCAACTTGCTTCAGTCGCTATTTGTACCTTGTTCGGTCTTCTGGCTAAGTGTGAGGGCGATTTGAGGTCGTTTAGTGTGTTTTTTTTATCCTTTTTAGAGTATCCAGAAATGAATCCTTGCCCTATCATGAATCATTGCGGCCTTTCATAGAAACATGCACGTCCAAATGATTGAAGTCAAGTCTAGTACTCCACGTTGTTTAAGCTTCCTTCTTAATTATCATTTCTTGTATTCAAAACAGCCACGCATTCTCAACTAGAAACCGCTAGTAGTTGTTTAGTACCTAGCCAAGGTTCGTTCACGCGTTGAATTATTTTGTTATATCATTTAACATGGCCATCATGTCTTTTGTTATTTTATTCTCTTGGGAATGATTGCAAATTATCCATTGATTTTGGTACCGAACTTGTGTTGGCACCAACTTGGTAATTTGCAGCTACGTTTTTTATTTGTAGCGTAGCTGTTACTCGCAAAAATCATCCTATCTACAAACAGATTAACCTTGACCAAAGAATTAAAGTTCAGGATGATTATTATATGCTGATGTTTTTATTAATATTTTCACAGTTCAACTACGTGTAGATCAATCGAGTCCGAATGCAAACAATCTCTATAGTCCAGCAGAACATGTCTTGACGTGCTCACTTTCTGACATTTCCACAGGGAACCCGGCTTCGATACGTAGGCTTTAAAATATGTATGACATTATTAATTTATTGACGCGGGTTCCCTGTGTCTTTAGCTCAAGGAACAAAAGCGTACAAATGTCGGGTGTTTCCTGTGGTGTAAATTAAAACCTCAACGACCATAATCATTCTGTAACCGGATAGCGGATTAACGTAATAGTGTAACGCACTCGTTTAGTAACAGTCAAGTAACAGACTCTCTATTTGACTGTTACTAAACGAGTGCGTTACACTATTACGTTAATTCGCTATCCGGTTACAGAATAATTATGGTCGTTGAGGTTTCAATTTACACCACAGGAAACACCCGACATTTGTACGCTTTTGTTCCTTGAGCTAAAGACACAGGGAACCCGCGTCAATAAATTGATAATGTCATACATATTTTAAAGCCTACTTATCGAAGCCGGGTTCCCTGTGACATTTCGCGGAAAACCGAGTACCTCCAGCAGAGCTCTCGTCAATGTAACTGAGATTTATATATGACAAATGAAATGCAAGTTCATCCAAGGAGAAATTTTTAACGATATGGATCATGTACTACACGTTACTTTGATTGTGTTTACGCATGTACTAGTCAACTGAAACCCCAACCCCCTATACCCCCAGGACACGCTTTTCCTGGAGGAGGATTTGGACGACTCCGATATTTTTGGATCGGGTTCGTAGTGCAAACATGATGCTATCTTGACCGTTCCGTACAATACGCATTATGAGTAATGCTAGTGATCCGGCTATTACTCCTTGCCCGCTGCTTGTTCCAATGATCGTTCGTTCTCGACACATCTAAGACATTTCAGTTTTACATGGTGAGGTGATAACTATAGAACTCATTCATCACAATCAAGCCTTCGACCTACCATTAAAATCACCGCTCTTGATGCATTTATTGAAATACGAGTTGAATCCCGGGGTTAAATCCGCACATTATATATAATTAGATAGGGGAATTTCTTACGGATAGGAAAACAAAGGCGCGCGTGAAAAAAAGATGTTCGTTTGTATTATAGAGGGTATAATCTTGACCATAAAAAAATTAAGGTCGATATTTTCCCGATTTTATTTTCACCTTTTACTTTTATCTAAATTGGGCTCCCTGTGGTTCAATTACATGAAATTTGATATCACGACACTTTATTTCCGTGATTTCAAAAAACATAGATAATGAAGTGAAATATAATGAAGCGAAAATTGCGTGACCGTTAACGAATTAGATGACCGTTAAAAAGCAAGGATAAATACATACGTTGTTACTGACCTGAAAGGAATGCAAACAATCTCTATAGTTCAGCAGAACATGTACATGTCACTTTCTGACACTTTCCGGATAACCGAGTACCTAGACTCAAGCAGAGCTCTTGTCAGTGTAAAGGTTGATATAATATGAAGAATTAGTTGACCATTAAAAACGAAGGATAAATATATACGTTGTTACTGAGAATCAAGTACTGTTCAATGAACCTTTCAGTACTATTAGCAATTGACGTCATCTATTACCATGACGACGGGGGTTTCCAAAGATACGATTCTTGGAAAAACCTCAAGGGGTTTTTATTATCACAATACCTTACGTATGGGTTTTTCTTAGGCCATCAAGACATGTATAAACGAATCTCTAAATCGATATCACTGTGCTTTGGCAGTTCACGAATATGGCCACCGAATCTCGTGAACGTCTCCAACACAAACTTCTTGGTCTTCCATGTCACTTCTCATGGGAATCCTTACAAAACGAAAACGTTGGGCGCACTGTAGATATGAATATAGAAAACCTTGAGGAACACATTCTTGAAGCCATTCAAGGAACAGAGGTGAAGTCCTACAACCTAATGGGTTTCTACAAGACGCAGCAAGAACACTTTAAAGAAGCAAGGGCTAACTTCAAGGACGCCTCTGAATGCAGCAAGACAGAAGATGACAGAATCGTCTCGCTTGGTTGTTTGGCCTGGCTGACATGGAAAGAGTCTAGTTCTGATTCCTCATCAGAAGAACATGTAGTGGCATGGATCAATCAAGTGCAGAATATTCTTCGTGGAAGAAACCCAGATGAAATTCCTGAAGTCATGGCCGAAAAAGCATTTGCTATTGCTAATAGTGGGTTCACTGGGCTTCAAAGAAGCACTCGATTGTATCAACAAAGCCTTGCAGAAAAGATCAGACGACGTCATGTACAAGTACACCAAAGCCATTCTACTGCAACAGTTACATCTCAAAAAGCATAAATATGAGAACAAAGATGATGCAGATGTTCGAAAGATAAAGAAAATTTGGGAAAAGTTGATCGCATCTTTCGAAACAAAATCCACGATATTTCCTGTTCAACATGGACAGGTGCTGGTTCAATATGCAATATTTTTAAATAAAATAAATTGGGATTTTGGAGGAAGTGGAAAGAAATATGTCGAGAAAGCAGAAGATATTACTCGGTCCCATCAGGCCACCGCTGTCATGAGAAATGTTGCAAGGTTTTATTTCCAATCAGCTGGAAACGACTGTTCAAAGTTGAACAAAGCAGAAGCAATTCTGAAAGAGATTCTAAATTCAAACCCAGATGGCGATTATAAAGGGATAACAAACCTTGCACATTGTCTTTACAAGAAGTACAAATTGGATTCTCGTGCCAATTCCTTTGCTGAGGCCGAGGAATATTTTCGTAAGGCGTGGGAGTTAAACAAGAAGTACTTTATTCCTGCCTTGGATTTGGTTCGTCTGTACCAAATGAAATATGACAAAACCAAAGATGTTTCTGCTCTTGTCAAGGCCGAGAAAATCTTTCAAGAACTCTTTCTCAACTATGAGACAAAAGAGAATTTGCGTAAAGCAATGCTTTACTCAGCATTTGGATGTTTCATGAAGGGATATGGAAGAAAGCTTGCCTCCTTTTATCTCCAAAGCTGTCCCGACAATCAGATGGATGACTCTGCAAGATCAACAGCGATTGAACATGCTCTACAGCTAATACATCAGTACAAACAGGACAAACAAGATGAGCATCTGTTGCAAGCAGAACAGGTTTTCAGGCAGCTTTACAACAGCCTGGAAGAGCTGAGAGATCCAGTCAAGGCTCTCTTTCATAAAGAATATGCTGCGTTCCTCTACAACTTTTCCAACGACTTGGCCTTCTGTTACTTGACGAAGTCTCTTGAGCACAATCCACACCAAGGATACGCCTTCAAACCCCTTAAAGAACTTGCAAGAGATAAAATAGCCAGCCCAGACAAGAAAGAGCAGATCAAAGGCGAAAGGACCCTGAAGTGGATTGCTCAGTTGCAAGAAGGTCAACTAGGAACTGAAGTAGAGAGCTATGACTTCTAAGAACTATTGTCTACATCACTGAATATGCACTTTTTAGTGCGATTTAGACATTTATAGTCGGAGACGCACCTAATTATTAGAAACAGAGAAATATTAATTAAATTAATAAGTTCAATCATATCAGATACACTTCTGCTTTTTGAAACACTGTTAGATTAGTTTATTTTGTCGTTTATTTGCAATTTTTTGGTTTTTTGGTTCTGTGTTGGCCGAAGTAAGGGAATTATTTGTGATCGCAAAGCAAGTGTGACCACTCATCTTAGCTCTAACAAATTGCACAAATCGAAACTACAACAACAAGACGCACTTGGTATCATATGGCGAAAATAACATGATCTGATATGGAGGGACTGCTTTAGAGCCTCCAGAAAGTGTTTGATTGCAACGAGTAAGGTTAAAGGAAACCAATTATTGAAACTTTCTGTGCACGTTTTATAGGGTAATGTATGCGGCTAGAATACAAATAAAAAATAAAATATTTCACTCAACATTTTGCTTTAAAACTTGCTTCGGTCGCTATTTGTACCTTGTCCGGTCTTCTGGCTAAGTGTCAGGGCGATTTGAGGTCGTTTAGTGTGTTTTTTTTAAATCCTAATCCTCCCCCTCCCCCCCCCCCCCCCCCCACCCCCCACCCCCCACCCCCCGCTCTATAAAATAGGATCCCCACTTTCGATATTCTGGTTGCCGTGAGTGATATCGCGCAAATCAATTCAATACGAGGCTCCGAGGAAACATTGAAGTAACCCTATATATATTCTTTTGTTTCCCCGGAGCCTTGCCCTGTATTGCTTTGTGCGTGATCACTCAACCAGAATATCGAAATTGCCGGGGATTCCAATCTCACGCGCGAATCGCCGTTGCGACAAGATAAGATTTTGTTGGACGTCAATCAAACTGTTACCATGACATTGTCGGAAAACACAAAGTTATCAATGCACGTGCTACGTGGAATGTTGTGGAAACGCCTTGATTGACGTCCACCAAAACCAATCACATCGCGATAGCGCTGTAAGTTCTTGCTTAAAAACATGGAATTCAAATTTGTTTAGTTTTTAGTGTATTCCGTATCTTGCCCACTTATTGATGCTCTTGTATTCTTCGTCCCAGTAGGCTCGATTTTGTTCATTTTCATCAACCATTTTTTTAATTCTTTCTTGTTGTTTCATCATTGCTTCATAAGGGTCTTCGTCTTCTTCGTCGTTTTTTGTTTCTGTGATCGTAGAATCTGTAATTGAATTTGATAAAAACCACTGAAATTAGCAAAAAAAAAATTGAATAGACCCCTTGCAGCACGTCGGAATACAGCTCAATTTGGAGGACAAAACAATAGGCTCCAATTCTCTAAAGATTAAAATTATTTTGTTTTGTCCTCAAAATTGAGCTGCTTTGGCGTAACGTGGATTTATATAAAATATCGTGAATACGTGCACACCCCTCAAGTAATGGTGCACGTTCCTAAGAGCTAATAAGCCAATCACAGTGTTTGTTATATTGTACCTTGGTGGAATTTTTAATTTAATTTGATGACAATCACTGAAATTAGCAAACACAGAGAAGATAGAATATAGTGAGTACATATGCAGCCCCCCAAATAATGGTCACTCATCAGTCGAAAAAAATAATTTTTACAAATCCAGTGTTACATCAGGTTTTCATTTTTTTTAAATTGAGAAAATCTTTTTTCGTTTTGTAAGAAAAATGAGTTTTTATCTTATTTATTTATTTATCATTTTTTTGCAATGCAATTTGCAAAACGATTCCAACAAATAATGGCATCCTCGATGAATTTTACAATCGACAATTAATGGTATAGAGCGAAAACACTAGAACCATGAAATAAAAACAAAATAGTTACTAACTAATAGTTTTTATTTAGTGACTATTTAGTCAATATCACTCAACCAGAAACAACAAATACAAAAGGAAACAATACCTCATTACAACTTTACTTGTCTTTTATAGTAACTAATAGTCGCTAAATAAGAACTATTACACACTAACAATTTGATTTTGTTTCATGGTTCTAGTGTTTTCGCTCTAATAATACAAACACCTGATGAAAAAAAACGAGAAAAATCGAAGTAATATTTCGTAATGTCTCCTTGGTTAACTTGCTGGCTAAGACTTAAGATTAAAATGATTTAACAAAAGGTGATGTCGTCAAGGTATCTTCACACTGTTATTAACAATAATATTCATATTTTACTCAGAGATTATCAAAAATATACATTTATTTTGCAAGTACCGGTTAGCAAGATCTTGTAACACAAAGAATGAAATCAGGTGAATGACAGGTGTCTTTGCGCATGCGTAGAACTCCTAACAGGTCATGTAATTCCATTCGTAAATGTTTACCTTATCATAGTCGTGAAAAGACGGCCAGGAAACATGGGGAATGTTATGATGAAGTTGTTCCGGCGTTTAATTGGGAAAGAGGAACTTCGGTTACTAATGGTTGGTTTGGACGCTGCCGGCAAAACTACAATTCTATACCATTTAAAATTAGACCAAACTGTGACCACGATCCCGACGATTGGATTCAATGTTGAAGTAATAGAATACAAAAATATAACATTTACTGTTTGGGATATCGGTGGACAAGACAAAATTCGCACCTTATGGAGGCTCTATTTTCAAGAAACGCAAGGACTTATTTTTGTGGTGGATAGCAATGATAGAGAGCGGATACAAGAAGCGAAAGACGAGCTTTATAGGCTTTTAAAGGAGGAAGAACTCGAACGAGCAGCGTTGCTTGTACTTGCAAATAAACAGGATTTACCTAACGCTATGACTGCTTCTGAACTGAGCGAACGCTTAAGTCTTCATTCACTGAGAACTCGAAATTGGTATATTCAGTCAACGTGTGCTCTGAAAGGACAAGGAATTTATGAAGGACTAGAGTGGCTATCACAACAAATATATCTAAGAAAAAACGATTCATAAGAACAAAACAAAACTATTGAAAACTGGTGGTCAATGAAATAGTAAATATATCTTTTAAAGAAATAAACTACTGGATTATTCTCCATATTTTTTATGGCTAAAAAATTTCGTCGCTAAATATATAATTTGTATTGTGTTCATTTTGTATTGAATAACTGATTGAAAAAGGACGGTTGACAATATCGATATTGAATAGTTGTCATTGTAGATTTGGTTAGATCATTGATCGTTCGCGAACATCAGCTGATTATTTTTGGTGGTTGTTCTTTACCTTAGTAAAGGAGATATCTATTTCGTAATCCACTGCCATATTTCCATTTTAAATACGAAGACACACATATAATTTTCATTCAAGGTATTAAAAAAAGACACGAATCTTGAAAAAAAAAATTAGCAAATTAACATCTAAAAATATAATTCTTAGCTATCTGGTACTCCAAAATTTATTCTATAGTATTATTAAGGTGAGGATATAAAAATAATCGTAAATAATAAAGAGATTTCAAGAAAACATTTCTATCATTAGTTATGATATTTTGCTTTCAGAATCCACGGGTTACCAGACCCTTTATAGTCGAACACCAGGTATGATTTCTAAGGGAATCTCGAAAAACCTTTAAACCTATAGTTTTCCACAACTTTAAAAGGATTTTAAGTTGCAGAATGAAGAAAACGATAAGCATAGAGCGAAAAGTTTCGAGCTTAAAGTTGTTCGACGTGGCTGGATTGACGTGGGGGCACGACGATTGCTAAGAAACACACATCGTTTACAAAAATCCACTGCAATCAATAGTTTTGGTGTCGAATATATTAGACTCGTAACACAGAAGTTCTTATTTTACCAAGCTAACATCAGCCTGATCGTTTGTTACACTTGTTGTTTGTTTGTTTGTTTATATATCTTTTGGTTGGTTCATATTTTATCGATCACTTGAAACAACCTCTGGGCTAATCAAAATCAGGGCACGGCTATAACTCACAGAACGAACACTGAAACAACCTCTGGATTGATCAAAGTCAGGGCATGGCTAACTCACAGATCGAACCCTGAAACAACCTCTGGGCTGATCAAAGTCGGGGCATGGCTAACTCACAGATCGAACCCAAAAACAACCTCTTGGCTGATCAAAGTCAAGGCACGGCTATAACTCATAGATCGAACCCTAGGCCACAAGCAACCTTTGGGCTGATCAAAGTCAGGGCACGGCTAACTCACAGATCAAACACTGAAACAACCTCTGGGCTGATCTAAGTCAGGGCATGCATGGCTAACTCACAGATCGAACCCTGAAACAACCTCTGGGTAGATCTAAGTCAGGGCACGGCTATAACTCACAGATCAAACCCTAGGCCTCAAACAACTTTGGGCTGATCAAAGCCGTCAGGGCACGGCTACTCACAGATCTTATTCAGTGGAATCAAGCGTGTTAATTTTTAAGTTTTGCAGAAGGAAAACCGGAGAACCTGGATAATTTCTATATTATTTCTAGTCAGTTTGATAGAGATTTTAACAAGATTCTGATTTTTTAAAGTTTTGAAAGGCTGTGATAAAAAAACTAGTTGGACTCCAATTGACATTCCCCACTCATTCCCAAAGAAAAGAAATTAAAAGAAAAAAATGTCGTTATTATATGTAATCTAGCTATATGTATTTTTCTTATCCCAAACAAACGTTTACCATTTAGCTTAGTATATGTTTATCAAAATTATTAAAAATGATATTTGTTTTGATAAATTATTTTTTTTGATATTTTAAAATTTTTGATTCACCCTGCCTTAGATTAGTTTTTTTTGCTATTTGCGGTAAATAAGCTTGTAACTTGAAAGAAAAAGAAAGGAAAAGGAAAAAGAAAAGAAAAGGAAAGAAAAAACCCAACAAGAACAACACAAACAACAAAAAACGAATAACAGTTGCCACAAGGAAGCATTAGACAACAAGATAATACTCAAGGGTTGGACGTCTCATATCCTGAGCATCCGGTTTAACACACAGGCTCAATCTAGTTAAGGTGACTGCCTACAACTCAACGTTGATTGGGTTTAAAAAAATGTGATTTAAAAACTTTTTGATGATTTGTTTTTCAAAAGTAGGTAGTCACTTTTTTTTCAAAAATGTGAAATAATATCACTAACCTTTATTGGACGATGCCTTTGCTTCTTCTACTTCCTTCAGACATTCTGCCAAGTTTGGTTCCCCTTCGCACAGATTACGCTTCTCCTCTAAATTAATATAATATAGATAATAAATCGCGTAAGATTATTAACTAGTATATCAAAGACTTAGAAAATGTTCTGGTCGATTCTGAGTGATCAACACTTACCATCCAGAGTTGGTTTGGAGTCCACACGGAGTAAAAATACATAGAAGAGAATAAACGCCAAGATAAGTCGCAACGCCATCTTTAGTTAGCCAGTGAACCTAGACCAGGACAGTTTCTATAGTCGCTAGGCAACAGTCTCCGTTGCAGCAATTATTTTAGCAAGGGAAGATTGAATAAATTAGTATTATTAAGGGCTTTTCATAATGTGACCGCCGCCACGTTTGAGGACATGCAGCACGAAGTGTTAAATTAATTACAGTGCATCGTGAGACTTTGTAGGGGTAATAGTTCCAAGATGGCGTCTATCTCATCCCCTAAAACAGTCCCACAATGCACTGCAATAGATTCTATAACTAGAAAATTATTGCTAAAAGACAACAGAATCTGTTCTTCTGTCACATATTAGTATTGTAAAATATATTCTGCTTGGTGTAAATCGGCTCACGGTCTAAATCTTGGACCACGAAAAGTTAACTTTTGAAAAACTTTTATAGATACATGTAGTTCCGAATCGTCATAATTTATATTTCATTCCTCTTAAAAAATATGACTGTTTATAGTTTATTAAGTTATTTTCCATAGTTTAACACTACATTTCGTTGTTTATGACCTGCTTACATTGTTGGAAACTTAAAGTTAGATAGATATAAGACTTTTCGATAAAAAGTTGTATATCTTGTGCTGAATACTAAGGTTTATTTGGGTCTGTAATACTTGCAACTGAATGAATACACTATATATTCACCTATTCACATTCCCATAAAACTTTGCGTTTTTGGGGGGCAACAATAGCAAAAATTATTTGAAAATTCAAAACTTTTTTCATGCAGATGCTGAGTATATTTGCTATTATCATTGAAAAATCCAGTATCAGTTTAATCAGAGTTAATTCCACACGCATGGGAGAATGAAAGGTTTGGTGTTACAAACAATGTATGGACTTACCAAGAAATTTCATGACTTTTACTTGTAAATCTGTTCCAAGTTTTTTCTTCCTGTTTTTTGTGAATTCTGATAGATTCTATCATAGATGCATAAGTGTTTTAAGATGTTTTTTTCTTCAATTCTTATTAATCTTCATGGAAATATTAACGATTTTGTCTCGTTGTTGCCCCAAAAAGTGCAAAGCATTATGGGTATGTGAAAGTGGTGAATACGTTTTATAAACTTTCCACACAAATTTTTTTGTATTTTTAAGAACTATCTAATTTTAGATTATCTTCATTCGTTACAACCTTTTTAAATTAGCTGTAAGTGTATTATGGGTGTTTAATAATTTTGTTGATTGCGCAAAGCATGAGTGGACAAAATTGCCGGCCCTGACGCAACTACTAATCAATGCCTTAAAAAATATTCAATAAGGTAATTCTATGGTAAAATCTGTTAAAAAAGTCTTTTTGCCCAGCTAATAGTAAAAGTTTTTATCTTTCAAAACAAAAGCAGCCCACCGACCGCGATAAATTTGGGTTATACGAGGGCCGGCGAAAAAAACGAAAACAAAGACGTGCTGTGATTGGATGAAACAAAATTCTATCCTTTACAATTTATTCAAAATCATTTATATTATTATAATTATTATTACTATCATTATTATTATTATTATTATTATTATTATTATTATTATTATTATTACATATTTCTATTATGTAATGTTATTTTTACTTGTGCATTTAAGTTTATTTTTTCTTTACGAAGGACCTTAATTTAATTATTTTTACCTTGGGTGTATTTTTTCTCATTTCAAACCACGTGTCATTCTCTTGAGAACAAGACTCTTTGCTTGAGTTGTATCCATATTCATGTTTCTTCTCATGCGCAGCCGTTAGACAAAGAAATGATACTCTAGAGAATGACACAAGGTCTGAAATGGGAAAACATTACGCCCAAGTTAAAAGGATCGATTAACTTTTAAAATTTAGCTACTCAAGTCTTCCCATCATGCGTTGCTAGCGGGCTACAATCTTCACACGAACACCATCTTTTGGTCGGAGGGTCATTTGTTCCACTGCCTTGAGTTCTTGTCCTGGCAGAAGCTGGATTTTGAAACTCTGTATCAGACGAGCAAGAACTAGCTTGGTTTCGAGCTGGGCAAAGCTTGTCCCGATGCAGTTGTGCGGGCCAAGAGAGAACGGGAAATAGGCATAATGTTCAATCTATATATAGAAAGTCAAGAAACAAGTACAATTAATATTTTAATGCTTGCTTTAAGAGTCCGTCGTTTAGTCTGCCATTTTGTTTTTCGAGTTTGTCCGCAAAAATCCGCTAGTGCCAGTCTCCTGCGCGACATGAAATTAGGCGATAGGAATACAAACCTGTGGGCATTACAAGGACGATTGGGTGATTAAGAAATCAAGGGTGGCGTAGCGGTAGCACGTACCCGCCTTTCGCCTCCTGGATCGCGGGTTCGACTCCTGGACTCAGTATCTCATGATGTGAGTAAAGTTGTTAGGTGTCTCCCTTGATTTTAGGGTTTCTCTTCGGGTTCTCTGGTTTTCCTCTCACCGCAAAACCTAACATGCTAAATTTTAATTCGATCTTCGAGTTAGCCGTGCCCTGACTTTGATAAGCCCAGAGGTTGTTTCAGGGTTCGATCTGTAAGTTAGCAATGCCCTACCCGGCTTTAATCATCCCAGCCGGGTTGTTTCAGGGTTTGATCTAAGAGTTAGCCTTGTCCTGACTTAGATCAGCTCAGAGGTTATGTCAGGGAATCGATAAAATTGGAAGGTTTATGACAGATCGTGCAAAGATAGCTGAAAAAACTTAAAGCAAGGTGAACACCTGCAGCGTTGATTTGAGTAAAAACGTAGTATAGAGGTTTATAGCCTCGTGTGTTCTACATAAGAACTGTACATTAATACCTTAGCTTTGTTTTCAGCATTAAAGCGTTCAGGGTCGTACTTCTCAGGATCATCCCAGTACTTGGGATTATGATGAAGAACGTGTGCATTACACATGACACTTGTGCCCGCTGGTATGACGTAGCCACCAACATTAGTGTCCTCTTTCGTCACGCGCGTGATCGCTGGCTGTGGTGGGTGAAGGCGCAAGGCTTCTTTGATCGTTTGGTCTAGGTAAGTAAGCTTGGACAAATCTTCAGTGGTGACACTTCGACGAGAACCAAGTACTTCGTCTACCTCAGCTACTACCCTAAGTAAATAAATAAATAAATAAATAAATAAACAAATAAATAAATAAATAAATATATAAATAAATAAATAAATAAATAAATATATAAATAATTAAATAAATAAATAAATGAATGAATGCGTGAATGGATGAATGAATGAATGAATAAATGAATGAATAGATGGAAGAATGAATAGATGGAAGAATGAATAGATGGAAGAATGAATGAATGAATGAATGAATGAATGAATGAATGAATGAATGAATGAATGAATGAATGAATGAATGAATGAATGAATGAATGAATAAATAAATAACCTTCACTGGGGGGTGATTTATGAACAACAAAATCGTGCGACTTGTCGCTCATCATTGCAGCGTTCCAAGTTGCCGGCAGAGTAAATGTTGCTCGTACTGCCACCTTTGTTGTAAAAGTACAAGCTCTTTCTACTCTCTGCAACAAAGAACATTTGTTGCACGTGGGGTGGTAATACGAGCAACATTGTTCCTACATGACATGAAATTTCATTCCCGTTGGTGGCAGATTCAGGATGCTTTCAATATGGTTGATGTTAACTCGATCGAAAGCCAGTATATAGCTCCCTCTATAGATTTGACATTAGTATTAATTCTTGTATTTAAGCCAGTATATAGCTCCTTCTATAGATTTGACATTAGTATTAATTCTTGTATTTAAGCCAGTATATAGCACCCTCTATAGATTTGACATTAGTATTAATTCTTGTATTTAAGCCAGTATATAGCTCCCTCTATAGATTTGACATTAGTATTAATTCTTGTATTTAAGCCAGTATATAGCTCCCTCTATAGATTTGACATTAGTATTAGTTCTTGTATTTAAGCCAGTATATAGCTCCCTCTATAGATTTGACATTAGTATTAATTCTTGTATTTAAGCCAGTATATAGCTCCCTCTATAGATTTGACATTAGTATTAATTCTTGTATTTAAGCCAGTATATAGCTCCCTCTATAGATTTGACATTAGTATTAATTCTTGTATTCAAGCCAGTATATAGCTCCCTCTATAGATTTGACATTAGTATCAATTCTTGTATTTAAGAAACCACACTTGGACATAAATATTGAAAGGTTGTAACCATAGTATTTGTTTGTGAGAGTGAATAAAACAGAAAAGTAAAGGATGAAATGTCAAATTTCAAAATAAAGTACTCAATGGCTCACTTTTCTTCGATCTCTGGGTGGAGTAGAATACCAAGCAAAGTGAAAGAGATGTGATTTGATGTGGTCTCCTGCCCTGGAAAGAAGAAGACATTAACACATTCAGCAACACTGACCCTTATCATGCTTGTGTGACATTACAAGACATTTGATTGATAGGAAAAAGGAGTTTACTATCAAATTTGTCAAATCAATAATAGTAAAATTTTCAACAAAGTTTCGTAAAGGTTGCCTTTAAACTGACATTGGAAAATTTTTGAAACTAAGCATTTTTGCAAAGAAATGTATGTAGTAATGCATCGCATGTGTTACCAGTCTCGTTATAAGGCTAGACACATACATTCCTTTGCAAAAATTCCACAAAAATTCTTAGTATAGTTTCAAGTATTCATATCTTCATAATTTCTGTTTTAAGGACAATCTTTACGAAACTTTGCATTTTTACTATTATATATGTGACAAATTTAATAGTAAACTTCTCTTTTCAATAAATGAAATATTTTAGCATGATAAGGGTCAATTCCATTCTACAGAATGGCAAATTGCCAGTCACATCATAGCATATTGGCCATGAAAAACGAGTCACTGGGGCAATCTATTTCCTTTTTTCAGGGGGAGTAGGGTGGGCAGTTCGCATTAGCATTACCCATGATCTATAAGCAGCAAAACTGAGTTACAGTATCATGTTTTGCAGCCCCATCCCTTCAGATGATGTTCTGTTGTCCTACTGATATCCAATTCAGAGGAAATCTAGTTATCTTTACTTTGAAATGTCTGAATTACACCCATTTTTGAAACTATGCAAATAGTGCTGACACTTGAAGGGCTTTTCTAGTGTATTGACTGCTGTCAATCAAATTGCCAACAATTTGTTTTCAACCAAACGAGCGAAAATTAAGCTCAGATCATGAAGCGTTTGAATTTTTAGGGAAGAGAAGGCAGGTTTGCTTCGTTTTGGGGTTTGGAAAGTTAGGATTTTGCAAATATCAACAGCTACTTATTTGATTGACAGCAGTCAAAACTCTAGCTGAGTTATCAGCACAGATCATATAATTTTGAAAAATAGGTTGAAATTTTGAAGCTGAAAAATTACCTCCTACAATAAATGTGATAAAATGGTCAACCAAGTCATCCATAGTTGTAGTGGGATCCTCCTCGGCAATCCTAAGAATATAGCTCAAAATATCTGAATGACTGTCCTCTTGTTTTTGAACTGCTTCCATCCTTGCCTGGATGACCCCCTTGGCAGCTTCGCGAAGGATTTTCACTGACTCTATGCATTTGTTTTGGTATGGATAGGTAGATGGCTGGAAGAACATGAATGGCCTGCGAAAACCCTGAACCAGTCCCTCAAGAGCTACTCTAGTGTTGGTGGGGATTGGTGTATCGGGTGAGTCGATTGCATTGACATCAAGATCATATGCCACCTACAAGATGTAATAATTAAATGCAGTAAATCAGTTACTACAGGTAGCCTGAACTCGTATTACAGTAGACAGTTAGAAGCCTTTGCAAAAAGGCACTGACAAGGAATATGTGTTTTACAAATTGACAACTAGCATATTTTAGGGAACAAGTCTTACCTTTCCCACCACATCTAATGCCAATCTAACCAGCTCTTCTGCCATTGATATCTCAGTTTCACCATCGGCAAGTTTAAGCAGCTTATTGAGAAACAAATCGCAACTCTGATTGAACTGATCCATCAGGTTAGCTATAAACTTATGATGAAATGCAGGGTTCAAATGAGCTCTTTTCTTCTTCCATGATTTGTGGTCCACCTCAGACAACAGACTGCCACCAAGGAGTCTTTGGCCAAACAGATATGCAAAATGGCTGTAGCCATAAGGGTCTTTAGGCAAGTCAAGTTTGATAAGGACTTCCTTGACGAGAGCAGCATCGGAAATCATGACAACTGGGCGATGGAAGAACCAGAAGACATATAGAGGGTTAAACTGAATTGCCAGGTCAGCCCAGATTCGGTGGATGATGATTTTCTCTCTTGCCCTTCTTTTTTTGACCAGCGGCATGTGGCCACTGAAAAATCCATTCCTTTTTGGTCCAGGAAGATGATCATATTTGGCATGTTGTTGGTACAGGTACACAATAAAGGCAACAAGACAAAAAAGAGGAACTCCAATAACCAGGTAAAGTATTGAAGCAATAACGGCCATGCTGAAGCTGAAGTAAGAAATGCATATTAACTCCTACTGGGTGAGTGACCAAAGGCAGTAACCCCAGGATGTGTGTTGGCAGGTAAAGAGGCACTTGGATGAAAATTGGAAATGCCTTGAAACTTGGTTAAACTTATCTATATGACCCAATAGTAGCCAAGCAACATATTTTCTTCACAGTCAAAATTTGCGGATAAAAATTATATATTTTTTTCAGCGTCTAAATTGTGAGTAAATGACGTCATTTACTCAACCCTATTGTTCTTTTAGTTTTTAAACCAAAATTTCTCAACTGCGAGTGGCTCCCAGGCTAAAATACTTGAACTATTCAGACTTTCAAAATATGGGGCGTTTTCATCCAAGTGCCCCTTTAAGTAATCAAGTAACTGGTACTTGGGGACTCACAGGTGGCACAGGGATGAGCTTGTGCAACACTAATTAAGGTACATTGGATGAGCCAACTAGTGAAGCGCTCATGTCAAACACTATGTTATGCTAATGGATTTTAAATGCACAGTACTGTCTATAAGAAACAACATTTAAAATTAACCAAGCAATGACTCTTAGCCTATTGTATGGCTACTTTGATGCAAAAAATCAATTTCAAATCAAAGTCCCCTCCCTCCCCTCCCTCCCCTCCCTCCTCTTCCCCTCGGGCCAAACATTGATAGGTGCATAATCAAGAGAGCAAGCTGCTTTAGGAAAGATAAGAACAAGACTGAAGAAATCTGAACATGAAAAACCAGTTTAGCTGTGGAAATTCACGGATATTACTGTACAAGTTATATCCATATGTACGATATAAGAGACAAAAATCCATGAACTTATCTCGAGATTATTAAGGATATATCCTTATTTGGAAATAAGTTTAATGTTAAACTCAAGATGGCTAATATAAAATGTTAACCACAAGTAACTTCAGCCGTGCTATGGCCGTCCAACAGTCGTCAAATTAGCTTCTTGAGTTTTATCAAGAACATTTTTCAAGCTTTCTTTTCCTTTCCTTTCTTTTTTTACGTTAATCATTTTCTGTTTCAGATTCTTAATCAAGCATTATCAAGCTTATACTATCAATCTCAAATGCATGCCAGTACGCTAAAGCTTTTATTTGATGAAATTGAATGTGGTTATAAATTCAAAACGTTACGGGACGTGGCTGAACATAAGCTTAATGTATTCATTAAAAGCTCGAAGCCTTGTTGTCATTCCTTTTATCATTAGCTTCTTTAGTGTTTACAATATTTTAAAACATCTGGTCAGCTATTAAATATCGTAAAACTATTCTTACCTTAATCACAACGGTGACTACGGCTTCTAAATATGACCATCCAGTCTTGTAACAAGTCTTGAGTGCCACGATAATAATGTGAGATATTATTCAAGTATTCAACTTGAAGGACGCTGTTCTTGAACAAACGTGCGAAATATCATGCAGGCGGCACTCACGATATGTTGGCTTATGTTTCCACAGGGAGCCCACATAAGAACATTCTATTTCCGTGTTATCCCTTATTATGCTGAAGACAGCTGACTGCATCCTATTCTACTCTGTCTCTAGCTACTCTGTCTATTATTATGAAACTGTCAATCACATTCATGTAACCTGATAAGAGGAGAGTAGTCGGGTTACCATGGTGTAGGGCTCTGAACCAATGATGGCCATATGATGTAATAGGTAATGGGATCTGGAAAGTGTACCAAAGTTGTACCAATTTTTCCATCTTGTCGCAGAGGGGGGAAAAACGAAGGTAGTTTTAGACTGGTTTGCTACAGGCAACCCAGTAATTAGGCAGGCGCAGATTTACAAAAGGGAGTAAAAACTCAAACCCAAATGTCCTGAAGATCTTTTTATGGAGAACTACATGTTCTTGATTTGATGACTCATTGGTTTGTCCTGATCATGAATGGTGCACCCTCCTGCAAAAAGTCCTGTATCCTCCCCTGATTGTGAAGGAATTGAAATAAATCTTGAGCACCTTTTCATGAGGATTTATTCATTTTCTATAAAAGAAATTAACTCAGAATGAACTGATAATCTACATTTGACAGATAAAAGCAGATATAAAGATCATCTGTTTGAAAAATGTTTAATTTTCTGACAGCTTTTGGTTTAATGGTTACACCCCAAAAAGAAAAGCATTATGGGAAATTCATGTAAAAGTGGAGTATACATTTTTACTACCAGTATCAGGGCCACTGAGCATCCTTAAAAGTGGTGGGGCTGCATTTGAGACTATCACTAGAAAAAGTGGTGGGGCTAAGATAATTTGGAAAATATAAGAGACTTACATGGGAAAAAGGAAAGTCTTTAGAATGGTAGGGCTATAGCACAACAGCCCTGCCCCCTTTGCGATCCCTGATTTATATAGAAGAGAAAAGTGCTACATACCACTGACTCTGACGTTATAAATTAATTTTAATTAGTAGATTGCAAAAAATATTAAAATTAGAAATTATTCTTTTTTGTATTATGTTGTCTTTCCATCTATTACAATATGTCGTAATAATAATAATAATAATAATAATAATAATAATAGAACCAAATGGTCGAAGCAGCGAAGCAGTCGAAGCTACGTCGAAACATGTCAAAAATTAAAGTATTTCTGATCTTCATCAAAATTGTTAATAATAATAATAATAATAATAATAATAATGTCTTTATTTACCAAGGGTATTACACGAAATAGAAAACATTAGATCTAAAAAAATTAAACAGCTTTTCCCATGCTCTATTCAGTAATAAGGCATGCATGAAGTGAAGAAAGAACAAAAGCAGTGCTGTATTCCTGAACAGAGGACAGACTAATAATCAGCTAACACATTGCTATGTATGTTTTCGCCAATTTCAAAACCTCTGGGAATATAATACATGCATGGATAGCATCAGGAACTGTGCTCTGTTCACTTATGGGCTTTAATCACATGGCAGCCATGTTTATTCCCATGAAAGCAAAAACCTTAATTTTGAATGTTCTGAAATGCCTCAAAGCGAGGGCAAGGGGACTCAAGGGATCCAAAACCATTTGGCTGCCGCATGATTAAAGCTAATACAGCACAGCTCTTGACCTACAACAACTGAGTGCTATAATGGAAAACATTTGTGTAAAAGAATAACAAATTTCATAGAAATAAAAGTCAGTACAATTTTGATATGTCACATCAATATGTTTTCATCATTCTCTTCACTTTGCCAAATTATTGATCTGCTCATAGACCCTTTTACTGCAATTCTCAATATTCTGCGAACTCGGTAGTTGCGAGTTTCCCATTGGAATTTGGTTTTTCACTGCCGCCAGTCAAAAATATAAAAGGTGCTGACTGATTAGTTTTGATTGATGGCAGCAAAAAACCAATCTCACAACAAGCAGTTGAAGTGTCTGAGTTCACAGAATATTGAGAATAGCAGTAATAAATCCTATGATGCTTTTTCTCCTGCATTTAAAGTGCACATAACCTTTTTTCAAATGCCTTCAATATTGATTCTACATAAAGTAAATAGTCAAATGCTAAATTATTTCTTGATTTGAGTGATGCGTCTTTAAGATATGAAGGTTTAAACGTCCAATATGTTAATGACTGTGACATCTACTAAGCTATTTTAGAGTATTAATTTTGTTGTAACTAGTAATACTAAACACTGGCCATTTTGAGAAAACAAAAGTAAAAGTAAAATAAGGATGCTTTTTAAATACTGTTTGTGTGAACCAGATCAATTTTGTATATTTAATGAAGCCTTACCAGACGTCACAGTCATTAACATATTGGAAGTATAAACCTTCATATCTTAAAGACGCATCACTCAAATCAAGAAATAATTTAGCATTGAACTATTTACGTCATGTGCAATCAGTATTGAAGGTATTGAAAAAAAGGTTATGTGCACTTTAACATAAAATTAATTTGAGTTTTACGAGGTTTGACAATGTAATTTGCTGCCATTAGAAGAAAATATTTCGCTTGATCATTAATTACTATGGTTTGATGAAAGTTGATAGTAATATGTAAGCAGTTGTCATTATTTAGGTGCTTAAATAGCCAACAATAATGATTTAAAATCACTCTTAAACTTGATTCTCTCAAAACTAGTAAAATTCCTTATTTTAAGGTCCCCAGATGAGAGACTATAATTAATTCTCATAATAGTATGATCTTTATCTGGGGACCTTAAAATAAGAAATTTTACTAGTTTCGAGAGAATCAAGTTTAAAAGTGTTAATTATGGGATTAGTTAGATATAAAATAGGATACAGTGCAATTATATCTGTGAAACAGTAATTTATATAACTTAAATGGCTGTAACTAATAATACAGGATCCATGATGAGCCAAAGATCAAGGCATCTTGCCCATCTTGAAACCGGAGCACTACTACCATCTCTGCAGATTAAACGACTGTCATTCCATCGTATCTTTGTCCTTACTAATCCCTATATCTCGTACACCATTTATCATGTTCTCATTCATATGATTTTGTCCATTTTGAGTAGCTTGATCCGATGTATCGATTCTTTCAACTCGAGGAACATCACTAGCTGTGGTCATTCGTTCAAGAAAAGCATTCAGAAGTTTTTTGTTCAAGTGATCAGTTTGTGTGATTTCTCGGCTCGCGTTATCTTGTATTCCTTTGCTTGCTATTTCCATAGATTCTGTAGTATCACTTGTTTGTTTATTTGGATTCTGATCATCGTTATTTTGCTTATTTTCCATATTTTGTTAGCTATTTTTTTGACAGTTTTACAATCTTTCACTTCTAACCTTCCATCAAACTTCTGCACACACGATGTACAGCGGTTTTCTTTCATTTCCAGTCCCGCACGGCACGAATGCGACCAAAAAAAACTGGTGCAAAAACAATAATAAGTGAAAAATCGCTAAAATAAAATGCTTAAGATTGAGAATATTGTATATTTCTGTTTTTTATAGATCTGAAGCTTTACTTCTAAAATCTTAGCAAAATCTACAAAATCCTAGCAAAATCTATTGACTACATGTGGTCTACCGTACATGCTAGTGGATAGCTGGGTTACCTGTGGTTTCTCCTCAGCCAAAACTAGCGAACCAATCACTGTTGCAGTAGTTTTCCCAGTGGAATAAAAGTCTTGTCCCACAAACAGCTATACAGTGTCTGTTTTAAAGAGCGCTACGAGGATTAAGAGGCAGATTTATATTTTTTTTTTAGTAAAACAATTTATAGTCAAATTTCAGCTATCAGCCGAGCTTGATCCGATGGGATCCGAATAAATGGGAATGTAGAAAGAGGAGAAAAGGGAAGAGATAAAAAGCCAGGGAGTTAGGAATAGTAAGGGATTTCTGAAAAAGGAGATGCAAACAAGCAACACATTACAAAAGTTAATTTTAATTGGCAGGATTTTTTAAAAAAGTCCTATCCAACACAGCCAGCTGATCTGAAATCATTTCATATTATAGTGACGTAGAATGACGTCACTGCAAAACTGAGGTGTCATGAATCCAGCGAAAATTGACTTATGAAAGTTTATGTCTGAGATAAATCTGAATTTTCAGGAGAGGTTTTTGTATACATTTATAGGCTGATTGGCTAAAAAAAAATTTCTCAGATCAGCTGGAGGGAATTATAATCAAAATCCTATTTCCCATTTCGATAAATAATTTCAATTCCCATTCACTTTAAAATTATTGCTAAAAAAATGAATTTTACAATTAATTCTTAACATTTCAAGAACGCGGAGTACCCTTATAAGAGGGAGGGTTGGGGTGGAGGTCGGGGTCTGGGTCGGGGTCGGGGTCGGGGTCGGGGTCGGTGGTCGGGGGAGAGGATTGCTAGATTTTAAAATATAGTAGATCGAGTAGTACCTACAGCACTAGTACCTACTGAAATTGGGTTGGCTGAGACACGAAAATCTTATAGTGGATGTATGTACAGCCACGCTACCCCAAAAAAATACACACCTTCCCTCCCTCTCCGCGGTTCTTTCTTTCGTTACATATTAGTTATTTTTTGCTATCAAAAAACGTTGGAACAACAAAATTAAACAAAGTATCGACGATAGCCGAAGGTAAATACGCAACTACCGCTAAAACACGTGCAGTAAATCCAACTAGATAACGATCACGTGGTGTTTTTGACGTCACAGCAACTTCCAAGGCCTTCACTACCATACGTATTTCATCGCTTGCGGTTAAGAAGGTATTAAGAAGAGCTTTGTAAGCTGAAAAATATATAAAACTGAAATCAGTACGTTGAGAAAGAAATGGACTTGGGGGGCTGATCTAGC
Organism: Anthopleura sola; assembly: GCA_023349425.1. NCBI lineage: Eukaryota > Metazoa > Cnidaria > Anthozoa > Actiniaria > Actiniidae > Anthopleura > Anthopleura sola. Next base: position 4,926,685 of record JALHLI010000016.1, on the reverse strand, counting down.
CTTTTCTCTAGGTAACTCTAGGCTTTTTCTTTCTAATAGCGCTTCCCAAGGATGACTTCACGATGATTCATTATGGGATTGAGATGCGGACAAACCAAGCCCAAAACACATGCTAATATGCTGCAACAATGTTTTGTTGTCTTGTTGTTTCTAATTCAGGGAAAACTTTGGTTTTTCGACTGATATTGATCTTTTTTCCCCTGTATACTAAGCCTTGTTTTATAATGTTTGTCTGCATTTCGATCCCACAATGCTTTGCAATATCTATTTTTAGTAACCGTGAAAAATGCTATTGGGAATTCTGTCTTGCGTAGATAAGAAAACGTAGAACCTAGTCTCTCTCATCAATTGATATACATAGGGATCCCAAGCCAAAAACGTGATTATGGGTTGAAAAGAACAAGAGTAAACTGCAGACGAGAAGCGCGCAGCTGCGTAGCGGCGCAGAGGGGCACTCTTGTACGTTTAGTCTGTGTACAGTCGCTCACACCCCTCCTCTCTAGGGAAAAAACATGAAGAAAGAGAGTGCATAGAGCCTTATCGTCTTTGCTCTTTACCGCTGCGAAAACTATAGCCAAGGAAGCTAAGGCATATAATCCTGAAGTCTCATTACCTTTTTCTCTGTAGTTTTCACTATAGACGCCCTTTGCCTCATCACTCAAATCTGTCCACTGTTTATTCCAGATTCTCTTCCAGTGTTCTTCACTCAACATGGCTGTTTTGTACCCTGCAGGTTCGACGAGTATTACTTTCACCCCAAATGGTTGAACCTCTCTTCTTAGTACGTCAGAAAATGTCTCGACTCCAAACTTGGTTATGCAATAGGCAGACATGTACGTAAAGGACATTCTCCCTGAAACAAATCATCGCTCATTTTTGGTAAAAATGGAAATGGGATACCTCTCCGAGATTGCAGTGGGGGAAGGGGTCTGCTCGTGACTTTGACGGTTAAACCCTTTCGATATAGGCGACTGAAGTTGACAACTTAGTAGAGTGCCATTGTCGACCGCAGTCGACATCACGACCGCACATAATCCGATTGAATTCTCATTAAGATTATCTTTCCGAGTCCCCGGACCGAAATAATACCGGTTTTAACTGCCATGGATAAATAAATGTGGCGATTAAATGTAACATTGAAATGATATATGGCGCAAAAAGGGTTTAAATTCCCATTTAAAACCTCCATCATCGGAGACACAGTGGGAGGCCATAAAATACCCAAGATACTACAAGGATAAGATGGATGTCAAATAACAGCTACTGCGGGATTCCTGTGGATATGGCGGGAAAATAGTACATTGCCCCCCCCTCCCCTCCCCTATGATCCAGACCCCGGGAAACCCCTAGCTTGTGTATGCAGTACGTAGTCATTTAGCATTGCTCTAAATTATGCCCTGAACTGCTATGACTAGAAGTGTGCTGTATCACATGTTTGGCCAGGGGTCTGGTGCACATACACACGAATCGACCAATCATAGCGCGCTTCGAATGCTTAGCCAAACGACCCTAGCTCCAAGTCTCTTCCCAATAGAGGCTTTGCACCATCACTTGCTGGCAGCCATGACAGGAGGCAGGAGCAATAGAGTCTCCCCCCTGGGAAACTGAATTCTTTCTCATGTAAATCATATTAGACCAGATTCAATTGTTCCTGCCTCCTGTCATGGCTGCCATCTCGTGATGGTGCAAAGCCTCTATACAAAAACTAGGCCAATTAAAGGAAATCTTTGCCATCCATCTCCTCGAATTCTGTGAGATATATGACTTTTAAGACTTGGGCGAGGGCCGCTTGAATTACGACAACAATCCTTTTCGCTCTTAGTTTTCGTACAGCGCTAGCTGGCTCACCTGCAATGCTAGCCATATTAACAATGCGCCCTTGAGCCTTCCTGACCAGCGGTAGAAACGTTTTGGTCATGTCAATCACTCCCCAAAGATTCACGTCTGCAATGCGTTTGAATACATCCAGCGGTTGCCATTCAACAGGCCCTGGGGTGAATATACCAGCATTGTTGATCAACGCCCATAACCCTAGTAGAGATTGAAATAGTCAGCATCAATGTATACTTTACCATCAACATCCGACAAAGAATAGATAGCAGTAGCGTTCACTTAAATCGAAGGCTAAGCACTTTAAACAATTAGGGACGAATCATGTTTGAGGGTGGTGTAGTGGTAGTACACTCTCCTCTCAACTCTGGGGCCTTGCATTCGATTCCTGGACTCGACATCACATGTGAGTAGAGTTTGTTAGGTCTCTGCCTTGATTCAACGGTTTTTCTCCAGTTTACCTCATTATTGAATAGACGCTAAATTAAATTCGATGTCTAAGTTAGCGGCGTGTGGTCAGCCCAAAGGTTGTTATAACATAACCACTATTTAACGCGCGCTCTTATTGGCTGAAGCTGGATATCTTTGTATAAGCGCGCGCTGACGTCAAAAATCGTTATTCAGCCATTTTTTTAAGCGTCTTTTTTTCCGAAAATTGAAAAATGCTTTTTAAAACACTAAGGATATTGGCTCCGATGACCACGTTTCATACCTAAACTACCACAATCCTTTTTTCATATTAAAATGTTAAAACTCCTTTGAGATTACCAAGACAATAGTGAAAATTAGCACAACAAACAATGCTACCGAAAGGGATTCTGGAAGTGTAGGTATAAAACGTCACCATGCTTGAGGCATATTAGGAGCCATGCATCTTGTTCCACAAGAGGACGATGTTGAAGGGCCTATGTTTCTCAAGGGACGAAGAAGATTAAGTCAAGTTATTCCACAATATATAACTAGTCATAGCTTTGTAATAAAATATTCTTGGGGCGTACGTCACACGTCATCAGCCGCCATCTTGGTTGACTATACTATCTAAGCATTCCTCAAAAACATTCTCGTTATATCAACGAACATAGCGGCTGGTATTCATATCGAACTCAAGGGATCTTGAGTCACGTGGTTGCACCCCAAGATCGATAAACGTCTATTTTTGGCTGACAACTTTCTTTATAAACTATTATAAATATAGGCAGCTATATCTCATGTGTACAGACTTCGCATCCGTAATAAAATCACTGGTATTATTAAATGACGAAGAAACGTGTATGTGGTGTGCGCTGATGTGCGGAAATCGGTCAATATGACGGCACGTATACTTTTGACGAAACTATCTTTAAACTATTATATAAATATAGCCAGCTACGTCTCACTATACTTAGCTGACCTGGCTAATAAAGTCACTGGTACGAATCAGCGCTGGAAGCGGAATACAAATCATCTAAATTTGGTGAATTATATATAGGTATATAATTGTGTTTCCTATACATAATTATTTTTCATAATTCTTATTCATTGTTCCATATCAAATTTTGCGCGATTCAAGATTCCGGAATCTCAAAACAATAATTCATAATTCTTTAATTCCAAACACAAAGATTCAGGATTTTTATCCATCTTGCGAGACGTGATTCATGATTACTGATTCTCATTGATTCCGCTTTAAATTCCACCCCTGATAAGATGAAATGAAGTGTTGTGCAATGATGTGAGAAAACCAGTGAACACTGACAGCACGCAAAACGAAAAGGTACACAGATAAAGATCCGCGTAACATGTCATTTTCACCTGCTGTGAGTATCAAAAAGCCGCACATGAAATGTTTCCCGTGACCCTCATCGGTCTCAGATTCGTGACTTTTTGTTGCATGACTGATTACAGTAATTTAACGGAAATGAATTCTCGCAAATTCTTACCAACATCCTTGGGTATGATACGATTGACATCGCCATAAACCTGTTGTATCTGCTTGGAATTAGTCACATCCAGTAGAAAAACCTTCATCCTCTGACTACATTTTCGTTCTAGTTCATCTTTACCTTGTTGGGTATAACATGTAGCAATAACCTGGAATCCCAGTAAGTCTAGTTGGATGGCGGTGAGTTTACCAAATCCTGAGTCACAACCTGTTATTAGCACATACTTCTTGCTAATATTTTCAACCTTTTGAAAGCCAAGGAATTTTTTGACCAAAACGTATCCAAGTAAAAGAACTACAGGAATCAATAGAAGGCATGAACTACACACCGGCATAATGTTTGGGTTTACTGAGCTAACGACGATACGATGGAATGTGGTAAACAGTCACGCAACCCAGTTTGACCCTCTGTTATATAAACATTCACTGGAAAAATAGTATCTGCGCATGCTCTAATTTCGTATGCAAATTACACACATTCTGAAACTTTTTCAGTAGTTTCCAAAGCAGTCATTTACTGACATCTATCGTGGAAGAACAAACAATTTTCGGCTCAACAAGGGCAGTTTATAGTGAAGAATTTTCTTTAAAATTTTCTTAAGTTTTCTTAAGAATTTTAAGGATTTGTTGAATCATATTCTGCTTGCTTGAATCAATAGTTTTGGCTTTACTCTAGTGGGTTTTAAAGTGCATCGTGTTCGAAAATGCGTCACCACATTCCGACGACTCATTATATTTAGAAACAATCTAAAACACGTGTACCAATATTCTCAGTATAGATTCTACATGAAATGAGTTGTTCAATAACCAAAAAATTTTTGTGATGCGTCTTGACGTTACAAATCTTTTTCCGTAAAATATGCTAATGCTGTGACTTCCGGGGAGCCATCATTTAATAAACAAAACCTAATTTGGAAAGCATCACTCTTTTACCGGCATAGCAGTGTTTAGAATAACTGTTATTATGGATGCATGCAAATGAGACAAGCATTGTATCGGCCTGATAGCCTCACTCGTATGATTCTTAAAAAAAAAAAGAATATCTCGTTTCAATGCATCTGTTATAACAAATTTTACAAGCTAGGAACAACTTATAAACGTAAATATCTCCCCAGACGTCACAGTCATTAATATATGACAAGAAAGAATCACTATAACTTCTAGACGCCTCACTCAAACTATGATAACTATGTAGGTTTCAGGGGTCATCGAACAGCTCACCTCGCGCAGTATCTACACTGAGAACATTGTCAGATATGTCATAGGCACTTTAAAAAATATATTAACACAAACCTTGAAAACCAAATTTTTTCTTCGAGAGAGAATGCTACAGGAAACAAATGAAAGACGAAGTAATAAACCTCTTCTCTTTTATTTAATACGCCAACTTTAATTCTGTACGATTCATGGAATCATTTCCTGTGTCTGACTAGACCTAATCCCATTTCATGTTTTTATAATATTCAAGGTTTCAAAATGTCAAAGCGGTTTTATTTAGGCACAAAGTAATAGTTTCTGAAAGGGATACCAGATAAAAGGTAGTACATAATAGCATTAGAATTTTCAAATCAGTCGTGCATGATTTTCTCAGTTTTAAATGCAATTTTAATTCGGGATTTTCTTGGCATAAATTTCGAAAATATTCGAGGTTTTCTTTCCTAATGTAAATTTAAAAAATCCTACGGATTGTTGGATCATGTAAGGCGCTTTTTTTTTTAATCCAAAATAACGTCTATCTAAACACAAGAATCGTTTCCTTATATCAAGCAAAGCATCATGGGTAAATTTCTCCTAATTTTCACATGTATCCCATAATGCATTACGGTATAGTTCTGACGTAAAATCAGGCCACAGATTACTGTCTAGAAAATTTTGCTATCTTTATAATTGATATTAATGACCCTAGAAAGATTCTCCCTAAGAACAACACCCCTTCATTGTTACTCTGTGACAGACTTACAAATATAATATTTTCTATAGTTATTTCAGAAAAGGCTGTCTTGTATATTGAACACTACTTGTAAACTGTCCTGAATACTACTAACTGAACAGCGAGTCAAGAATCAACCTGGAAATAAAACTAAGTAAAGCTATTCATTATTCATACAAAAAAATGCTTGGAAAAACTTGAGCTAATAAAATACAATCTCGTACCCAGAGCCCACGTTCCTCTTAGTCAGCGTCGAGAAACTCTCGGTGCTGACACAAAAAACGTCGGCTCTGGGTACAAGATTGAAGTTAATATATTTATATGTAATATTCAATGTTTATACAAGACAACCTTTTACTGAAAAAGAAATAATTTCACCACGATCTATGAAATACAGAACAAGGTTACCCGTTGTTGTTATGGTTGTGGAGGTTGTGGATGTTCTTGTTTGTTTGAATGGTTAACGATTTGGTTTGTCGTTTTTGTCGGTTGTTAGTTATGTCCCTCCCCTCCCCTCCCTTTTTCTTTACAAAATCTTAGGCTAATAACCTCCAAATGAAAAACAACATTAGAATGAAAATAAAACGAAACAAAAAATCCATATGTAAGAACTAGAGTGATTCTAGTTAGCCCACGAAAGAAAGCTAACTATTTCGTTAGTACATAGTTGATATGGTTAGTACTAGTTGATAAAGAACAAAAGAGAACAATGGATTTAGAGTCTACTACTAACCTTACTATTAGTTTGCCAATTTGTTCACAGGCCAAGTAAAATCACTCTAATGATATGAGATATTTGTCAGAAATTTCAGAGCCGATTTTTGCCAAATTATTAACGTACTACAACGATATATGAGATCAAAGGAATGGTGACGACATCAAAACCATTCAAATATAAAATCAATATGGACGTACGAACATAATATCTATTCGAATATTTCACGGATTTTTACATCACGCAACGATGTATAAAACTTGGAAGGCGTGACGTGTCAGTTGCCTCACGCACTAACATTTCATTTGTAATGTTTCATAATTTGTGTCAGAGGAAAATTGTTAAGGTATTAATATGAAGTACATATATTTTTGATGAATTTAGTTTTACTGTAGCAATGATGTCTTGATTTCTTTGCCAAGCATCGAGTTAATGGCCATTTTTTCGCAGTTAACCGTCACGCAACTCCCTTTTCCATCCTCTCCAACTTTGACCGTGACCAAGACTGGTGTACCAGAACAAATGGTTTTGCCAGCAAATCCAAATGTTTTCTCCTCGTCCAGGTCGACAGGTGTCACGCAAGCTGCTTCTGTCACGCGAGAACAGACCTGTTCTCGTGTGCACCGATCTGATGGGAGGTCGAGTTTTAACGAGCTTTCATTCATTCCTCTTAGTTTTGCTGCAAAAGATAAATAAATAAATAAATAATTAATTAATTAATTAAATAAATAATTTATTAAATAAATAAATAAATAAATAAATAATTAAATAAATAAATAAATAAATACGTCAGTCAGTCAGTCAGTCAGTCAGTCAGTCAGTCAGTCAGTCAGTCAGTCAGTCAGTCAGTCAGTCAGTCAGTCAGTCAGTCAGTCAGTCAGTCAGTCAGTCAGTCAGTCAGTCAGTCAGTCAGTCAGTCAGTCAAGTAAATAAAGTAAATAAATAAATAGTATTTAGTAGTGTACGTTTAGCCGTTAATGACTTACACTGTGTTGCAAGGAACTCCTTAGCTGCCATGGGGGAACCACCCAGTAACTCACCCACTGGTGCTTTAATGGTGACTGGGAATTGACGTGTTTGCGTGCTACAAGAAAAAATAAAATAGTTTGATATGATTATTGTTTAAGTCAACATACCTAAGGTTGTAGAGTGCTTTTCCACAAGGGAATTGTCAGATTCTTTCAGAAGTGGAGGGACTGAAAGTCAGTTTGAGCTTTGAATGTTTTTCTGCCGCATCCCCACTGGTACAAGTTTTTGTACTCTCCCCCTCCGTGACCTTACCATTTCATACCCACCCCCTCCTCCTTTTTTTTAATTCCAGATTCCAGGTCTAAAATGTAGGACATTTTCAAGTTCTTTTGTTTTTTTACAAAATATAAGGAAGTAAGAATGAAATGAGTGTGTTCATTGTTGATGTTGGCAGCAAATAAAAAGTAAAACACGTAAAGTTTACCTGATGGTGAAAGTGGCTGGTTGTGTTGTGTCGTTGAAGTCTATTCCTATTGATACCGAAATAGAAGCTCCCCGATCAAGAGTACCTAAGGAAACAAAACACATTATAAGCAAGATATGGTACAGGGGCGGATCCAGGATTTTGGTCAGGGAGGGGTTTTGGTCAGGGCACAAACTCAGCCAAGTTGGGGGGGGGGGGGGGGTTGCAACCCTCAGAATCAAAGAAAGAAAACATTATTTCGTATTGGGTTTCTTCAAAATAAGGGGGGGGGGGGGGAGTTGCTCTGCACCCCTCCCCTGGATCTGCCCCTGTGATAAGAGGAGATGGAAAATCCCATTTTCTTACCAATTTCTTGAAATTCTTGTAATTTTAAACCTGCTCCTAGTTTCTGAAGAAGAAAAAACAAAAACAAGAAATTAGTCAAATGACTGCAAATAAACCTTGTATGATTCCATGTCTCAAGGATCTGCAGTCTATTTTGTTTGACTCTAGATAAGGGTTTAGTACAATGAAGCTACACCTGGAGGGGTTTCTCCACAAAATTTGACAAGAGAGCCAAACTGAGCACATCCTGATATAAGTCTAGAACTCGCAAATAATAATCTATATACAATGTAATCCCTTTTCTAAATACTTTGTTTCAAATTAATGTGTTAGTAGAGACAGGGGTGTCGCTAACGTCTGTTAAGGTAAGTACCATTGTGGAGGGGAATCGCATGCCTGGCATGCCTCATTATGAGGCTGGGCACATATATTATATCTTATAATGTCATTCTAGCATGATATAGATACCCCAGGGCTGTAGCAGGGGGAGGGGCCTGGGGGCCTGCCCCTCCCCCCCAATAATTTTGGATGTACTGTATATTGAACACTGGAAATTTTAGGTCTGTTACTAACACATAGGGTGTTTTAGAATATAACACCTTAATATTTCTGGCCTTGCTACAGCCCTGGCCCCTTGCAGCACATCAAATGGCAGCTCAATTTGGAGGACAAAACAAAAGGTTTCCAATTCTCAGGAGATTGAAATTCTTTTGTTCTGTCTTCCAAATTGAGCTGCTTTTTTCGTCATGTGAAAGGGGTCTATAGAAGTATATGCTTACTTTGTCTCCTACATGAATATTAGAGATAGCAGCATCACTAGAGTTTGTAAAGGTCAATTCCACTGCTATCATGGTAGTAGAGTAGATGCATGGACTACGAGTGAAGCGATAGGATGCACTCAGGCCATTACCGGTCATTCTGTGAAGAAGTTCGTATGACTTGGTCTGGGAAAAACTATTTGACATCTGAAAGAGAGAAATGGAAATGAGATCATATTTCTAGTGATGTCATACACACTCCACTTTAGTCCTTAAGGAATGTCACATTATTAGGTGAAAGGGGTGTCAAATATTTGATATATTTGTCATATTCGAAAGACATCATGTGATGGTGCAAAGCCTCTATTGCAAAAAAGTACCAAAAAAAGTGCTTGAAGTAAAATGGATCCAACACTGACATCCTTCTGCCTTCCATTTTGGATTTAGGTAGCTGCTAAGCCCTATGGAGGGGAAGGAAAATAACCTCTACTTGCAGGGTAATTACTCATTGATTCACTCATTCCCAATTACTAACTGTGTTACATTAAGTGTAACAGCTTGAAACTGATCAAGCAGCATACCGTTGATAAGGTAGTGGGTGTGACATCATTTCCAATAGACAGAGACTCAATATCAGCTGCTAGTGTTGGTGACAAGAAGGAACTATTAGTGTCTGTCATAGGCGTGGTACCAGCACCAGTGTCATTCACTGTGGAAAAATAACAAGGATATCAATTCAGTGGAACAATTTTTTACAATTTCACAATTTGGCTGATCAAATGGAGGTTTTAGTACTGGGACAAACACTTGTCTACTCACTGTCATCAAATATTAACAGCGCATCCAGTGTTTTATTGGACTTTGGACTCTCCTTAGCCTTGCTTTCTTTCTTGGTTTTAGTGGGTTTTGATGGCGTGACCTGAAGTTCAAATGGAGTATTTTATTAAATAAAAAAATGCAACATAACAGCTATTCTTGGGTGCAAGTGACATCATAGCTGCCATGTTGGCTGACTGTAACAAAAGATTTGGTCTTAGTTTCTTTTGTAATGTCAACCAACACTCGCATGGTGGCAGGACTAAGATAATAGCGAGAAAATTCCAAACTTGCTGCAGTGCTTTGCTAGTTCCCCAATTGGCCAATTAGTGTTTAATAACTTAGACATATTTTGATGGCAAGTGAACTTGTAAAATAATCTTGAAACCTGGATTCAAGTGAAAAAAGAAAGAAAAATCCTATATTGATGTACCTTGTGAGGTTTTGGCTTGGGGAGTTCATCTTCAGATTCACTTCCTGATGACTCTTCACTCTCTGTCTCAGACTTGTCTGACTCTTCGTCACTTTCACTCTTTTTACCATCACTTTTCTCAGATTCTGAACCTGCAACAAATTATGCATCAATTTCAAATCCTCCACTTCAAATCATCAGGCCGGGGCAGATCCATGATTTTAAAAGGTGGGTGACTGTTACAGGGTACCTTGTGCTAATATCACAAAGGTTCATCACAAGAACCCCATAAAAGGCAAGAAAATGGCGTAAAAATTGTGTCGCTTCTCAAATTGACAAAAAATAAAATTTGAGAGCTTCAAGCAAACCGAGTGAAAGTTTATTTTTGTTGTGCAAAAGGGGGGTGGATCTGCACCTGATCCTTAACATTGACTTTGTGTTGAATACCCATGTATCCAGTGAGGTGCATGGTCCCCCCAGTTTTCCCCAGAAAAGTAAAGCAACTATAAAATAATGTAAAATATTCATTTTTTTGTGATCACTTGTTGCGAAGAGACTTTGATCCTCCCCCCCCCATTTTTCGAGGCTTGCTACGGCCCTGTAGAGGATTGACGCATGTGCATATTGGGTGCTCACTAATTTCACAATTCACTTACCACTTTCTTCTAATTCAGATTTACTTTCACTATCTGAATCTTCTTCACTTTCTGATTCACTCCCACTCTCACTTCCACTTTCACTTCCAGATTCTGAGTCTGAATCTATAACAACCAAAAATAACAAGACAAAAGATCAGTGATATTTTTGGGGTGAGGATGGTCTATTCTAGTTCTTTGTCTAGGAATATGCATGACTTGGATGACGATATACTGTAAATAGGCTTTCATTGGCACTAATGAACTGAATTATGTGAAAATATGACAGGCAATCAGTCACAACAAGGAATGTTGAACTGATTTTATGAAAATCGTGATTTAAAGAACCAAAAGGCATTGTGGCATCTTGTTATTCCATAAGCATTGCAAACAAAATGACATCACAAGGCTCGGTCAGGTGACCAATTTTCAAGGCATAAAGCATAATTTCAAAATAAAAATAGCACTGGTAAAAATGTTTTCACGAATTTGCTATATGCCTCTAAAAATGCCCTCAGCAAGCTGCAAATATGCATGTGACTAGGCCTTGAGATCTCATTTTGTTCGCAATGGTTTGTTCGCAATCAGAAGTTGAGAGCTGTTGTGTAAAACTGAGCCGCAGGTGGTTATGTAAACGCGGCTATCAGCCAATCAGAGTGTGTGTTATATCTGAACTATTTTATAACTATATATGTGTACCTTGCAATACATTTAAAGGGTAAATATGATTTGATTTGATTCTATAATTTATTACATACCTGACTCCGAATCAGAATCAGAATCAGAGTAAAATGACTTTTTCTTGTTTTTTTTCCTGTTTTTCTTGCTTGTACTTGACTGCCAAACTGGTTCAACCTGTAAGTCAAAAAAAAACTTTCAAATTCAATCAATACCCTAGCCTGAAACAACCTTTGGGATAATCAAAGTCAGAGCTCAACTAATACTTCTTTTTACAGTTCTGTTTAGAGACCACAATTTTTTTATTTTTTTTATTTTTTTATTTTATTTATGACATTTACAGTAGATGACAAAACCGAAGGAATACAAAGAATAGGACACGTGGTCCTTTACAAAGCAGTGTTTCAACATTGCTGCACACACTGTAGCAAAACTATAATAGACCTCATCGGCTTGGGGTAATGTTGTCCCATTTCAGACCATGTGTCATTCTCTTGAGGATAAGATTCTTTGTTTGAGTTGTATCCATATTCATGTATTCATGCGCAACCGTTAAACAATGAAATGATACTCTGGGGAATGACATGTGGTCTAAAATGGGACAACATTACACCCAAGCCGTTGAGGTCTATTGATCATGTGTGTCAACTCTTATCTTGACTTCAAACTATTAGTGGTCAGTGAACAGTACAGTAAAAGGGAGTATTGCAGATTGAATTGAAATTCAGCTTGTTAGGTTTTGCAAAGGGAAGAAAACTGGATTCAAAACAAGATATTATACAACAATGCCTATCTTGGTGCAATGCATTAGGAGGGGTTTGTCAAACAATAATTGTATTCAAGAACTTTACTTTACCTCAACATTCCTGACAGATGGGTCAGGCGCAACTTCAGGAAAGTCAGGCAATTCTTGATAACCATTTGCTTTGGCATTTATCATGTGTGACAGAGAACCAAGCTGGTATCCCTGCCGGTCTGAAGGAAAGAGCAAGTTGATAAGACTGAATATGTTTCACTTTATCATGATTTTCACCACCATATCCACATCATCATCATAATCATTACCCTCATCAAACAGTCGTTTGCATCTACATGTAAGTGTGAACACCAGACAGCAAAAAATGTTCTAAGTGGCGCCTGAAACTTGTATGTTTGGTTGCTAAAGGGTCAGCCTTTGGTGGTCTCGTTCGTCTGTTGCCTTTGAAATCTTCAACGGTTAACTTTTTAGCCACCAAACATAACAGTTTCATGCTCCACTTATGTTCATGTTTTGCTGTCTGGTGTTCATGCTTAGATGCAAACGACTGTAAGAATATTATGAAGATTACACTAACAAACATTTCCAACAAATGATCATCATCTGTAGTTGTTATCACTAACTAGTAAACAACACGAGATCCTGTCAGTGACTGATAAGCAGGTACTGGTAGGATGTCAGTATGCTACGTTACAGTATGCTGTTAGCCGACTGAAACTGACTTCAGAGTTACATAATGTTGTTTATTATTACCCTAACTACACTTTTACTTCAATGAAAACAAAAGACCTCTCTCACCTTTGAATACTGATTCTATTAATGGGGGAGGTTTGGAAGCTAAAAATATTTTCTTGAGGTGCTTATGTAGGTGTCCTGCCTGTAATTAAATAGTGAACAATATATTTCAATATGATATTTTTTTTGAGCTAAGCAAACAAATTGTTTGAACAATTCAACAGTCCATTCATCTATCTGTTTGCATACTTCTTCACCCACCCAAATATCCCCAACAAGCAATGCTAGATAGCCACTGCAAAATGAAAACCATAATTTATTGTAATTCCGTAGAACAAATTTCCGAGGCTGGTTTGTGTCGAGTTGTACCATACTTGATTTTTAGTTTGGCTCCAAACAATTTAGTCTGATGATGCTTCGATTAAACGCTGCATTGTTGTGAATAAATGCGATGCTCATTTGAGGGGAGCGCTCTTTAATGTTTTTGCTCTCACATGCAGAATTTAATCAGGGGCAGAGCTTAAACAAGTAAATACGGCATTACAAGAATAAAATCTGTAGATTCTTACTAACCGATTCTCCAGGGAGTATCAACTGTCTTAGAAACCTGGCTCTGTCTCTGACATCATAGTTCTGGTCATATTTTGCTAAATTTAATACATACTGACAAAGAGCTTTGGTCTGAAGAGAAATAAAAACAACATAGCAACAGTTGAATACTGAATACTGGTGCTCTCAATATTATGCATACAGTATTTTTTATTAGTTTTGCTAAAAACATTTATTTAGCACTGTTTTCACAGCTAAGTGCAACAAATTTTTCTGTACCTTTACATACTTTGATTTACGGGAGTGTATTGCCCAATTTCCTTGTCGAGACTGTTACAGTCTCAATGAGTATGATCAGTGACCCCTATACCCATCTAAAAATATACATGTTTAAAAGCATCCTGTCACCTACAGTGCTCAGTGGCAGATATAGCTGGGGGGACACCACCCAAATAAATGTATTATTTTGCACTCCCCCCTTGCAAATGTCTGGATCCGCCCCTGTACAAAACTCCTTTTTCTGGAGTTCTTGAATGTATTCATTATAAGAAAATTGTTGTAATTCCTGGTACCTGTTTAGGGTTTGTGATTGAGAGCTTGGTTCCTAAACTTAGAATCTGTAGCTTGACTATGTCTTCCTGGTTGGAAAAAAAAAAGATGAACTATTACTAACAGCAGGCTAGTACTAGTAGGCATTTACAGTCAAGATATGGAAAACACTGCAATGCCTGATGGGAAGAAACAGTGGTATACTGCCGAATATACAATGTCTTTCCTGTATCCTGATTGGCTGTATTTCCAATGGTGTGAGGTAAATACTGAAAACATCAAGCTACTTACTTCAGCAGTGAATGACTTGGCAGCTTTTCTAAGAACATCTGGTGCAATTTTAGGGACTTTCTCTGCATATTCTCCTAGCAACCACATAATACTAGCCCTGGCCATGGGTACCTATGGTGAGATTAACATCAATGATCAACAGACCCTTTTTGAATATGGCGTCCATGACAGCAAACAAGAATTCTGAAAATGTTCTGGATGTCGAAACCCTATGATTTCCATTAAAGTAGCAACATCTGGAACTGGAATGCCCCGGATTTCAAAACACAATCATTATCACTCATAACATCCGGGGCATTCTCAGACTCCTCATTTGACATGATAGATGCCATTTTCGAAAAGGGTCTATTATACTGTAGTAACCTTATTAGGCTTTCAAAGGGTCTATAACAGGGCTGGTAAGGGGTTTTTGTGTGAAATCATGAACATTTCTTTTCATTAATTTTCGTTAATTTTCATGATCTGTGATAACCATGTTATAAATGTCATGAATCATGAATTTTCTTGAATTTGAACATTTGAAAAATATTCTATGAGCCTTAATAAATTGTCCTTTTTTAATTTTCGTGGACTGTGCCGAGACCCCCCCTCCCGCTAAAAAAAAATTTCTGTTGCTTGGATGCTTGGATTTGCCAAGTACAAAGTAGTAACAACTTACAGTGATGGAATCCAATAATCTTGCCATGTGCTCAATAATGTCTGAAATCCCTCTAGGCTGGAATAAGACAATTATAATAAATTATTGGTACACAAACTCTAACAAATAGCTGTACTGTAAGTACTTCAATACACAAGATGTGTTCCCTCTCTTTGTTTGAATTTCACCATGGACTGCTGGCCACAGATTTGTTAACATAGCCACAGAGCCACAGTTTGAGTTTTAAACTTGTGTGAAGGCTGATTTACATGACCAGTTGTACAACTTTTGCTTACAACTGTTGCATGCAATCTACTTACACCAATCTGCTTATACCACACAAATTTTGTCGTGTAAATCAACCTAAGACTTTTCTTGCCGTACACAACAGTTGTGAGCAAGTTGTAGATTTACACAACACAATTCATGTTGTAAGTATGGTGTAAGCAGATTGTATGTGACAGTTGTAAGCAAAAGTTGTACCATGTAAATCAGCCTTGTATTTTTATTTCAATTTTTATGCTGACCTTAAGTTGAAGGAGTTTCTTAATGACCACAACACTCTCTGCCACCACCACTTCTATAAAATAAAACCATCATGTATAATAGAACTAGTTAGATCTTACTTACTTGACAAATGCTTGTCTTTCGTTATAGATAAGGAAACAGACATTTTGGATCCATAGAAAATTCTGCATAAATTAGCTAGGAAATTATCAATTCCTTTAACCATTTTTATCTTTCTAAAAATCTATTTATGTTGATGTTATATCACAGGCTGCGTGGGACAATCACACAGAACACTAATTCCATACAAAATTCATGAAAGCCCAAAGATTGAATTAGAATTTAGAAGATGATTTTTGCAGAGGGAGGAAAACTGGAGGCCCTGGAGAAAAAAACGCTCTAAACACAGGAGAGAACCAACAAGGAACTCTACTCACACATGACACTGAGCCCAGTGGAACTCAAACCTGGGGCGCAATGGTTAGAGGTGAGCCATCAAACCTCTACGCCACCCATGCTACCTGTTATAGAAATATGATTATAGAAATGTTTGAGTGTTACAGTGTACATACCATCTCTGTTTGACAGGAGCCTCACAAGCCCTGCTAAGCATGTTTCTGTGACTTCAGGTATGTTAGATGCACAGCGACCAATGGCTTGAATAGTGGATGCAACAAACTGCTTGTCTGAACTTGAAATATAGCTCTAAGGAACAAAATAGAAATTGATTGTAAGCATAGCTTTCTATTTTCAATGCCTTTGCTTTTCAATGTTAATCAACACCATTACTGTTTACAACAATATTTTGAAAATCCTGGAAAATCCCACAAACATTTCAGATAAACTTGTTGTTCCTACCTGAAATTCCCTCAAAATTGTTCCTATGCTTGTCTCTCCAGCAATATTTGTAAGGATTTCAAGCTGAAAAACAAAAGAACATTTCAGATGTGTTTGCTGCCATGAATGACATCCACTGCTCAATTTAGAAACTAGAGCAGTTCCTGCATGACTGTGAAAAGCACAGTGCCATAGGCCTGCCTTGCCACAACTGTTATCAATGCTTTTCAAAACTTTGATTGGCTGATTTTTTTACTTGCAAAATGTAATTGGCCTGGCAGTGTGACCTTGGCATGACTGTGTATGCGCAGGGCTGTTCATGCTGTGTTTCAGGCATTTGATTGGATGGAGAGTAAATTCTCACGCAATGTGATTGGTTTGGCGGTAGTGCCTTGCCGTGTCACAACTGTGCTCTTGCTGGGAGCTTTTCACAGTCATACCAAAACTGCTCTGTTGTGAGGCTTATCTTGAAGTACATCCAGCAACAATTTTTACAAACAGGGAGAAATGTTAAAGACTTTTAAAGGAGAATTATTTCATTTGCTTTGCCTCACCTTGAGTAGACGGATGTGTGTTGGATCATTTGCATGAACAAAAAAGCTCTTCAGGTATGGTTCAAATAATCCCTAGAAAAAAAAAGATCTTTAAGGTCCAGCTCTATAGACATTTAAAGGTTATGGAACAATGGGTAATGGCTGATACAATTAATAAGACAGTTTTGATAATTAGACAAGGATTGATTTTCTTAAAAGAAGGCATGTAAAAGAAATGTACAGTACATTGATATTTTTTTTAAAACATTTAATTAATACCTTTCTCGATGATGACATTGTTGCGATATTACTAAGAACAATAGTCTGTACTTCTCTGAAAGAATAATAAGACACTTGTCAGTCATCACAGTGCAGTGCCTTGCTATTCATGTGGCAAACCATTATTATTTTTTTTGTCTGAGAGGAAAACTAGAGTACTTTGAATAAAAGGGACAGATCAACACATTAAAATCTATTCATGTGCATCAGCAAGAATTATGGACTTGAATCAAATCTATTACACTGCTATACATGTACATACTGACTGGCCAGTACATACCTGTGACTTCTCAAGATCCTAACTAAAGCCCTAGCAACAATGGTAACTTCACTGGAAGGAGCACAATGATGATATAGTCTTGCTACAGCCACAACAACCTGAAACAAAAGGATCGCTGCTGTTAATGTTACTATAGAGATCTATGTATTTTAGCTAACTGATTTTCTGGAAGGAAAATATGAAAATCAATGATATTTGAGGAAAGGTGGGCTTCTGGGTTGCTGGCATTTCATACTTTCACTATCATCTTCACCGATACCTCTACCATTACTCCATCATCATCATCATCAGCAGCAGCACTATTACAGTACCACTATTATCATTTTCCTCATCATTACTACCACCACCACCACCACCATCATCATCATCATCACCATCATTATCACCATCATCATCATCATCACCACCACCACAACCACCCCAACCACCATCATCACCATCATTATCACTATTGTCATCATCCTCATCATCGCCATGATCATCACACAATGCCCAGTGTACTTACAGAGGCATTGCGGCTTTGCAGCATAGGTTTACATGTTCGTAACAACAGTCTGTGATCTGCATCCATGATATAAATCATTTTCTTTTCCTCTTTTTCACTATTGTCATCATCCCCATCATCATCACTGCTTTCAGACTTAGCATAAAATGGCTGTTCTCCCACAGTTGCTTTTTCCTAGAAAATAATATGGTCAAGTCTTTAAAATACTTCAAAGTGCATCTCAGAGTGAAAAAAATGAAAACATTATTTTGTATTGGCTATCTTCCAAATAGGGGCACAAAGTTAATCAATGTTGTCACACACCCCTGCACCCCTCCCCTGGATCCGCCCCTAATATTAAAATTACCATATACATTAATAACATTAACTGAAAACCTACCTCCTTGTTTGGATCCAGAAACTGTGTGCGAGCATATCTTGTTAGCATGTGAATAACAGCAACCTGACCCCATTCATCAATATCAATCAGAAGGTTGCAGAGTTTGCGGAAGTTCTTATGGACCAGGTCAATTCTATCTGGACACACCTCCTCAAATGCCATGACAGCACTACCAGCAACAAGCTGCAAAAATAGATAATACAAGAAACATTTAACAGATGTAAAACACTCTCACAGTAGAGAAAATTTGAAGCACAACATTAAAACACACATCAATGGCATATAGAACTGTTCATTAGATTGGAATCTATCTTTTCGCTGATAGGCTTTCACATGGTGTTATGTTACGTTACGTTCACCAAAAAGTTTGGATGCTGAATTGCTGTAAGATCGTACTAACTTTTGCAGTACAATTGCAAACAAATTCAACAATATCTGAACTTTTTGGTGACCTTATAACACAGACGACATTCACTGTGTGAAAGCCTAGTGCCAAAAAGTTGGATTGTCTGGGTCGTCATAGAAACATGGAGAGGACTAATTACTTTAAGTACAGTTATTCTACAAGGTAATGAACTTACAGTGGTTTTATCTTTCAATAGTTTTTCAATGACTTCAATGAGGCAATCTTTATGTTCAGGATCCAAACTGGAAACAAAAAAGGTTAATCAAGATAAAAATCTAAAAGTTAAGAAATGTTTTATTACTTGCATCAGGGCTATAAATAACAGCTGCTCATGATCAATCAGCAGTCATGATGGCCTGCCAGATTAATTTTGACTTGGTAATACCTTGTTTCTGGCACAATGTTACTGTTAAAGCACTAGCAATAGTTCTCGTACTAGTATTAATAATACTTGATCGATAAAAGCATACCTGAAGAGCTTAGGAATGGCATGAGCAGCAGTTTTCCTTACATAAGGTGACATATCCACTACACCCTGTTAACATAAGACCACTACCTCATCAGTTATACATATTCATAAAATCAATGAATTTGTCAAACACAAGAAGTATGTTTGGAAAAGCATGACTAAAAAATCAAAAAAAAAATAATAATAATAGCAAGATACATATATGAGAAAAAAATTTCCCACCTCTTTGATGGACAGCATGAGTATGGGAGCAATGACAGGGACCCTGATACTGGATAACACTCTCAGTGCACTACCACGTATCAGCTGATTTGGATCCTATAAGAGATATCCAGTATGAGTAACAAGAAAAAGAATTGAATGAATAAGACCACATGAAACACAAGCAGTGCTGTATTCATATTACCTTGAGTGCTCTTTGAAAAGTACTGATGGATAGCAGAGCCAGGTCTTGCTGCTCCTCAGCATATCTTACAAGATATACATAAACCAGTTTCTTGAGCTGGAAATAGAAAATATTACTATTAAGAACTACAAGTATTCACCAGAATTTGGTGCTTAAAACTGTAGATAGGGCACTAGATAGTGTTCCAAGAACTTAAACTGGAAAAGATAGGGAAGGGGGTCAGATGGGAATGCCACACTTCTGTTTAACCTTATTACAAGTTCATTACAAGTGCAGTATATTTTGTAGAAGTGCATTATCCTAAGGTAATTCATGAAACAGCCATCATTACTAAGTTTTAGCAATCAAGGCTTTGAATAACAAAATTTGTTTTAGAAAAAATCAATCTGAATTGCTTGCGAGAAAGGAAAAAAAATGAAAAAATCTAAAAAAAACTGAAAATATTTCATAAGATATCATTATTATACACATGTTATTTCCTTGAGTATTTTTGTTAAGGAGATACACATGTGTAGTGATAGGAAACCTTTGTATATGTACAACCTTTGTACATTAAAGATTTAGATTTAGCCTTGAGATGAGATCAATATATTTTGAACTTCAAAAATAAATATAACTCTCAAGGGAAAAAAAAAAGTCTTCTTCAAAAACAAATCAAATTAAACAAAATTGCAGACTCACTATGCTACCATTAAAAACTTTCATTTAATAACAAAGTATAAGCTTCCTATCCTGGAGGGAAAGGCATTGCAAAACTAAGTACTTAAGTTTCACTTTCTATATCACTGATATGCTTCTACTGTACTTTACAATGTATAACAATAGGACCTGCTGAAATATAATCTGAAACTCAAGTACATCGTTCTCAGAAAAAAACCAAAGATAATGAATTATTATGGCAATTATGACACAATAACAAAAAGCCTCAGCAAACATAGTAACATGCTCTCTGGAATGAGTCACATTAACCTTATATTCCTGAGATTTCATTTCTTATTTCAGCTTATAAAAATTATAATTTACTCACCTCGACATTTTTTGATGCTACATTCTTGACGACCGGCGGAAAAAGCTCTGACATATCTTTACCAGTAGCCATTAACTGTTGTATACAGATAGTAATTAGGAATACTTTCGGTTTTACAGCTAAACAATAATATTTCGCCACGTTTACGATAGAAAATCAAAGATGAGATGTGTTGATATAAGTGATACAGAGAATAGATCAGCTGTGTTTGTGTGACTTGGTGTTCCATTTATCAATTTTACAATATTTTGCTTACAGATATTATTCTTTTCATAGCATCGAGCTTGAGATTATCCTTTGAGCTATCCAACATCGACTTCAAATCATCGTGCCTGGGATTGAAAACAAGAATAATATACAACCAGACAAAAAGGAATTCCTTCAAGTTACCCTCCGTCTCGTGACCGGCAACTTGAGGTGACCCAATTTCAAACGCGTAAAAAATATCCTTACCTTTTAAAATCAACCGAGAAAAGACCACCAATGGTTGTCTCAGGGACCTCAGTATCTCTGGACGGCTTTTCGTCGTTGTAAGACATTTTGAAGGCGTGAAATTAGGCTGTAAAGTTAAGATTTCGGCATTGATGTTGTACGCCTCGTACAGAATGATCACAAGACAAGATGGCTACCCACCGAATACTCACTTCTGATTGGCTACATCAATACTGGTACTCAGACTCTTACAGTTAACTCGGTATTTGTACCCACAATGCATCATTTCCTCTTCTTCGTCTTTTTCAAAATTTCCTCTTTCATTTTCAAAGTCTTTATTTCTTTTTCCTCCATTTTTCTATTTCTCTTGCTTCCCTTTAAGGTAATTTCTTTATATCTTTCTTCTTCTTATCCAATAATTTTTATTCGAATATTTTAAAATATATCAGTATCATAAAATAAAAATAAATATTTTTGAATATTTTTCCTAATGTCTTTTCTGACATTTTGTCTATTTTTCCTTCTTTATATTCTTGTTCTATTCTATTTTTCAAATATTTGCTAAAAAAATAAGACTTGTGCCCAGTATCCCTCATGATTTCTCGTATTTACCCACAAACCATTTCGGGTGATATTCTTCGCGCCATCTTCAAACAGAGATCCAGGAATGTGAAAAAAACTTCACGAAATCCTCTTGTTTTCATCGTCATAATTTCAATTTTTCAATGAAGTAACTACTACCTCTAAGTACCTGATACCTAGTTATACACATGTACAATTTTGTGCGCGATCAAGCACGAAATTTCTGAAATACAAGCCGCAGTTGATCTGAATCAAAAACTGTCAAAACACACACACAAACATTGAAATTCAAAATAACTAAATAAATAATCCTGATGGAACTCAATGAACAAAAGCACATTAAGGTAGGTAAGATAAGTATAAAAGTGTCAGTAGAATATCTCTTCCGATTTCTTCAGGCTTTGAGTATTTTATCGTTATATTTTTAAAGAAGAAAACATTGTTTGCACAGGTAAAATCGTGGTTGGAAGAAGTGTTTGGTGATGAACCCATTCCTCAACATGAGATCAACAGCAAAACCATTGAAATATTAGAACAGATTACAGACAGGAACAGAAGATGTGACAGTGATGCTGAGATTGTGATTGAAGACATGATTCAGAAAACAGCTGAATATGATGTTGAAGGTATTAGAAAGAGTGATAGTTGAGAATGAATGGAACAAGGAATTTGTGAGTTAGGGAAAAGGTTATTGTATTATGGTCTACTCACTCCAGTGCCCCCCTTTAGGTGCATGGAGGGGGAGGGGGATGCAGGAGGGCTGTTGGGCAGAGATGAAAAAGTTTTTGACAATTTTTTTAGAAATATTTATACATGAAAGAATCAACTCCCAGGAATGTCATCATACAGCTGTACACATATAATCTGAAATGGGCACAACAAACAATGAAGCTAGAGAGGTCTATGCATACTGTCTAATCAGGGCTGGAGCAAGCCTTGGAAAATTTGAGGGAGGAGGTACAAAGCAACACGTGACTATGACAAATGAAAATTTAACTCCATACTTGCTTTACTTTTCTGGGGAAAACTGAGTGGTTCAAGCCCCACCCTCCCCCCCCCCCCCCCCCCCCCAGCCTCTACTCTTGCTATGGCACTGCTAATAAAGGAAATGCATGAAAGATAGAACCCAGACAACTGCAAGACTGACAGTTATGATCATCAACAGGCAGCCCATACTATGCCATTCTATGTTAGAATCTTGTTTGGTTTACCTACAGTATGACTATCACCATAGAAACAATCTCAATCAGTGTGTATCAATGAAAACAGTAAGTGGTAATGCCTTGAGTGTCAATATCTAACATCTGTGTTCTTCTTGTTCTTTGCAGCACAGAGAATAAGCAGGATATTGAATCATGTTGGACTCACACTAACAAGTTTATCTCAGTCTGGATCACACAGCATCAAGACTCTGTCAGAAGTCTCTCTTCTTCTTGGACTTAAAGATTGCTCATCATCAAGGTACAATTTAATGACCTTTTCCACTTGGGGTAATGTTTTCCCATTTCACATCACGTGTCATTCCCTAGAGTATCATTTCTTTGTTTAATGGCTGTGCATGAGAAGACACATGACTATGGATACAACTCAAACAAAGAATCTTATTCTCAAGATAATGACACATGATCTGAACATATTATGCCCAAGCTAAAGAGCTCTATTAGAGGTTGCAGTGTACTGTATGAAATAAGCTTCAATGCTGAGAATACAGGATACAGTAGGTGATATTTAGAGCTGTTTGTATATTTGTTTATTTGATAGCCTAATGCTTGGTATAACCAACCAGTCTCGTGAATTAGATGCTGTTCTGGATGAAAGGGCTGAAGAGAAAAGAATTTATTCCAGGCTTTTGGCCAAGACAAAATCCTCATTAGTTAAAGCCAACACTTTGCAAAGGTATTTGATTATTATTGTAGCTTTACAGAGATCCCAAGATTCATTTGTTTATCTGATAAGAGCTTGCTTATGATCATGCAGAATGGTTGCTCAATGGAAGAACAGGTTGTTTGAATACATGCTTTCCGTAGTCTTTCCTTTCCGTAGTCTTCCCACAATTCCGTATGGTCCAAGCATGAGCTCGAGGTCAGGGTAAAATTTGCATATTTTTTTATACAATTTTATGCAAATTTTATGCTGACCTTGACCTCATGCTCGGATCATAAGGGGTTGTGGGAAGACTACAGAAGCTGCAAGCTGCATCCTTGTATGACTATATAATCTACATTATTTAGAGCCTTAGAAACACTAGAAGAGCAACATACTTTACAAAAGCCAATCTTGGATAAAAGATCCCAAGAAACAGGATTCTTACAAAGTAAAGCAAAAGAATATCAAAGGATCGTAAAGGAGCTTGAGGTAAGAATTAAACACTTTGATTCAATGCAAAATGATATTTACAAATTAAAAATCAATGCTGCCCAGGTTTTAGAAATCCAAGATAACCTATTTTAAGGTCAAGTTTTGACCTACAGCTGTACATATATACTGCAGACTAAGGGGCAGATCCAGGATTTTGTTCAGGGAGGGGTGCAGGGCACAAACTCAGCCCAGGGGGAAGGGGGTGTAATACTCAGAATCAAGGAAAGAAAATATTATTTCATATTGGGTATCTTCAAAATAGGTGGACAAAGTTTCTCCAAGGGGGATGGGGCTGTGCACTCCCTGCACCCCTCCCCTGGATCCGCCCAAGACCCCTCATGATAAAAAACATGGAACATCTTTTGAACTAAACATTGATTTTTCATTATGTTCTGTAGGAACACCAGAAGTCTTTGGGGCTTGATGCAAGTGTTTTTCATGAAAATTTGGTAAAGAAAGCGGAGGTACTATAATATTATTACATGTATAATACAAATCTATTTCACTATTTATTGTGTGCATGTAAAATGTCTATGCATGCTCATTATAGAAGACATGTATCATCAATAATGTATAATGATTATTGTATACTTCATAATATAATAAATTGCTTCTTCAACCTATGTATTTTTACTTTTATTTTGTCAAGCTTTTGACCTTCAGGGCAAAGTCAAAATAAGAAAAACCCAAGTAAAACGTGAGCAAACAGCATAGTGTGTGCAGTATGCGCATGCAGAAAAAAACAACAATCAAAGTATTTGAAGTTACCAAAAATAATAGGGAAAATGATATTTAGTAACAGTAATAAAATGATAATAAAATATAAAAGATTAATAATGATTATAATAAAATTATTAAAAAATGGAGGAACAAAAAGAATAGATAATTTTAATAAAACTAAATAAATGTTTCAGCAAACTTAGGTAATTTTCTGGCAAACTTCTGCTATTGTCCCTATTTATAGGTTAAAGAAGCAATTTATTATATTACAAACCTAAACAAAACCTACAAGTATTTATTTGATTTATGGTGTACTTGTTTGCTGTATTGTTCTGGTGCTATTATTGACAACAGTATGTTTTCGTTATTTCAGGATATAAACTTGATAAAAGAGAAAAGTAGACCATTGAAAAATAAATTGGACAGTTATCAAAATTTACCACCTGTAAGTCCATGTGTACAATAAAGTCACACATCAATTTTAATTAATTTTTAATTAATTTTAATTTTAATTAATTTTTTTTTTTAATTTTATCACTCACACCTATAACTGCAGCTACTACAGTATAACCAGGGCCACTTAGCAGGCATATGCATTTCATTAGAAGCCGGCAACTGGTGGAATTTGGCATCTACTTTCCATATCTGAGCCATCTACTTTTGCCATTCCATGTCCCAACTGTACGCGTTATCTAATGGCCCATTCATTGATACAGCCACCTAATTAAGTCAACCATCCACCTACTTGAGATTTTAATGAAATCCCTGGCTTAGACAGCAAATAAAAACAAGGCATTCCAACTTTCATTACAATTAGAAACCTGTACAGCACAAGCTTATATCCATGGTCATCTTTGTCTCATGGGAATTTGACAGAATAATTTTGTTTTTAGCTTTTACTAATATTTTTGTGAAGCCCACAAATTTTGGTGTGCAACCCACAAGTTTTGACCCGCAACCCACAGCCAGCAAAAAAGGCTAGCCAGACCCCCTAAATCCCAATTAATAACCTGTGAGTTAGCCATGCACTTTGATCAGCCCAGAGGCTGTTTCAGGGTATTGATAAAATTGAAGTTTTGATGTACCTAACCCAGTTTTATTAATGCTATCATTCTGTGCAATGTCCTTCAGGATTTATCACTAGCCAAAGTCAAAGTCGAAGAGGCTAAGAGAGAACTAGTAAGTACCATTTACAGCTGTAATCATGTACATCTATTATTGGATTATTTTGATTGGTAACCATGGCTAAAGCACTTGGCTGCTTTCTTTCCACTCATGAAGCATGAACAAGTTGAGCTTAAGTTGATTGATTACATAATTTAATAAGTGTGGCATGTTACGCTGAATCATTCAAAGTCTCAAGTATGTTTTCCCAAGTTATCTTGCTACACTTATCACTTGAGTGAGAAAGAAGAGAATTTGGAGACATATAGTGTAATTTTTACCATCAAAAGTACTATGTTGTTAGGGGCAACAGCACAAGGTGATTGGAAAGGCATGTGGCTATTTCCTTTATGAGTACGTGTGGGAACAGATGATTCTGATTGGTTGAGGCATGTTTCACTTGCCACTCATTTATTGTTACCTTATACCGTTGCTCCTAACAACATTGTAGCCGTCACGACAAAACTTATGTCTCTAAACTTTCCAGTTTCTCATTCAAGTGGTAAGCTTTGTATTTCAAGGGCAGAGATTGATAGAAAAGTTGTTTTTTTTAAATCTTCAGGCAAGACTGGAGCAGCAGTTATCAAGTAATATTGATATGCTTCACATCTGATGGTACTGTGGTGTAATTCACATATGATAATATTAATAGTTAACTTTATGTTATTTTGGGAGGAACTACATTTATGTAGAATCACTGAACATTTCTCTACACCCTCTCAACTTGGGTGATTGTTGCCCAATTTCAGACTGTGTCATCATTCCCTTGAGTATTATTTCTTTGTTTAATGAGATGGCATGAGACGACACATGAATATGGAGATTCTATCTTAAACAAAGAATCTTATTCTCAAGAGAATTACATGATTGTGTAAAAGGGTAATATTAGTAGAATGCAGGCAATAAACAAGTGTAAAAATACAGCAAATAATTCAGAAAAAAAAAACAAGGAACTTGCATTTTTACAGCACAAAGCACAAAAAATATGACCACATTTAATGTCTTCGCATACTTCTATATATGCACAGGCTTTCCGCTGCCAAACGAGCTTTACACGCCATATTTGGTAAAACCAGACAGCTTTGCATCAAAAGCCTGTGCATTAGTGTTAATTTATCCATTTTCTTGGGAAGACTGTCTGCACTCTATCACTATGGTAAAAATAATGCAATGCAATTAAATACCACCAAAATCCTTCTGGAAAAACTTTTTCAATTAGCCAAAAATGTAAACAGCTCAATCATTTGAAGAGACAGGTATAGTTGGAGGCTGTTGCCATGGTAGCAGATTACTGCATATATTAACACGAGTGAATGGAAGCTGTTTCCATGATAGCAGATTGCTGCATATATTATCATGTCTGAGTGAGATAAAAAGGATAATTTATAGAAGGCCATTTTCTTAAATATACAAAAAAAATGTAAAAGCCAGATACCGGTAAGGCACAATTGGGTTTAAAAAAATGAAAAAGAAACAAAAATAAATCTTGTTTGTGATAAAAGGTGAGAAAAAAGTGAGCCATTATTAATATGGAAACAAATAGATCCAGAAAAAATGTTCACGATTAAGTTGACAACTGTGCATTCAAATCCTTTTCCATCCCTACTACTCATATGGAAGCTAGACTTATTTGAAAGACAAAGCTGCCTCTTTTTTTTTTTTGTTCTTAATTCAAATTGTACAAAATTGGTGAAGTTTTAATTGTGATGGGTAAAACTTAAACTTAAGCAATTCTTTAATTATTAGTCTATACTACTGTTTTCCCTGTTTTAGCTTTGAAATGTTATAATACCTCTAGTGTTTTTCGATTATTGCGTGTTTGGCAAATTTGTGATGGTATTCTTTAAATTCTTACAATACCAGTAATTTCACACTTCATCGTGTTCAATTAACAGATTGTCTGAATGAAGAGGAATGTGTCAGATCAGAAGTAAACAAAACCGCATGTATTTGAAATTCTTCCAGGCATTTTTGAAAACATTTAAGGTTTGAGTTCTAAGAATATTTGATGCACAGAATATCTTATCTCCTTTTTCCTAAACTCTAAACGTTATCAATAAACTAAGACAGTGTTTTTCTAAAAGTGTTTTTTGATCATTGTGTGTACTCTTGCAATACTTAACCAACATGAATTAACGTGTTTACATTTGAACATTATGCTAAGCCATGCGTGCATAAAATCTCAAGGTTCATTCATAGCAGGGGACCGTATTTTCATACACGCAATCAAAGTAAAACGTCTACAACTAATACTGTTTATAACTTAAAGTAAGCAACTACATCAAGTTTCCTTTGACATTTTTAAGAGCAGTCCTTGTTAAGATTTTAACCTTTATAAGAAGTAAATTTCTTTCAGCTTTCTATGTAAACATCATAGTCATTGAACAAAAGCCAGAAAATGTAAACAGCACTTCAGCTAAGGTGTCAAGTTTGACTGGTTCTTAGAACAAACTTAACAGTTCTCTTGTGTTCTTGAGAAGAAAAGAGTACAAAAGGCTAATAACTAGGTCTAATTCTGACATTAAAAGGCTTAAAAAACAAGCCTCTTGCAGTTGTCAAATATTTTCCATGACTTACTGAAGAAAACTTAGAGTCATTAAAATTCAATTCTTTCAAGAAGTTCAGTCAATGTTTACATTGCATAAATTTCAAATGATTCCACACAGGGTTCAGTCGTATTGTTTCATTTAATAAAAAAAGAGATTTGCACGTATTAATGCATAACATATAAAAACAAAATTATTTTTTTCAAAGTCCAGATAATTCAGGAAAAAAATCACGTTTTTTTATTAGTAATATTTTTATTCTTTGGTTTTCATTACAAATAGTTATTTTATCACATACAATACTCTTTGCTTCTTTTTGTCTCCAAAATGTATGTCTTCCATAAATATTTTTTTCTTTTCATTTAAAATTTGATAAACAGCAAAACATTTCAGAGTAAAAACAAGCAATCTTTTCAAAGCTTTCTTTACATGTACATAGCTAAAAGCTTTTGGACAAAGATTAATGAAATGACTACACATCTAGTAGTATTGCAGAAACATTATTATGTTCCTCAGGAACAAAAACAAAAGAATAACAAGAGTGCTTTTCATGTTTTTGCCAACTAGACAAACAGCATTCCTCTGTTTTGGCAAATTTACAAAGTTGGTAACGTAATTTTTTATTCACCGAAATAAAAGACCCAGATGTCTTGAAGTAGCCTGTAAGGTTGCAAGAACATGAAAAGCACTTTATAGCAGCTGTGTTTCTGTTACAAACTGCATGAAATATTAAAACTTTTGTTTGCAAGTACGATAAATTTGTACTCCTGAACCAGAACAATACAATATACGAACTTCACGTTTCTATGAATTACAAAAATGTTTACAATCGATCAGACACGACTGACACAATTTAACTAATAGACAAAAACACATGACTAACATAATTAATTTGAAGTAAATAAATTTTGCTTCATCTACATTTATTTTAAAATCTAAATTTGATGTAAAGAAACATTATTTAAAGAAAGAATACTTCCCATTCTTGATTAAGGTACACTCAAACTCTCCATTAATCAACAGACAACACATACTATCTTTTATGCATAAATAATAGTCTCTTAAAAATTATCTCTAAAATGTATTGATCTGCATTAACATTTCAATTAAATGTAATAAATAAAAAATGTCTCTCCATACTCTCATGTATTACCTTGCACAAACTCTCTACTTACTGTCATGATATTGCAAAAAAAAAATCCATTAAAAATTTGGGGAATGAGAGTTAAATCTGTTTGGCCATTGCAATAACAAATTAAAAGATGATCAATTCAACTCTAAATGAATTAAGCCCTAATTTGTAGCAGGATAGTACTTATGTAATGACTATTATCCTACATTGTAAGAGCTAACTAAACCCTTCATATCAAGCCACTAGGATTGAATCTCCAATAACCATGTTGCCTTGAGAAACCTTCTTGAAGCAGTTAGTAAACATTACTTTAATCTGACATCAAAGGCTACAATATTGGGAATGTTCTCTTAATGACTGCCAGTAATGATGATCTAACTTCTCACTTCATGAGTAATGTGTTGTATTTCTCCCTCAATGACATTATTATCACAGTACAAATGAGCTTGGTCTGGGTTTAGGTTTTTTCTTTCCACTCTTAGGTCTCAAAAGAGCTTCTTTTCTTGCTGTCTCTGCCTCCCATTTCTTCTGACACTGTTTCTCATGTATTGATATGGATGCTGTACCATATGCTCGTCCACATATATAACAAGTGACAGTTGAAGGTTTCCTTTCTTTGGGTGCATTTGTTGTGCTTCTTATTCTCTCGCCTTCTGGTTCACTGATTTGTTCTTGGCTTTTATGAGACTTGTCCAAATTATTATTTTCAACATCTCCTATTTTATCCACTTTGATAGTCACAGGTAGATGAACAGAATGTCTCTTTGATGGTAACTCCTTGGCTGCTGAAAGCTTCCTTTCATCCTTCCTACTTTTCTCCTTCAGTGCATCCCATTTCTTCTTGCATTGTTTCTCATGAACTGCAAGTGAATGTTTTATAATCTCCTTTCCACAAATATAGCATGGTTGCATTGTGGGTTTTTTTGATGGGGTGTATAACCTATTCTGAGATTTGGATAATTCCTTCAAAGCTTGTAGGCTATTGGTCGGTTTTAAGTTCCCACCACCCATACATGCATCAAGTAGATTTTCACAAGATGCAGACTTGAATGTTTTCTTCCTTGTCACACCGTTCGACAGACTACCATTTTTATTGGGCCTCGCAACATTTTCCTTGTGATGAAGAGCATTCATAGAATCAGCCTTAAACATCCCTCCATGACTTCCTTTTCGTGAATAATATCTTGGATTAGCGAGTTTCCACTTCTTTAAACACTGCGGCTCATGTATCTTCAAAGATTTTGATCCAAATTCATTACCACAGATATAGCACACTAGAAGATTTGGGTTTTTGGTTGATCTGAACCTAGGCATACCCTCAGTGACTCTCATTGGGGTCTCTTGTGAATCAGTTGATGCATGAGATGATACTGATGATGCCGGTGAGGTATTGGAGACCCTCATACCAATTTGCTCAGGTGCCGAGTGCTTCCTAAGGGAGGCAATTGATGGTTCCATTAAAGTGTTCTCATCCTTCTCTATATTCTGTTCCTTTTTGGAATGTCCTTCATTCTCACCATCCTTTGCCTTCATTAGTGAAATTGGATTAACTCTACTTGGTAAAATAGGTGAAGAATACTTCTTGTTCAAGACTGCAGTTCCTGGTCTAGAAATTTTTGGTATTTCAGGTGAAATGTCACCAGTGGTGTTCAACTCGGTTTCTTCAGCGGACAGATTACCATTTACATTATCCTTCAAAGTAACAGTCGAGGGTCTAGCATCGTGAATTATTTCTCTTTCAATCTCTTTAACATGCGTTGCACCGTTGTTTAGTCGAATATCATTCATACTCTTAGAGTACTTCGAGTGCGCTTTTATCGAGGGCCCATCCCTTCGTACCCAAGGATCTCGTAACTTATCCTTAGGAGTAGAAATCTTTCGTTTATGCTCGCTTTTTTCAGCCTCCTTTTCTTTGCTTTTCTGTTTCTCCCATCTTTTAGCGCACTGCCGCTCGTGAACACTTATCGAATACGACCCAAACTCTCTGCCACAAATATAACAAAGTACCGTCTCTGGTTTTGGCATCTTAGTTTTCTTGCTTCAACGGATGGAACTGTATTTGAGCAAACAAAGAACAAGTCAATCGGTATATTGGCAAAAAAGATTGAGAGCTTGTGTCAACATACGCCAAGCCATATCAAAAATACCTTGACGAACTATCGAGCTAAATATGTGTTCAGAATTATTTTTAGACCGTAAGCGGAAACGTATTGTGTCTCACGAGGTTGAACAAAAAGGACCTTCAGATCCAGAATCGAACAAAAAGAAATAATTTTTCCCTAAGAGAACAGGGTTATTGTTTTGAAACGTTACATGTCAACAATTTGGTGTAAGACAAGCAGAAATCTTGAAGTTTTTGTATCAGAAATAGTAGGTCGTTTTGAAGTGCTGAATTAGGCGTATGAAACCTTCAACAATCATATCGTATAAGATTAAGATGACTTCGATTAACAAGCTTGGATAATTTCACCTTGTATAAAGGACAGACCTTTGGGTAAATAAAACTAAGACATATCTCCTACGGTTTGCTGAGACTACCGTAAAAGCTTGAAATTAGGAACGATTTAGAACGACTGGTGCCTGTGTGTTCTTGCTCTCACCTGTGATTGTTGTCGCCGCTAAAACTATGTCCGAACGGGTGACTGATTTGAATGAAACACTCTAGATCGTGCTTGATTTACGTCAGATTTACGAGTGCTGTGGGAAAGACATGCTTCATTTCTATCACAGCGTGTCACTCATTTTTTTATATACACGAACACTCCTACAAGCACCCCTGGTCTCCCAACTCGACTATCTGTTGTAGCTCTTGTTGCCCTTGTTGCTAGACAAGTCTCAGCTCGTAATTATCCCCTTCAAGGTGTATTTCGCTTCCAGTAGAATATATTCTTTCCGCAATGCTTCGAGTTCTACGAAACCACGCAACCTTTCTCGGCTCGTCGAGCAACAGAATAATATTTCTCGAAGATGACTTCACCCGTAAAATATTAGGTTCGTTAATCCAAACGCCTCGCTCAAGCTTTCTCCGATGACGGCGCGGTAAAACGGACTAAAATCATCCGCAAAAAATAGCTTATTTGCTTGCGATGGCGGTGATGAGATCAGAATTCTTTAACGACATTTCTGCTGCTCGGCTACGGATTTTGAATCAATGCCGAGAAAGGCTGCTAAATGAATGGTTGGTTGATGACTGATTCGAGAACCAAACTAATTACCGGAAATTAGATGATTGTTGATCCGGAAGTGAAATTTCACAAGTAAAAAAGCCGCTGGTTTGCTTTTGAGCCTGCAAGCGGATGTGACGTATGACCGGAAGTCACGCATTGATTGCACCACTGAATGTAAAAGTGAAGTACCAAAGGTATAAAGAGCCGTGCACTAAATATCGTCCCTCGAAACAACATGGCGGACGAACAACCAGCAGAAGTCCCATCTTTGTTGGACGAGAAACAACCAAAAAAGGCAAGCGATCCTAAAAAGACCAACAAACATTGCTTCTTTTACGCCAGGAGTAAGCGTTGTAAGTTTGGAGACAAGTGCAGGTTTGTGCATTCAGACAAAAAACCAAAGACTTTGGA
The DNA here is from genome assembly GCA_023349425.1 of Anthopleura sola. NCBI lineage: Eukaryota > Metazoa > Cnidaria > Anthozoa > Actiniaria > Actiniidae > Anthopleura > Anthopleura sola. Next base: position 4,893,555 of record JALHLI010000016.1, on the reverse strand, counting down.
GGTAATCTCAGGGGAAAGTCCTGGAAATGTTGTGGAAAATTCAAGCTTATTGATGAATGAAAACGTAGAAATCCCGGCGTCAGTTTCGTCAGAAATAACAGTAGTTGCACAAGAAAATACAGAGGATAATGAAGGAACTGCCAACAAACCATCTAGCACTAAAGATTTGGATTCAAGCCAGACGAAATTGCATGACGATCAAATGGCGGCCACTGAAAAACATGACAAACACAAGGAAGAAACTAAAAGGACTTCCAAAAAGCGTTGCCGATTCTTTTTCACGAAAGCAGGATGTGCCAGAGGAGATGCTTGCAAATTTTCTCATGAAAAACCCAAGAATCACAGAAAACAGCACAAGGCTTCCAAAGAGCAAGGCATTGAAACCAAAGACGAAGCTAATGATGTGAATAAAAAAGAGGATAAAAATATCGTAGCCAAACAAAAATCAAGTGAAGAAAAAAGTAACAGGACCATCACAAGTGTTGTACCAACTTCTACAAGGCTGTCAATGCTGGGTGACGATGAAGTGAAGAAGTTAAGGACCAGAGAGCTTAATCAGGTGGAGCGAGGCTTTGGGAAGCTAGGACTGAAAACCGTGAATGAAAACAACCAAACTACATGCTATATTAACTTTACTCCTTCAGATCCTGATTGGGTAAGTAAACAAAAGACTTCATTACTTTTTGTGATAGTGGGAATGGGAATGGGATTACAACAGTCTTCAGGGAATGCAGAGGGGAGGGAGGATGCATATTAGTCTCTCATATTTTCACTTTTTGCCCCACTCCCCCCCCCCCCCCCCCCCCACACACACACACACTTTTTAGGGTGCTACCTGGTCCTTGGTCTTTTACAGTACAGACTTTAACTGAGACTATTAATGAAGTTGCCTGTCATCTAAATATGCAAAACTGGACATTTAATTTTCAGGTCTAGCCATGGCCAAATTCATGATTGGCTAATATTACAACCAACCAGGGTCTTTTTTTATACTTGATCTGATTGGCTGAAAATACTGTTACCCCAGTTGAAGTAGTACATTGTGCTGTACTTTTTGAATTATATTTTGGGCTAAATTGAAGCAATGGAATTTTTTTCAGCCTTTTGATGTGGTGGTCATTCTTCTAGCTGTAACCTTTCCAGAGGATTATCCAAAAGTGGTAAGCTTATGCTATGCAGCTTCATAAAATAATTGTTATAAATATTGCTTTCTGATTGGTTGAGGGTGCTTCATGAGAGTACACAACATCCAAAATTTAATGCTTAATCTAATTTTTTTTTAATAAAAGAAATTGATGTCATGCTTCTCGTAACACTTCTCTCGTGTTCTGCCAATCCCTGAACTGCACACAGCAGATGCCCATTTTCCCTGATTTTTTATTGTTAGCAAGCACATATTTGAGTTAGCTTGTCTTTTCTGACTTCATCTTTTCCTCAAATAAAAACATACAGTACATGTACATGTATAAAATAGTACGTAGTTTAAGTTCAAGTTTACTAAATGTTTTGAATTCTTTGATGTAGATGTTCAAAGCATCTTTGTCAGAGGAACAAGATCTTCCCTTGGAGTTGATAAGGTTTGATGTTTATATTTATTGTCAGGGTGTGGTAGATCTGTAGCTAGGATTTTGAAAAATTCACAGAAGTTGATGGGCATAGTCCCAGGCTTCCCCACCCTCCCTCCCCCCCCCCCCCCCCCCCCTAGATCTGCCACTGTTGATAGTGGAGCAGTCACAGGATTATGAGAGGGAAATATACGATACCAACTCATGCTGTAATATTGAAATGGCTTCCCATTGTAGTTATAGCCATGAATCTACGACTATGTAGTTACAACAAGGAATTTGCTGTCAGTATCGTTTTCTCTTTCATATGAAAACAACTCTTGTTGAGGGCTGAGCTCTATCCCAACCTACCCCTCACCTTGGTGCAAATGCTTGATTGGATCTTTATTATGCAATTATTAAAATCCTGTATACTGTATTGTGTGGTTGAAATATGCAGGTGTACAAACAAGGGAATATCGAGGTGGTTGGAGCAGCAACAAGTTGCCAGAAGCACCAAAGACACTGTGGATCTTCCATTCAGACCTTTCCTAAGATGGTTAGACAGGAACATTGAAGAACTCTTTATTGAAGCTGCCAGAGAAATGAGGAAAAATGAAACAGCAACAGACACAAATGTAGAAGAAACCTTAGATATAAATGAGTCTTATACTGAGGAGGATAGTTCTGAAGGAATGGAAACAAAGAAATATGAAAACGAAAAAAAAGAAAGTGATAGAGAAAATATGGATCCAAATAAAGTTAAAGATCATCATAGAGGTAAAACTGAAAAGAAAAACCAGCAGAAACATAAAAAAAGAATGGAAGATGATAATTCTTATGCAAGTTCTGAAAGGAAAGAACTTCTTTTGTCTGACTTTTTAACTTTTAAAAAACCCAGCAAAAATAAGGGGGTGAAGGCAACTGTGTCCAGTAAAGGTTCCCATGGTGATAGAACACAGACTGAGGACTCTCCAAAGGATCATATTGTGTTTGTCAATCAAGACCTGTCAGTGAACAAGGGCAATCAAACTCTTGGTAGAGCACAAAGTGACAATGATGATGTTGATGATGCAAACTTTGAGAATTATGAGGGATACCAAATTGATGATGGGCCACAAGGTGTGCCGTTAAAGGGAGGACAAGATGTTGGCAGTGAGCAACATCATGGAACAGAAATAAGATTTAAAGGACTCGAACTATCTGAGAACACATCAACTCTTACCACAGACTGTGTATCATTGACGATGGAGTGCTTAAAGTGTAAAATAAAAACAGATACCAAAGTGGAAAAGACAAGGTTAGTTACCATGAAGTAAGATGCATCAGCTTATCACTGTTTTCATTGCAGCTATATATACACTGATGAAAACACAAGAAATTTGTCATCAGTGTTGAACTTAATAGCTTGAATAAACAATATGCACATCTTTAATAACTTACCATGTTATCAAAACACCTAATAAACCTATAAATTACCTATAATAATTATGGAGTTTTTTTAATACCCATAGGGAGTTTTTAACAAGCTTGTTGGTGATGTTTTCCATAGGAATTTGGAAACGTGATTATAACAGTAGCCCCTTGATTTTTTTTTCTTTTGTTGACCTGATTTCATGCATGATTTCTTTCAACAGAAGCTCGGCAATCAGATGTAACAAATGTACAAGTGTTTTAAGGATTTCTTTCAGGCCTGCCATTATTCACCAGTATTCATCAACACTTGGGTATTTAGATCTAGAAGGGTAAGGAGTTGAATTAGAATATTAACTTTCTAGATCAGGAAAATCAAAACCAGGAAATATACCATGTGTGTGCAAGGGGGGTTCACAAATCTGAGAAGCCACCATTTTGTTTTTCCCCTCCGAAATGACAAACCAAAAAAGGACTATTCAGGAGATTATTTTGGACATGGTTATTATCATAATCCCAAAAAAAATTTATTGCTACAGCCAGATTGTTTTTATTATTTATCACTTCTTTTCTTACAAAGAGGGGTCACAGGCACCTTAGTACCCCCAAAGTATGCCCCTGTGTTATGTTGGGGTTGGTGAGTCAACTGTTTATTTTCTTCCATGAGGGAGGTTATAGATATTTTCTTACAATGTTTTCATTATGAGGTGATGATTGAGACAAAAGTTGAATGGTGACTGACTAATCAGCAGTAGATTACAGTCAATTAAATACACCATTGAAGAACAGTTCCAATATACATTTACTTTCTCAAATAGTTTACTGCCAATTAACCTGTTGCATCTTTTGTCTCAATTAATGCGTTGTAATGAGAACCAAAACAAACTATAAATTGACCGTTCATTCTATTCTTTGCTCTTTCGCCAGATGGCATCCTTTCGACCTGATCATGCCAGAAATCCAACTTAATGCAGGATGCCTTGCATGCTCTCATGAGACAAGTATAAAAGTAAGAGGCCTGCATAATGTACACTGTGTCCTCCATTGTTTCATCTACATGAAGCTATACACCATATTATCAAGACCTTGGCTGAGTCATCTGCCTCAGTCATCAAAGCCTTGATCTTGACAATAATTTATGATAAATGCTTTTTAAAAATGTGTTTCCAGGGACCCCATTATGGAACAAACCAGGTATGGTGTAGTAAATGCCATCAAAAAGTTGCCTTCAAGGTGGAGTCAACACGATTCTTCGAACTTACACCCACTGGTGTACTAGGTGTGTAATACTTTAACATTTATGACAAATATGCCCACCCCCCTCAGAGATCTGTTGATTAATATCCTTAATACTGGATGTCCATAGTGACTATTTCTATCCATGAATACATGCACTGGTGTACTAGGTGTGTAATACTTGATATGTATGTCAAACAATGGTCCAAATGGTCTGGTTTTATTGACATATGTGGTGGGTACTGACAAATATGCCCACCCCCCCTCAGAGATCTATTGACATCCTTGACACTGGATGTCCGTAGTGACTATTTCTATCCATAAATACGTTGTTTAGCATAAATACAAACAGACAATACATTCATTTCTGTGATCTGAATTTTAGTTTTGAAGATATTTGAGTACAAAATCCAGGATTTTACTTCCAGAGGTGGTGGGTGCCGTGTAACCCCACCCCTCCCCTCTATATCAGGTCCCGTAATATGACAATCGTTTTGGCCTTGTCACTTATGATACTTTTTTTTCCAATGATGTAACTTCAACCTACAGGCAAGAATGATGTTTTTCTCGAGAAGCCCAAAAAGAAGCCCAAAGCCCCAGGCCTAAGAGCAGGATTTCCTCTCCCAGACAATGGCACTTGCAAACATTACAAGAAGAGTTATAGATGGCTAAGGTAAGGCAATCTGAGCTCATCTAATCTCAGAAAATGTCATATTTTCATAAACTTCTCAAATTCGAAAACTAATCTTATAGCAGAAAAAATACACTGGAAAACGGTCTAGGCTTGGGAAGCTTTTTAAACCTTTGCAAAAATGTTTCTATAACACTCCTTGTGGGGTGCTATTGTATTTTACCTGGACTTGGAAATTGTGTTACACACCATGTTCCTCCTTGTAAAGTAGCGTCGGAGCCTTAATTGACTATTGGTTACATTCTGTCGTTTTCTATCGTAGGTTTCCTTGTTGTGGAAAGTGTTACCCATGTGACGTCTGTCATGAAGAACGTGAAGACCACGAGTTGAAATTTGCTAACAGGATGGTCTGCGGATTCTGCTCCAAAGAACAGGTAAACTAGGTGTCTTCACTGAGGTCACGTGATGGTCCGAAACATCGCGATTTTCTAAGCAAATATGGCGTGACATGACATGTCGTCTCCAAGAAAAGAAAAGATGTTAGGATGTAAGAAAGTGTCGTGATAATGTCAATCTTGTTTTTTCTTCAGCCCTTTTCACAAAACCCATGCATTGCATGTAATTCTTCCACAACAAAAGCAAAGACATCGCACTGGGAAGGAGGCAGAGGATGTCGTAACAGGACTCTCATGAGCAAGTAAGTACAACCATATAGTAGGCCTGTCACTCAAAGCATGTCTGGGCCCAGTGCTTACCATTTAGACCAACCCATCCAGTTGGAATGGTAATCGATTTTCTAATCTCGATTCTAATCGAACAAACTTCCGACAAATGGTACACGCGTCTACCGGAAGAACCGGAAAAGGCGGGAAAAGGGGATAACCTCAAATTGAAAGACCGAGTTTTCCGGCCATTTCTGATCGGAATGACACATACTATTTGTTTTCCAACCGGAATTTCCGGTTTTTCCGGTTAAATGGTAAGCACACTTGGTTTAAATATAGCCTTGTTTTAACCTATAACAAGGGTTTTGTTTTTGAAGTATATATTCTTGGGATTTTAGGGGAGATGACAAAAAGTTTAAGAATACAATGAAGACAACATCACGAAAAGCACAAGCTAAGGAAACCCCGAAGGCTAAAGCAAAATAATTCTCGTTCAAAAAAATTAAAATATGGATGACAAAAACAATTATATGGGGAATGAAGTAATTGTTCCATGGCATTTTCTTTTTTCATATTTTTCATAACTTGTAAGACTTTTGAAAATCAAGTACATTTGTACAAGGTTTGAAAAAGGGAAAATCAAGTTATTTGTAAATTGTCTCGGCAAAGTTTAATGTTAATCATATTTACTAAAGAAATCAGTATGATCAGCGTCTGGAACTGCTACCAAGGTAGCAGAAATACGCAATCACTAATATATTTTTGAATAAAAATGAAATAACGATGGAAAAATCATACGGTGAATGAAATTAAATGACATATTTTGTGAAAACAAGAGCATCGTCTCGAGAAAAATCTTTAAAAGTACTCTCCCAGGAAACCAGTATTCTCTCTCTTTCTGTGTCGAGAACTAAGCATACAACCATATTTTTATATGCACTGATTGCACTGCCATAGCAATTATAGATAGTCCTAAAAGTGGAAAACAGTCGGTCAATAGTGAACCATTAGCTCATGCAATCACATCACAATAATGGGTACTGTCTCAAGAAATAATTATTGACGGAACAAAGTTGTCCTTAGAGCAAAACCCTCAAGATCGGTGTACAGATTTAGTAGGCATATTCATCAAACTCGAGTCCCTTCTCGGCCAGTTCATTATTTCTTTTCATACTTGTCAACTCTACAAGTTCCTTCTTCTGACATTCTATGACTTTATTGAGAGCTACGAGGTCCTTAGCCATATCAATGCTCTTAGCCTTCAGTCTCTCTACCTCATTCTCCAATCTCAGTGACGCCTCAGTACTCTCTGCCTTGATTTTCTCAGCTTCCTCCACCACGCCCGCAAAAAGCTTGTTGTTATGGTTACGAAAAGGGGTGCCCACTCTCGGAGACTGGTAACCGCTGTCATTTCCACTACGGCGCGTTTGGGGAGCTGAATTCCATATTTCTTCGAGTTTTTCCCGCGCTTTTTGCTGTAAGTGGTGGGTCTCGTAAAGGTAGTCGGTGAGGTCATCCTGAACTTCCTGCAGACTCCGTATTTCTGCTCTGCTGTACACGGTGCGCAAACGTCGTGCTATGTCTAAAGACCTGGAAGAGAAAAGGCTTATTACTGGTTTGCCTGTGGTAGCAGGATTAGGTCTGTGACTCAAAGATAAACATTCTCAAGTTTTAATTGCGTTATCATGAATGATTAATAATATGAAGTGCTTATGCGGTTTTAATGGGACTGTAACAAATTATGAAAGTTCAGGAGAAAGTTGGATTTGGAAAAATTCCATAAAACGACTGAAACTTTGTAAAACAAGGCAACAAGGCATTCTTAAATCCGAGTCAGTCTTGGGTGGTTGGTTCTCTACTGCGCTTCGGGTTTTTTTCTCTTTCTTCGCCGGTTTTCCTCCCTCCACAAAAATTCATCTTTAAATCATGGAACGAGGGCCACAGGTGCTAACCTAGTAAAAACAAGGATGCTTTAATCTCACCTGCCAATCGAGCTATGCAGTATCTGTAGTTGGTTTCTCCAGTCCAAAAAATACAGCAACTTTTCGTCTAAAGCCATCTGTTCTGGATCAGGAAAGGACTGTTCATTCTTCCTAGTGTAAAGGCTATCTTCTACCATGTCTTGGAGCTCTTCTAGATCATGTGCAAACCTGTCGCGCGAACGGCGTCGTCTTGGTCTTCTTTGATCATCAAGCCAGGACCCTAGAACTCCTTGTATGACTTCAGTGTCCTTGTGGATGCTAAGATAATCATCTAAAACTGGACACTGATGTCCATGGAAGTAACTACAATCCAAATTCATTTTGTGGGAAACCTTTGCCTTTGCTCTTCACAACCGAGATAGTTTAAATTTTCAATTTGCAAAGTTTCAGCCGAAAAACTTGCAATAGTAGGGGGTTCTGAGGTTTTCGTGATGTTCTACTGAAACCTTTGTTAGATGTGTTTAAGACATTACTAATTCAATACTAACTACTTTTCAACTAATAATATATGGTCTTCGACCTTCTCTTTGCTAATAACGAAGTCTCTAGTTTGTGGTTATAGAGGGCAAATAAATTTCTAACAAGTTTCAAACAATTCAAAGCAACTTAGTACTGCTATTGATCAGATGAATGTAAAAATACCACAACAAGATATACTACTGTGTCATCTGTATCCATTATACTATCCATTTTAAATGAACCTTGGTCAGATCTGGAGCTGATAAATGAAAACCAACATCTCGTTCTACTTGTATTATTTGATCAAATAAATGTAAAGATACCACAACAAGTAATACTGTGTTATCAGTGAATATCCATTGATTGGTATTGCGGTCATTTTGAAATAATTTTTACCAATCACTGAAAACATTGGATACAATTTGATTTATTTAGCAATCCTTTTGTCATTTTTTGGGTCCAGTTTCTCCTACTAAATATACAGCAGAACAAAATTCTAATTTTCTAATTTTTCTACTAAGTGTATTATATTTTTTAGTTTTGATTTTTGTCTTCTAACGTATTGGTTCACGCTGACAGCTGCACAGGACAACATGATGTACCTAAGCAACATGATGTCATTACATCATAGCTCTAGGTGGCGTTACTTATTTGTCCTTCAAGATTATTTTGCTTATCATCATGTTGAAGAGCCGTTTTCTCTGGTAGACCTCGCAAGTCATAGTTACCAGATTTTCCATAACTGAGTTTCAGTCTTCACTGACCTGGCACAAACATCCAAGCCTTACGAATGACAATATTTCGAGAAGAGGTTCAAATTCATCGGGTCAGTTGTAACCTTTCCAAGCATAAGTATTTACGACTCCTTGGTCCTTCATTGAGCCAATTCTCTTCGCATCTGTCGCCTTTTCTTCTGCTTTCCGTGTTAATCTTTCCACAATTTCCTCGATATCATTCGATTCAAAAGGTTCCTTCGGTTCGACTTTAGTTTTTCTTACAATGGCTTGCTGTTTTTTCTCATTACGGTTCGTGTAGTCAGGCACGTATAAACGATTCACTAACTCATCGATTTGTGGCCCTGTTGCCTTTTGATATCCCATCTGAAAATCAGGATTCCTATTCTTAGGATGTGTTATCGTCCCCCAAGGTTTTTTAGCCATCTTGGAAGTGCAACAGCGAATAAATAAAGATTGCCAAATCACTTACTCGGTGGTGTCTGGAATTATGCCTAAAGGCATTACCATAGCAACCAAGTGTGTCTAATCCAGGGTCCGGAAGTTGTTCAGTCCCAGTCAAGAAGGTTTTCGCTTTCATACAAATGTCATCTTTAAGTCCATTTGGAGTTGTACTTGAATTTTCAACATGTAAATGATAGAAATCCCCACTCTTTTTGTTTTGGTTTTATCAGTATTTTTAAAAGAACTGATTTTAATACTTGCTATTTCAATTCAGTCCTGGCATTCATATTCTGTTCTTGTGGATTGGGTTCATCTCAAATCTCACATATAAATTTTAAAATCATAACAGTTTTTCGCTCTTTTTGGTTTGGTTTTATCACAGTTTCTTTTTTAAACGGAATTAATTTTAAGTTGCTATTGCAATTGCAGTATTATGACATTAGATTGAAGTCATTTGGAAAAAATAACTTTAATATAAGAATGCAATGATGCTTCCTTTCATTTTTGGGGCAAAGAAAAAAGAAGTTGTTATTTCAGCCCAGCATTATCAGTATAACTAGGTTATGCATCTAGTTTAGAAATTGCTGTTTCAAGATCCTTTCTTATAATAAGCCATTTTATTTGAAGTGAAAATCAATTTGGACAAAATGATGAGAAAGTACATCCCACCATGAATCAGAAGTGACCTCACGTGGAGCCTTGATAAGAAAAACATTCCCAAGCAACAGAGTTTATTATTTTACATTTAACAATAATATTTTTCGTCAAATAGGAATGAGAAAATAAAAGTGAATTTTGTGAAGTAGTTTAATCAAAGCTGTTAAAATGTAACTACAAATTATGATTTGTATTTAAATGTTTTTCTCGCGAAAATGATAAATAAATTGAACTAATTGGCGAACCTAGATTTATTTACAATTCAACTTGAAATTAAAAGTTATCTTATTTGCATTTCTATGTGCAATATAATTCTCTTGGATGTCGCTTAAAATGTATACATTATGTTAAAATGCTAAGTGAATACATGACCTGTGTTGTTGACTGATAGTCAGTTTATTGATTGAAGAAATTTATGAAAAATGGGCCAAATGCCTGCCTAATTGTTTATGATGTCTTTCAAGAGAAGAAATTACTATAAATAAATTCTAACAGCAGCTTTGCTTGTAATATCCATAGCATTGTAGTAACATGTCGATGGAATTTTCCGCTTTGTTGCTGAGCGGACGTTTGAAATTGTAGTCATGACGTATAATCATTTTAGGGGCTTTCTTCTCCACACAAAATGGCTTGATAATTCTTTCCGTGCCAGGCATAAGAATTCAATACGTTCCCCCACTCTTTCTTGTGAAGCCCTGTTCTTGCTCTGTCAGGAGTTTTAGGTACAGTTTCTTCTTTTTTCGACAACCTAGCAACCATGGTTTGGATGCCATCTTTATTCAAGTCTCGTTCGACCTCTGGTTTCTTTCGATTAAGGTTTCCTCCTCGACTTGGTTTCTTTGGCTGACTCAATCTTTCGACGGCATTATCGACTTCTTCTGAGTTGAGCTTCTGATATCCAAGCCCAAACGATGGCTTTTCAATCGTTCCCCAAGGTCTTCTTATATTTATGGGCGCCATATTTAAGCTTACGTGTTAAATATCTGACTTGGAGCCGTTAAGTACGAGATCAGTCTTTCAGTCTAGGTGTTTTGATGTGTAGTCATACAATATACATCGGCTAAAACGACTCTTAAATGATTTAGAAACACTCCTTGTGAAAGAACTCAGGCAATATCAACAGTGAGCACACCTGGCCTACAAGTTAATTAGCAGTACTTAGAGTCGTGAAGTGACAAAGATTGTGTGACATTTGCTAGTTGATGGAGTGTCACACAGTCCACGGTGTCACTGCAGCAATCTCAGTATCTCACAAATCACGTTTTATCGACTTTTTAAAACGGTTTTCCGGATTAGCTCGAGTTAGGAAATTGTTTTAAAATTAATGATGCAATTTCATCAGTGAAAACACATATTTTTGACTCTGCCATGATGATTAGAACGGCCATCATTGTATAGGATTATTTGTTGAAACAATACATGGCTCCTGTACAACTAATTAACACATCAAACACTTTATAATTGATGCACCAATCACCTATTATCCAGACTGGTCACTAATCACATGACTTATAAATTCAGTCTAGCAAGAATTCTATAGTAGATGTTCAGTCAATTTTTCGGTCAGTTTTGACCAACTTCGGAGGAACGTTAGCAATACCCTTCCATTCATTTTGCTCAAGGAACTCAAGTGCATATTTGAATTCCTTGTAAAGAAACATTTTACATCAAAATGTCCTGGATCCATGCTAACTATATCAAGTACCCACAGAAGGATCATAAACCTGGTCACCAAAAACTACCAAAAGAAGCAGTCGAAGAAATCGTGGAACGACTCAATGTCAATAAAGTATACTCAGACTGCAGTGGCACAATGGAAAGAGAAAACCAGAAGAAGTTTACAGAAGAGCAGGTGAATCAGCTATTGGAAAGAATCGCAGATAAGGACGTCAACTTGCAGAAAACTCCAGAAAGAAAGAGAACGGGTGCCGATAACTATTTCAATGCTTGGAAAGCCAACGATATCATCCATAACATGTGGAAAGGCTAGTTAGCGTTCCTAAGTCCTAAATAGTTATCAGTACATGGAATTTCCTTATCATTGCTAGTGTGATGCGTTTTTGTGAGCAATGAAAATGAAAATGAATGCAGAGTTACTTGCTTTAGAAGGCCACAGATTTCGCTGTCACGCCCAACAATAAGTTGTTTGTTTCGACAAAGAATGTCGTGTTTACCTTTGACTTTTTTTACCTTTTACTTAAGTAAACACCATCCTGCACGGCAAGTCAGTGGAACTTAAAGCTAAGACAACTACCATGAAATTGCTCTATTGCACAATAAGAAAACTCAACTAATCTCACTAATTAACTTAGCTGTATCTGATGGTTTTCATATGAGTCAGGAAATAAAGTTGACATTTTGGAGTTAACAAAGTGAAATATGCTGCATGTGGAAGGATAAATAAAATATAGTTTGTATTGAGTTTGACTGTATGTAGTATTGCATTTGCAAACATGGGCACTATTCAAGTCACGCAGATTTGATAATTTTTCTTTTTTTAATTATTGTTATGAGACCCGGCAACCAAACCATTTTGTTCAAATGGAGAAAAGAAAAACAAATTTGAAAATGGTCGTGTATTCCACAGCAAGTTGTAAAAATTCAGCTCACGTAGCGTGCACAAAGCATATTACCATCATCAAAAGCATCATTACCAAAGTACTTAGCCTCGAGCGTTACACAAACACTGCCAACAAAAACGAAGAATTAGCCCTTCAAAAGCTTCCGAAACACAATGGCAGCGCTCAACCTGCAGAACATGCAGAATAGATAAACTGTGGATATTTACAATTCAATTCCTTAATCCTTTGTTCCTTAACCCAATCGCAGAAGGACTTGGAATATTTCTATTCTTGTCACTGATTATCACTACTTTACAAACAGAGGTGACTCATTAATCCCATTTGAGCTGGAACAGCCATTGATACGTATCATGCAGGGAATGGGGCAAACAATCTGGAAAAAGAATTCAAGGTGAAGAAAGTGATTTCGTTGCTGCAAATAAAGGTGGCATGAGCACCACCTAACTTGGTTTTCTCCCAGTTACAAATTTGTCGACATATCTCGTATATACTACGACAAAGCAAAGGTTATTGTATTTGAAGAGACTGCAGCTATAATTTCCCATGCAAGTTGGGGCTTAGTAAAGAAAAGATGTAATACCACTAAAGAACATTATTGTTTTGAAGCCCATTCAAGCATCTTGCAGCCACAGACATCGAGAACTCATCGACTCAGTTACAGTAAACAAAGACGTAATTTACTCAGCGAAAAGGGTGCAAAAGTTGCCCAAGAAATTTAAGCAATGTCTTGGATTATTAGTAATTATATTCAATATCCTGACTCTAAACTTTCGCTGGGACATAAGAAGGTTTCTGCTGCAGAAGTTGAAGAAATCGTTGACAGACTTAATGTTGTCAAGAAGACTGAAGAAAGAAGTTTACCCACAAGTGGTTCTAAAATAACTAAAGAAGAAATTGGACAAATGGTTGATAGACTTGCTGATAAGGAAAGAAACTTGGAGAAGACACCAGAAAGGAATAGAACAGGAGCGGATAAGAAGATGGGAATCGTAAATACATATGCGTGGACTAATGGAAGTATCATGAGAAATCGTATGCATACTGGTGATGGGAATTTTTATTAAATTCCTTTACAGACACCAATAGTAACGGAAGATTGTTTGTCCATGGATTTTGCTCACTGACAGAAACTGTCTTGAACAACTTTTTTTTTAGATTTAGAAATTTTTAGATGTTAAATCAGGGTCACTTCTGGACCAGATTTTCTTTGAAAAGGAGATCCTGGAGTGTCCTAGTAACAAAGACTTCAAGTCACTCCAGCGGTGTTACCTAGATTGTATTTGTATGCAATTTGGCTGAAACACAAAGGTTTGACGTTAAACTTGAATAGTCGTCATAATATTTGTCGAAGATGCACTAAGTTGTCAATTAAGATATTCATTAACTCAGAGATTTCGGTGGATGTTTATTTTGGTATATTGTTCGTGTATTTTTAGACTAAAACATTCCTTTGGATGTTTCAAGTGAGTGGTAATAAGGTCTAATAATGTGAAGTTCAAAGTAAAAGATAAAAAAGTATCATCTTCACTGGCGTGAAAAAAGCTACCTCCAAAGGCCAAAGTGAATGCAGCTTGGCAAGCTTTCATTGACGCATGCGCATTTAGCTGTTTTTTTTTTGTTTTTTTTTTTTTTTTAGCGTGGAATGCATGCTTGATGCGTCTATAGGAGATCTGTATTGCACTAACAGAAAGAACCTAACCAACAGTTTGGTCAGTTTTTCCATTCATCGTTCAAAGGTTGTCAAAACGAATGCGAATTGCGTTGAGGATAATGACATGACCACCTATTTGCCATTTCGAGGCTGAGGAAAAAACTGGGTAGAGCTGACAATGCAGTGCATTGTGGGACTTTCTTAGGGGACGAAATACACGCTATCTTGGACAGCTGATTTCTCTTAGCGGCGCGCAAAGCATTGTTTGTCAAATTGAAACGTTCCTAGCACCCAGTCTCCAAATATATTTTCCCCGCGCGGCCACTACGAAAGCTATCATTTCTGCACGATGTTTACGTTGATAAACATCAAATTGTAAAAGGATAAAATCAAAAAAACTAATAAAAAACCTTTCAAACGAATACTCTGCAGTTTATGAAGCTTTTAAGCGCCTCCTGAAGTCACGCATTGACAAGAAAAGTTGCTTTCGATCCTCTCACGAACAGTAAATTTCCCCGTCGCCAAGTGTCGGTAGGTTTAAAAGAGATTCTTTTCTCGAATATAATGAACGAAAACTATCCGGTTTGAAATATAAACGTATATTAAAGCTTAGACTGTTGATAAATTAAGTCAAAATTTGGATAAATGTAGGATTAAATATTGAAATTTGTTTGGAACGCTTGGCCATGCGACAAAAATGGCTCTGATTGGCTAATTTAAACCGGAAGTGCTTTGCGAAATCAGCTGGTTGGTAATATTTCCCCTAAAAACAGTCCCACAATGCACTGTAATGCCAACTCGACCACGTTTTTCCGAATGGCTAATAACGAACGCAGGGCTGATAAACATGTTATTAATCGCGATTCGTTACCGAATGGATCATTGCATTTACTTCAGCTGTAGTCCCTTGTTCGAAGACCCTACAGACCCCATCCTGGGTTTGGAGATCCAAATTGGAAACCACATTGCTTTGGAAAGACTGGAATCGGCCGGGTAAAAGACTGCATTTGGATAATGAGTTTGGACGATAAAAAAATATTGAGAAGTGAGGGGAATGCCTAGCTTCAAAACTCATCATTTATAAGGGTTAAATTAAGAATATGATATAGATCCTGGAAAGAAACCTGGCACTGCATGGACCGGCTAGATGGACAATATCATATCAACCAGATATATTTACCGCGCACCGATTCCGAACATGGCGGGCACACGCGGACTACCTTCGAAGAGGAGGCGAAAACGAGGCTATAGTCAGTCCATGTACATGAGGATCGCCATATACGTCACTTACTCGGTTACCATGGCAAGCTGTAGAGTCAGTTGGCATGAATACAGAATGCTCATTAAGAACTTGTGAAAGTCATTTTCAGTATACATATCTGCTCAGTCGATCGTGATAAACGGGAACGAGTTTTCACTCAACAAAAACCGCGAGATAAGATTTTTGGAAATCAAGGAAAGCACATGTTGTCAAAGCTTTCCTCAATAAACCAGTTAAATTGAACCAAAAATTTATCGTAAAACAGTTCTAATTATATTTTTTTATTTATTTTTTATTCGAAGCTTTACATTTTACTTTTCTCTGGTTGCTATGAGAACCGTACCTTGTTGCCATAACGAAATGTTGCGCCAACAGTTTTCGACTTCAGACTTCATATTACAGCAATCATTTTATCGAAAAGAACAGAATGAGGCATATTTTTCTGTGAAAATCGAATGATTAATGCCGATGATATGAGGGAACAATACAGATTTTGAAAAAGAAAGGAGTCTTTTTTCTGTGATTCATAATGACTTCCTTAAGGCGACGTCATTAATGAAATTTAGTGGGTTTTTTGGGGAGCTTTTCTTTTCTTTTTTTTTTTTTTGCTGATAAATTATCGAAAGAAAATGAAAATTTCTGAAATTAAGGAATTTATATAGAGTGATTAAAATCAAATTTGGGCGAGAAAAATATCGTCAGAGACTTGCCACGTTGGTTTAGTTTTTATCAAGTAAAAATAATATTAATTATTAGATCGTTACGTTGATGAACGCATCTGTGAGGAACTAGTTTCGTAAAACGGAATGATAAAATCATTCCCAACAAATTATTAATGCTGTTGGCTGAAGACGCCTACGTTCATACAGCTGTGTTTAGCCTTGATTTTAAAGAAAAATCTTAATGCCTTCAAACTCCTACTCCTTCGCTTGGTATGTTTGGCCTTGTGTTTGTCTTCGCGTTGACCACTTGTTTCTTTCTGTTCTGTATTGTTTCAAGGCTTTTTGAACACTCAAAAAGAACTTGTTTTTCCTTTCCTTTACGTTTGGTTTACACCAAGGTTATCAATCACAGATTTGGTCGAAAGCTGTTTCAATAGTCTACCCAGCCATAGACAATAATGGAAATTGGAATAAATATATGAAAGAAAATAGTTTTTTTAAGGCTTAATTTTTTGATATTTTATTGCTTTTGAATTCACATCTCAGATAATTATAAGAGATGATATTCTCAGATTCTAACTGTGATTTTCTCCCCTTTTTGTCCAACATTCTGCTTGACAAATATGCTTTTGCCCAGAACGCAATTATTTCTTGAATCAACAATAAAAACTGTAACGACGGCTTCGTGTTAAGCTATTGTCAATACTCATAATTATCATTTGTGTACATTTTCCATTCTCACATTCATGAACTAGAAATTTTTATTCCCAAAAATAACAACAAGATTCCAAAATCAGTGTTTTTAATTTTCATGTTTTGAGTTGTAAGTGGAAAAGGAAGCACTCTGTTTCTGGGCTTGAGTATCCGAGAAATGCTTGCTGTCGATATTGATTTATTAGCACCGATGTCTTTTTGGTGTTTTGATATTACGATCCAAAATCAAAAACATAAGATAAATCTGTTCATTTTAAAAGAAATCAGTGAAAATTTCGTCCTTTTTAAACCCATACCTCTCAAAAAATTCTGCCCAAAACTTAGTTTTTCTGTTTCTGCTGTTTTCAATAATCAATTCGACGAATTTCTGAACCCTACTTTTCAGTTAAAAGTGAATGTTTTGATTTCAGTAATTAGTTTATTTTGCGAATTTGGATTCATAAAAGCACACACTTTGTCCCGACAAGGCGGCTGGGTTTTTCTTTTTAGATTTTTAGCAAATATTATCACTTAGTTGCCATACGTCCAATTTCTAGATTTAAGAAGGCACAAGTGGTACTAATATCCAGAAGGATATTTTCAAGTCTTTTCAAGATTTTTAAAGCACTAATTTTAACACTTATATTTGCTGTTTAAAACTCAGTAATTTGAACCCTTAATTCTGAGAAAATATTCAAGGAAACATCTTGCTTCATGAAGATCAAATAATCCGGAATTCTGAATTACGGCTGAGTCAATATGCCAGACTGTGTCCATCTTGCTAACTTATCAAAATCCATTCATCCCCATCGCAAACTTAATATCTGTAGGTGGAATTTCTAAATTAATAGTGCAACAGTTGGTAAGATCTAGATTTTATCTTGGTCATATGTCACATTGTAGATAATTTTTGCTTTCGTCGGTGTAACAAAAACAAGGAAAATGATAATGTTTTGAAGTAAAGGCAGTATAGGGGATATTGGCAGCACAAACAATCTCTTTCTCCCACACAACGCGTCACGAGTTGCTATCGTGACGTCAGTGGCTTGTGATTGGCTAAAAGTTCCTAGAAATCAATTAGCGTTACCGGGGAAAAACTGGTGGCAATCGAGTGACGGATGACCTCTGTTTCTATCTAAATAATCGCCCATGTTAATAATAAATAGTCAGGATCTGCCATCATTTTTCCTCTGATTTTTCTGACTTGGAAAGAGCCAGGAAAATCTCTTCTGAGAGGGGATTGGAGCAATGCAATGTTCGGAGTGCCTTCGCTATTTTGGTTTCTAAATCTCGGGGTTTTCCTCTCCATCGTCGCAGTCCAGGCTGGCGAGGAAAAATTTAAGGAAGATGAGAGAATTTTCACGAATGGCTGGGCCATCAAAGCCAACGGAGGTATAGAAGAAGCAAAAAGGATAGCAAAAGCGCATGGATTTGAAAAAATTGAACCTGTAAGTAAAACCAAATATGTGAAGTAACTGCCATGGAAAAATCTTTGGGGTCTGGGATTTCTAGATGCATATTTTCGTGCTACCAGTAGTTTATGTGCTGGTAGATTATTCAATGAATCCTTGCTTTGCTTGTATTTTTGACTGTGTTTTGGCCCTTCACATAAGATGGCCACCAATCAATATAAGGTCATGTTGTCCTAGGTCAAAAAGATCAAGTAAAAAACATTGGAAAGCTTCCTTCGAACGAAACCTCCCTACTGAAAACTCAGAATAGTATCAATTTGTTGAAGTAGATTTTAACTCGAGTGAGGACAGCGATGTTTTTGACTCCTGGAACGGCCACCATGAAATCGTAATTAAATATTATGATGCTTTACTTGGCTAATCCAGCCACACGCTTTGAAAATCATCTAAAACCAAAAACTAATTATTAACTCTTATAATTCAATATGTTGCAAATATTTCAAAAAGTTAGTTCCATTCATAATAATAAAAGCCACCGCCTTCCTTGTTTCTAAAATTAACTATCAGCTGCTTAACCTGCCCAGCTCAAACGTATTCCTCGCTCGAGCAACTATGTTTTGAATATAAAATCCATTTCCTTAGTTTTCCTTGCTGATTTGAGACTATTAGATTAAGATTTCCCTGATTTATTTTCAAGTTTTTGGACAAGATTTTCCATTCGTAGAATTACTGATTTCGGTTATAATTTTAGTTCCCACGATATCGAGATTACAGGTAGCACTGTGTTCTGTTAATAACAAACAATTTTGATAACTGAAAACGATAATTTGTGAGTAATATATCCGTTCACAGTTAGGGGAGAATTTTGAATATATTTTCACGACATTCTCTAACTATTTAGTTTCATTTCATGTACGTACAGAAATATTATAATTTCTTGGTTTTTGAGCGTTGGTTTTGCTTATTTTAGTTATCTAGATTGTTGTTCAAATGGCCTATGATCCAGGTAGCCTGAGAAACGTCGCAGGGTGATGAGGAGCGAAAGGAAGTCTGTTTCTGTTAAACTGAAATGAAATACTGAAGAACAGAACGGCCAGGCAATTAATTTTTATCAAAGACTGATAGATTTAAAGCTCTGCCAAAAGAACCCTCCGCCCTTTCTCCCTTTTTATTGAATCACTGTTCTTAACATTCAATAATGTGGATTGGACTGGGTGAATTTTATAAAATATCATGATATTTTCTCGTAAATTTATGTAAAAGTATATTTAGATGTACCAAGTCCAATTACCAGGGGCAACTATCGACGAAGAGAAATATGTCAAACAACGCCAACCTCTTGTCACTACTCGAGGTTTATTTTGTCTTTTGGGCATTGTGATGTACAAATATCAATGTCTTTGGCAATTTAACCTCTAGAAAACTACTACAACACTTTTAAAGGGGTTTTATTCCCGTAAGTGCAATTGTAAGGCTTGACTATTGTATCGTATTTGCACTGACTAAAAAGGCAGACGTCATCGAAAGATACTTTTGAAGAAAAAAATAATTTATGTTGACTCAGGTGAATTGGTTTTACTTTCAGTATTTCTTTACTGCCTTTGTGGTTCAAATTACCTTAGAATATGATATTCTTAGTTATTCAAATAAAAAAATAAAAAATATACTGAACGGAATGATAGCCTATTTTCTAGACAGTAAAATCTTGACAACACCACGTCGAACACAGCAAGAAAATAATTAGTATTCTTATTAATTATTACTATTTGTTACGTTAATTAGTTCCCCTCTTAATATGTAGATTGTTATTATTATTATACAACTGTTTTTGTACTCTGACAGTTTTCAAATTAGTTAGCCTTAATATTCATAATATCTGTAGTAAGATATCTAGTAACATTTTTTCCAGTTCTTTGACTATAAGGTACTTCAGATCTCATGCGTAATTCTGTTTACAGAATTATTAACATTTCATTTTTCGATTCTCAATGTTATTTGGTAAACATTATTTTTGTATATTCAATGCTAATGGTCGAATTTTGTTACAAAACGACGCCAGAAAGGCTGGAAAAAGGGTTTACTAAAGCTTATAATCTATCTTAGCCAATCCATTCTTAATCTAAATGAAAACACCGCCTTCTTTTTCATCTCGGTAATATGCAACCCAGGAAATCGTTCATTCAGATGTTTATTCAACTTTTTACCGCCAATTTAGCGCTAATTGTTGTGGACTAATGAGTTGACAGCCTATTTTGTACAGGATATTGTTCTTGTTTGCGGTATAGTTCTGTTTCAATTACTAGCTGGAATCGTATTTGATCTAGAATTGTTTTTTTTTTTCCAATCCTGCGGAAATTTTATGATGGAGTGATCGTCTAGGAGGCTTTACGTTTCGCTTTTGCGACAGATGAATTTTTGTCATCATAATCTCATCATCTTAGCCTCGTCATCATCATTAGCAACATTTTTACACTCATCATTTTTATCATCAAGAAGATTATCGTTGTCATCCAATCTATAACATCACCATAATCCACATCCACATAGCATATCGTCATCAAAACCATCATCATCATTACCGACCATTGCTTTATTTCCCCCCTTTATCGGTCCTTAATCATCCTTTATCCTTCGATCTCTCTTCTATTTATGCAGACGTCACATGAATCAAATCATAAAATTAAAGCCCGTTTATTCTGGCGACGTTTGGGGCGATTTCTACAGCGATTTTTGACTTTTCAAACTTTTCCAGTTAATTCTTTACCATTTTTGACAATGACCCAAATCGGCTCAAAAATAGCTAGTACTAGTGTAAATGGGTCTATATAGAGAGTAACCATCATCACTACTTGCTGTTAACTATACTTTCTTAATGCTGTTTTATCTCTTCTATCGAGGTTGTAACATAAAATTGTAGGAGGAAATTGGTCACTTTGTTGAGCCTGCAATTTTTGTTTTACAGATAGGAACACTAGAAGGATACTTTCATCTTGAACACCCTTCACATCCACGACGGTCGCGGCGCAGCGCGGAAGACAGAACAGACCAGTTGTTAGGGACACCAGGAGTGTCTTGGGCTGAACAGCAACATGAGAAGGTCCGAGTCAAAAGAGGTTATTTTCATGACCGTATGGTAGCGAGAGGGGTTGTACCGAGATTTCAGGATCCATTGTGGGATGCACAGTGGTACTTGGTAAGAATTTTTTATCTTTTTTTTTTTTTTTTTTTTCTGTCTATACTCTGCATCGTTTTCCATGTATATCTACACCAATCATGGTCTATTAGTGCCGAGAGTGTTCTCCTTGCACGGCTACTGAGCTTGATTCACTACCATATATTTTTATACCTTCTACATATCTTTCTTTATCCCACTTCATAGAAAATACAGCCAATCAGAAAGCAGGAAAGCCGTTGTATATTCGTCGGTATTTCACTCTTCCTTCCAATCATGCACTGCACATTGAATCTACGCATTTGTTTTTTCTATGGCGTGGGATAAAATGGTTATACATTGGTTTCTCGTGGCATACTGTGAATATCCCACTCGTCACTTGTATTTTCTTTGTATACACACTCGCCTAAAAAATATTCCACGGCATGCCACTCGAAACCATTGTATAACTAGCATATATACCTTCTATAAGGAATTCTACTTTTCGCAACGATTGCTGGAACTTGTCTCGCAACATTTTTCAAATTGCACTGTAGGTTACACGCCGCAATGCTCCATGCAACTTGTGTCGCAACGCCATTGCGAGACAAGTTGCAGATAAAATTGCATAAATCTTCATCTTTGATGCACGCAACGGCATCTGTTTCAAGTATTGTATCTATTAGTTTCTGTACACCAGACAGCGAATATTGACAATGATTTGATTTCATTGTAATTCAGGATGACAAACGAAAAGACAAAGATTTAGATATTCATGTTATTCAAGTTTGGAATCAGGGAATTACAGGCAAGGGTGTTGTAGTGACGATATTAGATGATGGTAAGTAACCGTGACCGTGCATTCCGTGCACTGAAAATAGGGAACTTAAGCAACTCGAAATCTAGGACGGGGACGTGAGACCCAAGGTTTCAGAACTGAATTTAGTGATAGAAGAAGATCTGGAAATAGGTGTTACTTCTTGATCTCAAGACGTGAACGACGTGCAATTGCTGAATATTGCATTCTGGCAAGAACGATATCGTCTTTTCCTGTTCAGATACTGGCGTTCCCGTTCTAGATTTCGAGTTGCTTAAGTTCTCTAATGATTACAATCCCGGTAGTTGTTGTGAGCATCATCTTACATAGACCTTTATTTCTGAGTTAGCGAACATACAAACATCTTTTGTTCATCAAGACTTTTTTTGGTGTTGTTTGCACAAAGTCCAGATATGTGATGTTCACCATATTTTAAAAACAAAACATGATTTTCTTGCAGGAATTGAACATAATCATACAGATTTAGTACGAAATTACGTAAGTATGACGAAACATGCATAATATACAGTTCGTAGAAAACATTACCAGTTTTGCTTTCCAGGCCTCCTCGTCTTTTATTTCAAGTAATGGAATCATCGAATAACACCAATAGACCCCTTTCACGTGACGTAAGAGCACAAAACAAAAGAATTTCAATCTCCTGAGAATTGGAACCTATTGTTTTGCCCTCCGGACTGAGCTGAATTCCGACGTGCTGCAAGGGGTCTATAAAAGCAATCTATAACCTAGCTCCCCTATCAAAATTAGAGCTCAATAAACATGACCACCTTGGGCAGAAGAATTAAAGTTCTGTAACATGCAGAGAATCTTAATTGATCTAATAGAGCAATAGAGTTTGATGAATCGCTTTTATGTTTTGATCTCTCAGGATCCTAACGCAAGCTGGGACGTCAATGGTAGAGACAGTGATCCGTTTCCTCGTTACGACCCAACCAACGAAAATAAGTAAGTCATGATTGCAACTTCATTCTTTTAAGACGTGAAGTACGCCTAATTTTATCAGTCACTTCCAGCTGATCTGAGAAAAAATATTAACAAATCAGATTTGAAAAAAAATTGGTGGAACTGAGGTCATCCTTAGTAGCCAGAAGACTCCGGAAACGGTTAATTCTTT
This sequence comes from Anthopleura sola, assembly GCA_023349425.1. Classification (NCBI taxonomy): domain Eukaryota; kingdom Metazoa; phylum Cnidaria; class Anthozoa; order Actiniaria; family Actiniidae; genus Anthopleura; species Anthopleura sola. The sequence continues at coordinate 4,870,426 of JALHLI010000016.1, read as the reverse complement.
ACTTTATTTTCTCACTAAATGATGAATATCATACTAATTTTATACAAAATATCACTGAAAAACCTCTCCTAAATATCTAAATATAACTCAGATACAAATTTTTGCAAGTCGATTTTCAGCAGGCTTCATGACACCTCAGTTTTGTAGTGAAGTCATTTCTACTGGTTATGCCGTATTGTCAAATGCTTATGTTTCTCCCTTGATTCGATAATACATTTATTGATGCTTCTATCTGATCTACTATAGACATGGTACACGATGTGCAGGAGAGGTGGCATCACAAGCCAACAATACTAAATGTGGTGTGGGTGTGGCTTATAATGCAAGGATAGGAGGTACGTAGAAGACTACGAAAACAATATAATATTACTGAAGCAAGTCTCCCTGTTTTATAAAATAAATGTTATGAATCACGCTCTTGATTGGGGGCGCGTGTATTATTAGAGCACATAGCACCCACTATGAAGATGTTGGTTACGTCATTTATGTTGATTAAGTGCGGGTAGGTGAGAGACTGAATTAAGAGCAGAGCCAGGGAGAGAGGAGGGTTGAAGAATGGGGAATATTCAATTTACATGGACCCGGTTTCATTTGAACACGATTTCATGAGCATGAAACCATGTCGAAAATGATACAGATATAAAGGGTTTACACGAGAACATTATGACGTATTAGTCTCATTTTCTACTTTTGACAAAAATTTCAAAACATCGCGGTTTCGTTACCGCATATAAAACCGATGTCGTGTAAGCACAAGGCGTAGCCGAATAGAAAATAACACGGTTTCAAGTGTAAACTGGGCCTTAGTCCACTCGTAACCTTTCCTCGTTGATTTATCCATTAGGAGTTCGTATGTTGGACGGACGTGTCACTGATAAGGTGGAAGCAGAGTCGCTTAGTCTTAATCCACAATATATAGATATATATAGTGCTAGCTGGGGTCCGAGTGATGATGGTGCCACCGTGGAAGGTCCTGGTACTTTAGCAATGGCTGCTTTTCTTAATGGCATCCAAAAGGTATGAAACGAACGATTTCATTGGTCAGTACAAAGCAATGTGTTAAGAACGAGCACTCTTATTGGACGAGAGAAAGCCAGTTGCCATACCATACTCTTGTTGGCTGTAGGCTATTTATTTTATAAAGGCATACTTTCAATTTTCAGTTTGGGCAAAAATACGATAATTATTTTTTCATGTGTTCTAAGTGATAAGCTAGAAAAGGATCGCGAGTCAGCGGTTTTAAGTTAAATCGCAGGCTCACCTGCTTGGTAGCTTGGTTGCTTTTGATTTCGACAAAAATCCCAAAATTCAGCTACAAAAAAAAAACTAAATCTATTAAACAGTGCATAAGTTGGATTTTATTTTTTGTAGAACTTTCCTAATGTTTGTACTAAAAAAAACTTCCCTGACAACCTCGACAGTTTTGGTCTTCGATGCGAAGGCTTCCAGCGGCCATGTTTGTTTTCTCGGACAGCTAAATTCGGCACTTGTGGTACGTTTTTCAGCCAAGTCATAAAATCTTATTATTATTTTCAGGGTCGCGCAGGCCTTGGGTCTATTTTCATCTGGGCATCTGGTAATGGTGGTCGTCATGGTGACAGCTGTAATTGTGATGGATATACTGATAGCATCTATACCTTATCAATCAGTTCTGCTTCAGACCATGGAGAATCTCCTTGGTATTCTGAGAGCTGTTCATCAACTTTAGCTACAACCTTCAGCAGCGGGGCCCACGGCGAGAAAAGAATAGTAAATAACCTTTATAGATTCGTATTATAAATTATTAATGAGTATAGATAGTAGAGCTGCTTGTAAGCTGTAAGCATTTATTATAAAAGCGCCGATATACGAGCAACAAAATCGTGCAACATGTCGCACAACATTGTTGCATTGCAAGCTGCAGAGCGAATGTTGGTCAATTTACCAGCCCCGGCGAGCAACAACAACATTTTGTTGCGCGACTTTTTTGTTGAAGTGGAAGCTCTTTCGATCTACTCTGCAACAAAGAATATTTGTTGGGCGCAGGGTGGTAATACGAGTAACAACATTCGCTCTGCAACTCGCAACGCAACATTGTCAGCTGCGCCACATGCTCGTATATTCCCGTGCCTTTACGTTATGGAGCTGGAGTTTTCTAGCATCATTTTTTTAAATTTCTTTTTTTAACTTAATTGATAATATTCTTAGTATAAGCTAAATTCTCTTGACGTCTTTTTTAGGTAACTACAGACCTCCACAACACTTGCACAGAGAAACATACAGGAACCTCTGCTTCAGCCCCATTGGCTGCTGGGATTGTTGCTCTTGCACTTGAGAAGAAGTAAGTCAGATTATGACAGCAAATTACGTAAGAAATTCAGGCAGTCGACTGCTTGTCAAGCCCGAATAAATCTCTCATCAATTTATTGTAGCCATATATGGTAGAATGTAGAACTATGCTAAAATGTACCTAATAATATACATGAAAAATGTACTCAATTCTGATTGGCTGTGACGCAATTACGGACTCTTTCAAAAACACGTGCAAATTAATTCCAAATTGCACTAAAAACAATATTATAGCTGGGTTTCAATCAGCTGATAAAAGTTTTTGAATCTCATTATCTGCTCCAAATGGTGGTCAAATACTAACCACCATGTGCTGTCAACCAGAAAGAATTCTATTGAAAACTTGTGATTCAACTGAGGAACATTCCGCACGAGACAGGAAATGACGTCAAGTGAAACCCAGCTAGCTATTACTTATACTAACTTTGGGTGCTGGTTTTACAACATGGAAAAGGGCTTCAGCAGAATATTTTCGGATATTGAGGACTTGAAAAAGTTTCATTTTTTTAACCGTTATACTCAAATTCAACACATATAAACTCATGTTGATTTACCAATCAGTTCCTAACTCCATTTTCTTCATACAGTCCTAAATTAACATGGCGAGATGTTCAGCATATCGTAGTATGGACGTCCAACTGGCTTCCCTTAAAAAACGACAAAGATTGGAGTACCAATGGCGTAGAATTGAAAGTGAATCGCAAGTTTGGTTATGGTCTTCTTGTAGCAGAGAAGATCGTTAATATGGCTGACCCAGCTACGTTTAAAACTGTACCGGAGAAAAGGCTCTGCCGAGGTCAGATTCATCAGGATGCCAAGTAAGTAATAATGGAGAAAAACTTTTTTCATATATATAATATACCGTAAACCTCCAGAAAAGATAAGCCCTGGGCTTGTATTTTTCGTTTCCACGTGATGTCATGGCCGCCATGTTGGAAGAATTTGACAAAGGATTTTTCAATGAATTCTCTGGTATAAATATCTTCAAATCATGGCGGACATGCCTTTTGTTTTTTTGCTCCGTTGGGAATGATTCCAAACCAAGATTTTGCTCAATACCTTTTGGATCGGCTTATTTTCGGAGAGGAGCTATTTTCGGGGAAGCATGTTTTTGTAGGGATATTAACATCATTGCATGCGTAAATTGGCGTTTCAGCGCCAGCATACGGTGAGGTGTAAGAGACATTCTGCATTCTGCGGAAATGGTGCATTTCTAAAAACTTTTTCCATTAAATTTCCACAGGCCAATTAAATCGGATCAAAACTTAACAGTCCCTCTCCAAGCAAGTGGTTGCTCGGGGACTAAGGACGAAGTGCGCTACTTAGAACATGTTCAGCTTCTTGTTAGCCTCGATTACACGCGCCGAGGAGACCTGGTAATCTACTTGACTTCACCTATGGGTACCAAGTCTTGTCTGTTGTCTCCAAGAAAAGAAGATATGTCTAACGAAGGATTTTCGAAATGGCCGTTTATGACAACACACTCCTGGGGAGAGGTATGATGAACTACATACGCAGAAGACAATATGAAAAAATAGCCTTAAGTTTTAAGAACTGACTTTAAGTTTTTGCATTTTGTAAGGACTATTCTTCAGGGAAGTGTGAAAGTCAGATTTTCATATTTTTACAATAGCACGAAGACGCTTTTGACTAATTTACATGCGGACTTAGAGCATGCGCAGACGTTTCTCACGCGTGTCTACGCAGAATGGTTCAGTAAAATGGGTAGCAATGCACTGCCCAAATATTAGAAAATGGACCCCTTGCAGCACGACGGAATGCAGCTCAATTTGGAGGACAAAACAATAGGTTTCTAATTCTCAGAATATTGAAAAGCTCAGTCTTGTTTTGTCCTCAAAACTGGGCTGTTTTGACGTCACTCGAAAGGGGTCTATACTGACTGCAGCGATTGTATTCATCCATTTTTCAAAGGAAAATTGGAAACAGCTTCATGTTGTATACAGGCAATTAGACACTAGATGGCGGAACAATCTTGTCTCGATCTAATCTTGTTCATAAATTCAGCCCTTGAGTTCATTCGTCATGCCGGAATTTATTCGAATAGAAAGTGCAAGTAGTTGTGATCTTTGACTACACAAGATCTACATGACCTTCAAATTTTATTAAAACAACCTCTGAGCTGATCAAAGTCAGGGCACGGCTAAGAGCGTACCTCTCAGAGGCGATAGACGAGTGAGCTGCCCTTGATTCTCATAATTTATACGAAAGAATGGTATCATGCTCAAGTACATGTTCGATTATTTCCATTGACTTCACTTCTATACTGTCTCGCAACACTGAACAAGAAAGATTGAACTAATCAGATATAGTCTTATCATCGTTTTAACCTTATTTTCTTCAGGACCCAAGAGGAGTGTGGACGTTAGAGATCAAAGACTTAGGAGACTCCAAGGCAAGCCATGGTACCCTCCGAGAATGGCAGCTGATATTTCACGGAACAAAAGAAAAGCCACACCACCAAAAAATAGAACATCCCGATAAACCACGTGACCCTGCACCAGTCCCTCCTAGTCCTCATCTTGGTTACTCCAGCTCTGGTGTTCCAAGTGGACCTACTTATGTTTTTGGACCCCAACCAATGCCTAAGAATCCCAACAGCTATACAACATATACATCTGTATCTCCTGCCAGCTATCCGCCTCCTGCGGTCCCTCCTACTAAACCCCGCACTCCTCCTACCACCAAAGCACCAAACAAGCCTAAAGCCATCATACCCTATCCACCAGTTGTAATACAATCTCGCCCTCCCGCGCACCTTGTCGTAGCTCAAGTCCAACAAATTAACCCTCAGATCCGAGCCCAAATACAAGCAAGACTTCAGGCTCAGAAAATCGCTCAAGCAGAAGCTCAAGCTCGTAATTATCTAGCACAGAAGAACGCGCTTCAACAAATCCGTCCTGTACCTTTCCGACCAATATATGGTCCCCAGAGACCACAACCGGCCTATGTTCCTAGAACTCCTAGTTATTTAGCACCCAATTATTATGGACGATATCAATATGGTCCCAATGTGGGACCAAATCCTAACCTGCCGCAAAGGCCATTTTTAAGGGCTCCGCCTGTACGTTGGCATAACGCACCTGTGTATCCAAATCCTTTATTTAGATTACATTCTTATAATTATCTAAGAACGTTAGGGAGAAGGGGCGTACAAATGAAGTCCTTTCAAAGACCTAAACATAATAGGCTTAGCAAGCTACGAAAAAAATGGCGGAAAAAGAGTCGTAGCGTGGACTGAATTATTTCAACTTTTAGGTTTTTTGTTTGGAATTTAGCTGCAAAAATGCTAAGTAATGGGAAGTGTATGGGGATAATATATGTGTATATGGATTTTGGGATTAAAACTTTATGGGTTTTTGAAGAAAGTTTGTATAGTTGTAATGATTCCCCTTCGCTAGACTGGGAGGAGAAGCTACCCAGTTATGACAACGAAAAAAAGAAAACTTTGGATTCATGTAGGCAATAGACCATTTTCGAGTTCGTACAATACCACTGTGTTTCTTGATTACAGACTCGTTTACACAGGGTTAGCCTCATTTCAGCGTCGGAATATTCACAAATATCAACAGTATAAAAAGCAAAAGTCTCGGCGAACCACAGGTAGCCCAAGCTTTAGAGAGGAGATAAAATTTCCTAAAATCGCCTTAAAATGCAACCAAAATGTCAGGAAACCACAAAACATGCAATAAAACATTGATATACCGGTAAAGAAACAATAAAATACGAAATTTATTTTATTTTAAAGAAATATTTTGATCTGCCATACATTCTCTCTATATATATTCAGAACCATAGCTTGGGCTACCTGTGGGCGAACCTGACAACAATATGGTATACCTAAGGTCAAGAAATGTACGTAAGCATACTAGTGTAAAGTACTAGTGTGGTAACAACAACAAGGCCAATCCTAAAAATTGACTGGCAATCGTGCGCACTTCTGCAGTATCATATGCATACACACGATGCGATTTTAAATGCGACTTCGCCAAAAACTAGAGATCACATCGTGTACCAACCCCTGCGACGTTGCTCGCGCACGGTGAGATTCGTCGCGCGCGACTTTGCAAAAGGAATTTTTCCGACGTTGCATGTTACGTTGCATGAAAGATCGCATCTTTAGCGTCCTCCCTCTTTTTTGATTCCCTCCACCAGACAGGTGCACTTCACGAAAAATATTATGATTTCCGATAATCGATTGTTAAGCTCTCACAAGGGACCAGAAATTTAAAAAAATAGAAATAATCTGAGAAGTGGGCTTAATTAGTTATCGCAAAAGGAAATCATACCGTTACGAGTAAATGCGGGGAAGCGTTGCATAGACTTATTCTTTTGTTATCAGTGCTGCTTGATTAGAAAAATAAAAAAATACTTCGCCCAAGTCTAGCCTATTCACAAAGAGCCAACATTTGTGCCCATATTCTTGCTATTGAAATTTGAGCGAACGAAATTACTTTTTGAGAGAAATGGCACTGGGAGAAACAAGTAAAGTGGGAGGAAATAAGGGTTTTTTTTTAAATTTATGTTTCCTTCCTATCTTGATTGTATTTTATCTTAACGTTTCCGCTTAATCATTCTAGAACAATAAAATAATTGTGAATATAATATAACCAAATTTCTTGCCGTTATCAAAGTAATTCATTTTGTTTCTTAAATAACAATCTAACAATAGCGAAAACAAGAGAGTAAACCCTACAAAACGCACTTACATTTAAATCACACGAAGAATTTTTAAAACGAAAAATCAGAGAAAAAAACATAGAACGTTTTGATAATTTTTTTTCTATTTTTAAGAGTCAAAGAAGATAAAAAGTCCTTAAGCTTCTTAGCTATCCTTGAAATTGCTAAGTAACTAAAACGTTAGCGACTCTTTACACGGTTGGATTAACTCGCTTGAAAGCCCTCCACCAGATTGTTAGAATTATCTCATTCAATCCAGCATAAAAAACGTAAAACCCTGAAACCTGCACGCATCAAGAGTGAGTACCGCGTTAATGCTCTGCCCTAAGCGCATGGTCAAGGGGTGTAAAAGCGGGACGGTATTTTGAATAATATGCTATATTGTGGTATATTTGATTCAGAATAGGCAATGTGCATCAAGGAGAATGCATGAGTCCTGCAAAAATGAAACAGGGAAATCAAAGGAAATATTATTAAAAATTGTTATTTTTGTCTGTTGAAATACTTACATAAATTTCCATTGAAAATATCGATGGAAAAATTGTCAGAAGATTTTTTAGAGGAGCCAAAAGTTTTCCCTCTTGCTTTGTGCTAGAAGTTCGAGCTCGTGCACATTGGCTATCACATTAATGAACGGTACGTGATGTTGAATATTTCATGAAAATGTTGCGTGTATTACAACTGAAAATTCATAAAATTGAATTTTGCACGTTGACGTGCTCAGACTTTTGATATACTATTTATCCAGTGTTCCTGATATCTGTAAAACTGGTTACTGCTCTTGTTTATCTTTTGTTTGTTTGTTTCTTTATCATCATCATCATCATCATCATCATCATCATCATCATCATCATCATCATCATCATCATCATCATCATCATCATCATTATTATTATTATTATCATTATCATCATCATTATTATTATTATTATTATTATTATTATTATTGTTATTATTATTATTATTATTATTATTATCATCATCATTATTATTATTATTATTATTATTATTATTATTATTATTATTGTTGGTGGTGGTGGTGTTGGTGTTGTTATTATTGTTATTATTATTATCATCATTCGACATCTTTATTAAATAATTGCCAACAGATTCCCACAACAATGCGGACCCAAAAGCCTAAGCTACTAAAACTACGAGATGTCTAAGATAGACTAAAAAAAGAAAACACTGATCCTTAAATCTTAGGTCTAGTTTGAGCGTCAAATCCCACACGGGTAGAATCCAATGCAAACGAAAAAGTTTGAATTCATCTGCATTAGACCCGGCACATGCAAAACCCGACGCCCAAATCGGGCCTTTAAAAATATACAAAAAATCCATAGATAATAATAAAATAAAATAAAATAATCAATTTTGAAAATGCCAGAAGTCTTTCGTGTTCTAGCTATTTTTGCAAGGCAGTACTCTAATCATCTTAAATTAAAAGTTCCTATAAAACAAAACAAAAAGCCAATGGAAGCTTTTCGACGAAAACTAGCTCTAGCTGGGCTGACTCTGATGGCCAGTCAAACCGACTCCAACTCTATGCATTTCGTTTCGTAAGCAAATTTAGCAATGTTATATTTATAGCCTAATTTTTGCTCGCTAATTTCGCTCAGTATGAGCTCAGAAATACAAACAACTTCTGTCGCCAACTGGCTGGATTATTCTCAATATTTATATAGTCAACAATATTTATATAGTTATTCAAATAAACTTAATGAAGGTCAAATTAACTCATGTAAAAAAACTGCCTGAGATCTGTCTCTAGAATAGTTTTATGATCGAAGTATTTTTTATCTGTAAGATTTTTTTAAGCGTCGTCAATATTAACTCTTCATCCTCTTTCTTCTTCCTTGCTAGCAGAGTCTAGTATTTTTTTTAAATGTGGAGAATCTGCTCGCAGGGAAATTAATAAGCTTCTAAAAAAACTAGCTTATTAACCGTGTACAGTGTCGTAAGTCGAAACTTTCGTTTGAGATTTTTCCCCCTTTTTCCTCCCTCAGTAAAAATGAATTTAAAGGTTCCATTCGTATTCAATAGAAAAATAGCCGTTCTGCGAAACCACTTGTACATCCCATCATTAGTAAAGCTGGATACTTCCTCTCAGGGTTTTGTAATAAAAATGTTTGCCGAACCGTTTGGTTTATCACATCACCAGAATCGTCTAAAGGATTCTAATGAATACAAATTCGGTGTGTTTGCAAGTTTCATTATCAAAAGTGTTCATCTGTTTTACTATGTTGCCATTAGCAACCAAGCAAATTGAATTGTCATGCTGGTAGGACAGATGGTGTTTTTTTCGTTTTTCTTATTGTAAAAATCGAAAAATAAGCAGAGGCGTCTTTTTTTCTGAAAATTAACCTCTCATTTTGACATTTATAAGTTTCCAAGAACTCATGTTAGTGTCAACTTCGCTGGCATTAGCTCGTCAAATTATCTCTTTCGATGGATAGCAGGCAACTAGCTTTAAAAAAATGAGCTCTGAACCGCAAATTAAGCAAAACCAATCTATATTAAAACCACCACAATTCAAAAAAAAAAAAAAAAAAAAAAAAAAACACGGTTCTTTAATCCGTGTTGTGTTTGTGACGTAAGCCGTCCTGTTGGCTTAGCATTGTAGCCAACATACAGCCGCCATGTCTTTGGTCGTTAATGTAGTTGGGAATGATCGAAAGCCACCTGTGTTAAAATGAAGTTCAATGAAATTTTTAGTGATAATTTAGAGAATACTGAGGACTGCTTCAAAGAAGGTGCCCGACTGAATGAAGATATTATAGTATATTTAATAAGAGCGGTGTATTTGAGTGAGCTAATGAAACTATACATCAGTGGCGGCGGAAGCTGAAAATCATTGGAGGGGGAGGGCACTACAATTATTATTTATTTTTTTTTTTTTTACAAAAAACAAAATACAAATGCCTTTAAAAATATTTATGATTTATAGTTTATGATTTATCCAAACCACAATTTTTTGGGGGAGGCCTGCCCCCCCCCCCCTCCCCAAAAAACTGAATAAGTGGGAGGGGGGGTCAGTGTCCGCCACCCCCTGCATATATATATGGGCCAAGCCGTTGCCTGAGGCAATGAAACGTTGTCCAAATATTGTGTTCGTGAAGTCGGACACACTCTAAACAAATTTCAATAGACTTAACTCAAATAACAGTATTCTAAGTATGCTTGGTTATCAATCTCATGAACCAGGATTCAGTCAATTCAATAGCACATGTACATTTTGAAACATTTTTGTAATACTAATTATTATATATCATTATTATTATTATTGTTGTTTACTATTTATTTTATTGTTTTTGCTTACTTTTGTTGTTGATTGTTTATTGACCTAAAAGTTACACTTCCAGGGAACCCTGCATATTATTATTTTCCCCAAGCTGTCACAGCAATATGTGGTGTATAACCAGTATGCACCTTCTTTGTTATCTAGCCCGTGAAAGAAAGCTGTCCTATCTTGCTCATTAGTACTAGTCGATAAAGAACAAGAGGAAACAATGGAATTAGAGTCTACTACTAAATATTCGTTTGCTAATTTCTTCAAAGGACAAATAAAAGGGTTTGCTGAACACACGCTTATCCAATATTTTAGCTTTTTTAGAAGAAGCATGGATCAGTGGCACAGTTGGTGAGTTTGCAACCTTCGGTGAAAGAGGTCCGAGGTGGGTGGGACAAAACTCGGTGGGACAAAACTCGCTCCGAACGACGTTGTGCAATAAGGCATGTATGCGGAGTTAATTTATACAGCTCCGTGCTAATTAATTATGCAGTGAGAATAGCCTAAGCTCGTACGTCATATCTACGTAAATGCCTTGAAAAACCAATTTACTGACATGAAAATAGATTTGATGAAAAGGCAATTTTTTTTTTGTCTTAGAGTGAGAAAACATAATTAATGGCCTCGAACGTCATCAAAGGTCTGCCTGTGCTCTTTATTTTTATTTATTTATCTAATAGCTTCAACAGAGCACTGGATAGACTCGTAGTCCATGTGGACATGCCCCATACTTACATAAACGTATACAAATTACTACGATTTACAACAGATACATAACTAACAACTAACATGCATGACATGGATAATATAGGGGGGGGGGGGGGGAATCTATCGACAACAAACTGATGCCGGGCTCCCTGTGCTGCACAGGTTTTTTGCTGCCAAACGAATTTTTACACCCCTTATTTGGTAAAACCAGACAGCTTGGCATCAGATGTGTCTGTTTAAAGTACAAAATCCCGTGCATAGAAGTATGCGAATACATTAAATGTGGTCATACTTTTGCGCGTCGCGCTGTAAGATGGCTCCGTCATGTATATGTAGCCTAATGGTATTATTAGGGATATATCATCAGTCCAAATATCAATTTGTTTCAGAATCCAGCTGACGGCATTAGATTTTCTCAACCAATCATGGCCGGCCCTGTGTACGAGCACGTACTTTTTTCTACCTGAAAACTATTGACTATAGGCCTCGAGCAATTGAATCCAATCAGTAAATTTCATCACTCTTAACCCAGCAGAGATAATCATTTCCTTGTTTATCGGCTCTGCATGAGAAGGCGCATAAATATCGATACATCTCAAACAAAGAATCTTGTTCTCTTATTTCCTGAGCCATCTTAGCTTGAAAGGTAGCCGTACCTTTGCATCGAAGCGAGACGAACGGTGGTTTCTATCATCGAGTCATTGAAATCTCGCCGTTCGTCTTCGTCTAACTTCGATGCAAATACATGGCTACCTTTGAAGATGGCGCAGGGAACTGTGAATGCCTAGGGACTATTAAACATTCTGCCCATTCTATTACAGGCGAGATCATAAAGATGACATGACAGTATTTCTTAGGCCCCTAGATACACACATTCAGGATAAATTCTGGTCAGTTCCGGCTCACGTGCAGTCACCCTGGCTCCTTAAATCGAGTAGTTGTGTCACAAGAAACATCAGAAATGAAAAGACCACCTCGTTATTGGTAAGAAGGTGAAGTTCTTTCAGCTTATAGTATCGACTACAGGAGAAATTATTTGCAGAGATTGGTATGGAGAATATGATGGCTGGTATCAGCTCGTGCCATCTAGCGTATTTTCCCATACAAATCCTTATAAGATATTCGATTTTATAATCAATGCCATATCTCCTATAGTCGACATTACTGATGATATAAGAATTTGCCCTATTACTAATATCGAGAGTCTCTTTTCAATTCTCGTTTTACAGTAGGAGCGGTAGGGTCACGTGACTCTTAATGGAAATAGAATTATCTATTCATTGCTTGAAAAGTGCTTTGTCGATTCGATCCAAAATTAGAATTCTACCCTACTAAAAACCACGATAATGTGAATATATCACGAGAACGTTTCAAAATGAACACAAATAATTTTATTTGCCAGAGTCTCCCTTTGAATTCATGTGCTGTTGTTGAGCCAAATAATATGCAACGCTTACCTACTCGCCAAAGGCTGAATCCTTATAATCAGATGAATGTCCGATGACAATCATCCATCTCAGACAATTCTAGTCCAGTCCAGTTATTTCTCGATGCTGACAACGCTTTTAAGATGGATTAAGTGCCACGTGAAAGTTTGAATGCCAATTATCGCACGCAGAACTTGATATTCCCCCAAGCTTGACACATTAGCTCATAATAGCTAGATATCGCATATTTTGAAAACGAATTAATTTATGTATACTTCCTTTGCTCTAAAAGATTATACGGCAGAAGGCCTTCCACACTGACACTTCCATAATGAAAGACCTATTTGCGACGCTACTCTACCTTCCGTAGCCATTAGTGTTGATAAAATATTTAAAAAACCCGAACATTTTAGTCGACCTTTTTAGTTTTTAGCTTGCATGGGCGTAATGTTTTGCCATTTCAGACCACGTGTCATTCTAGAGTACCATTTCTTTGTTTAACGGTTGCGCTTGAGAAAACACATGAATATGGATACAATTCAATCTTATCCTCTAGCTCTTCCAAGAGAATGACAAATGGTCTGAAATGGCAAAACATTAAGCTTAAGCCCAAGATAAGTGTCTAGTGAAAAAGCTTTTTCTAAATTGAAAATTCATTTTTTTAAATTTGAGACGAAATCTATGTAATCGGCTTCACCTCTTGTCGCCAGCCGCGTTTGGTAAAAATAGAGAATACGAATAAGGTAAAAAAAGTTGATGTGGAACTAGCATTTGCTTTTAAAAAGAAAAGATACTGAAGTGAGAAGGGCAAAAAATTGGTTATAACAAAGTACAGTCAGCTTGTTATATAGCTATTTCAATTAACATTGTTGCTGAAAAAAGCCTATAGCCTATCGATCCGATGATCTTTTGTTTATCAGCAAACTTCACTGTAGGCTGTCTAAGAATTACAGCGCGACGCTGAAAAGTATGACCACATTTAATGTATTCGCATACTTCTATGCACGGGATTTTGTACTTTAAACCGACACAATTGATGCGAAGCTGCCAGGTTTTACCAAATATGACGTGTAAAAGCTCGTTTGGAGCAAAACGCCCGTGCATAGAAGTATGCGAATACATTAAAAGTGGTCATACTGTAAGAAAAATATGTCCAAGTCGTAGAATTTTCTAGCATACAGTGATCATGAGTTTCTTAATGTAATAATGCCACGTTGAAATCAATTGATTGTTTCTGCTCTCAAAGCTTAGGCTTTTTTCTCAGCGTCGACGTTAATTGAATTAGGTATATGTTCGTTAGTTGACAAAGATGAGAGGTGCTTATCACTGAGGTGTTAATAAGTATACACTCATGAGAGGTCGGGTGCTTTGTACGAGGTACAGGCACTCAGGGTCCTTTGACTATAACCGTTAGATAGGATACTAAGTTATGATGTGTGGTATAAGCAAGGGTGGGGTTAGTTTACAATCATGAGAAGTGATAGTTAGTATGAGGTACAGCAAGGGCGGATCCAGGGGGAGGGTCCGGGTAAGTAAAGGAGAGGTCAGTTGTTTAGCATCAGGTATAGGCACTCAGGATGCATGGTTAGCCGTACACTCATGAAAGGTGGTTAGTAATATGGGTAGACAAGGAAGTTATCAGATAGTTAACATAAGGTTTAGACACTAAGGGTGGTCATTTTACAATCATGAAATTGGCTAGTTATAAGTTATAAGCAAAAGTAGGGTCAGTTTACAGCAGCACTAAGGGCGATCACTGAAGGAGATTAAGCTATACAGGGTCCCTATGGATATCAGCCTTGTAACTGAATGGGCTACTTCTGTTAATAAATTCTTTTGATGCTACTCCATATTCTTTGGGTCCTCAGTAGCTTAACGTCCCTGGCTCCTAATAGACACTAAGAAGCTTTTATCGTAAAGTAGGATAAATACGTCCCTCGCTCTCTTCTTGAATAGTTGTTATTCTTATCAGTAGACTCCTTACATAATGGCTGCCATCCAATAGAACTTTTTCGCATGGACATAATGTTTTCCCGTTTTAGACCACCTGTTATTCTCTTGAGGATAACTTGAGATACTAGTTTTATTTATATCCATATTCATTGGTCTTATCTTATACAACCGTTAAACAAATAAATGACACTCTTGGTCTGAAAACGTGGTCTGAAATTGGAAAACACTTAACCGCCGAAGCTAAAGAGTTCTATTAGCATAAACTAGAAAATGAATGTCTACAAATAATTAAACACCCCCACATAAAGTAAATATGAAAGTTAATACTACCAATAAGCCGATCAGCTAGAGTTATGTAGTATTAAGATACTAACATTAATCATTAGGAATTATTGATATTTATAACTCGAGGGGGGGGGGGGGGGGGGACATGAAAATGAGGCCACAAGGACCAGGAGTCCTTTTCCATACAAATATTTTTAAAATTCAAATCGCAATAAGTCTGCAGTCTTTGGGGATCTTTATCTCAAATTGGTCAGTTTGCTAATTCTAGTTTCCCATTCATATGAGAGTCACGATTTCATTAAAGCATTTGTCTTATAAATACAAGCGAAAATATATGCCTTTATGAAAGTGATGTATGACTACATAACCAAAAAGAACAGGAATTAAAAAAGTCTCGCCTGAGAGTGAGTCATGCATGCAAGGTGTTTACGGTGGCTGAGAGCATGAAGTTTGAATTATTCAAATTGGTATAATTATCCTGGGATGTTTGGCACTTTCTCTACACTGAATGGTTCAATTTTGATGCACTATCTTCCTGAATTTCCCTTTGGAAAGCGTAACTTCACCGTTGTACGCTTTTAAAACCTATAAATAACTATATTTATCTTTGATGTTATTAGTATTTTGAAATAAAATATCAAAGAAAAGGAATGGCTGACAGCCTTGTTTGAACGAGTCTCCAACGAGTGAAACAGAATATTTAAGCTTCTAATTAGCTATTTTAAACTCATCAGTGATTGGCTAAAAACCTTATGACGTCAATAACGACGTCCTTATGACGCACCTTACGAATTATGAAGCTTTTTTTAAGAAAAAAGTCTATTATATTGTCGCACTCATATCACAAGCAAACGTTTATCTTTTTTCAAAAGCCTTTATAGTTTTAGCTTCAAAAATTATTTGTATTCTTTCGTATTTACGGTTTTATTAAACGAATTGTTCAGCGTCAATGTTCATTATTTCTTCGAGCTCCTTCTATCAAAGTAACATCCGTTAAAGGACTTTTGGTTTTGCATATTTCCCCTTCTTTGTTTTGAAGGCGTTAACATCTTTTATTCTTAATATTTCTTATTGTTTTGAGGAAGTTCAATGATGCCGAAAAACTCGAACCAATTCTTGCTAAACATATTGTGTTTTTTTACTAGAAAATTATAATTTTGAATTCGTAGAATTATGCTTTTTAAAAAACTGTTTCATTGACGTCTTTAGACGCAATTGTAATTGTAAAATTCCGAATAAATTAGGATTTTTCGGAGGCATAGAGTGATCAAAAGAGCAGCTGATGTGGGAGTGACGTGAGAGGGGCCTGGGACTAGAGTAAAGGGAAAAGCAAAAGCTATGTAAACAACAGCTCGCAGGCAGAAGACATTTTAAGTCTTTCTTCCTGGTTCTTTGGACATTGTTAGAGATTGAGTCGGCGTATTCTTTGGAGTCGAGATCAGAGATTTGCAGACGAGTTGGAAAATGGCAATCGAGCAAGAAGATTTCAGTTTGACAGAAATCGATCGTGGATTGTTTTTGTGCAGAGAGCGATTCTATGTTTCTGGAAACCAAGCAAATTTATGGATTGTCAAGGGTTCTGCTATGGATTTGGTTATCGATACAGGAGTAGGGCTTTGGGATTTGCCTGGTTTTCTAAAAAGAGCTGGAGCGATTGGGGATAAGCCATACTTAGCTGTGGCAACTCATATTCACTTCGATCACTCTGGCGGCCTTCATCAGTTTGAAGAGTTCGCCATTCATCGACTCGAAGCCAAAGCTATTCAAAAAGGCGACAACTACGAAACTTGTGCTTTCATGAACGACTCGGATATTTCTAAGCCGCCTTGTAAAAACTGGTCGGCAAAGAACTACAAAGTCCCTGCAGCAGAACCCACTCGTTTACTAGACGATGGAGATATTTTGGATCTTGGAAATCGAAAGATTCGCGTCTTACATCTGCCAGGCCATTCTAGAGGAAGCATAGCTCTTTATGAAGACGAAACCAGAACTTTATTCAGTGGAGACATCATATACGATGGACTTTTGATCGACTGGTTACCGTATAGTAATGTTTCTCAATACATAAAGTCGTGCGAAACACTCTTAACACTTGCTCCAAGTGTAGATAGGGTATGTCCTGGCCATAACAACCACTTCACTGGTAATACGTTACAAAGGTTGCTTTTTACGTACATCTCAAACGCAAGAGGATGCCATAGGCCAGGTGCTGGTTGTCTCAAATCTATAGCAACTGTTGTTTTGAAGGGAAGAAACACAAACAACGTCCCGGCAAAGTGCTGCTTTTTTGCTTGTTGTTGTTGTCGATGCATATGTCTTTAGCTACGTGGTTACTAGAAAGAGGGAAAGTCATTTTATGCATGTGTAAGTCAAATCTTAGTTGAGACTCTTTTCAAGTACTTTTGTTTCTGCACTTACATGTCAAGAAAAAGAAACTTTAAATCTACTCATCTACTACTCTCTCTCTCTCTCTCACACACTTTGTCTAAAGTACATGAAAACACGAATTAAGAAACAAAATCAAATATGAAAAAAGGAAAATGAAATGCTAAATGAAAGATGAAAATGAAAAACAAGAAGAAAAAACAAACAAACAAACGTTATTTATTCAATATATTTATCAGAGTAAAGGAAAGTAATTCTAGAAAGATCCTAATTGAAAATATACTAGTATAAGTCAACTATCCTTCAGTATTTTTTCCTGCTTGAAAAAATAATTGGGACACCATATCCAAAAACAATCCAGAAATGAATATCAAAAGCTGGTAGTCATTGTTCTTAGAGTGACTCATCATTGACAGTTATGAAAACATGCAAGTTAAATGGAAGTCTTCATAACAGGGACGCGATCTCCCATTAATAGGGTGAATAACTGTCCTTGATATGCCATTTATTAATGTTTATTGCTTTTTACACAATTTAATTTTTTTTTTTACACGATTGATCACACCCATTTCAAGAAAAGCTACCATAACCAAATACTGCACAGTGAAAAATGCATTGCGATTTTAAAAATTGCATAAAGCCATTGATTGAGTATTAACTTATTAGCCATCTATCAACATGAGGGAGGTAAACTAAAAAATATTGCATGACCAAAAATTTTGGGGTAAAAAAAACATCAGCTCAAATTAAGCATTTAATTAAAATTTCACATCAACACTTGCCCACACATATTGTGAAAAGACCATGCATTATATCATGTAAACAAAGCCTCACAAATATTTGAAATAATGTATTACCATTATTAGTATGTGTGGTGCCTTATGAATAGGCCCTCCTTTCAAACAACTCGACACAAATACACAGTATTTAAGAAATGCTGATTCATTTAGAACATTAAAATATGCTATATATGAAGTGTGGAGAATGAATAGAATTTAGAAAGATAGTAATTTAAAAAAGAACTCGAGCTTAAAACATTGAAAAATGGAAAATAGGATTATGATTGAAGCTGTAAGAATATCATACATCTTTAAAAAGTCTCCTTATAATTTCATGTTGAAGTCGTTATGTTAACAAATTAGTGAGTTTAAATGACAAAATTCTAAATCATTATAGGCATAGCAATTCTGATGAGCCACAACTTTATCTGTATAAAAACACTTGTGTGCTTTTGATTTATGGTAGATAAATTATTTTGTGCTTCACTATAATTTGATGGTTTCTGAGAAACACTGTAAGATATTTTGTCATAGTTTCTAGTTTCTATAAGAGAATGATTTTGAATTGCAACTAATATATTATTAGCAATAGCTCATAATCATGATCCCGTGTACAATCAATTTAACTTGCATGTTATATAGCTGTACTCCTGTGTATAATCTTTGTATGTGCTAGCAAATAAGCTATAATATATACATATATACATGTACATACACACAAAAACCAGACTAATAAAATTAGTTTACAAGACAGATATTCAGGACTCCATGTTAATTTATTGGAACCTTTCCTAATTGGATAGATAATGAATGCTCACATTTTTTCTAGGTTAATTAAGTGCGAAGCTATTAAGTGTGGGCTGTAGACCCATGAAAAAATATTTAAACCAAAAAGTGCTAAATATTACAAAATTCAATGTTTGGTAGTTGAGCATTAAAGTTTGCATGCTTATGGAAATAGCAGGAAAGAAATTCCTAATTGTTACTTTTTCTTGGGTCTTAATTTAGAAGCTCTTGAAATTGTCTTGGATGAAAGCTATCATGAAAATAAAGAAAATATTCACTTTTCCTTGATGGAACTTTTGATATTTCTTTTGTATTATCATGTTAACCAGCTCACATCAAGATCATTTTGAAATTGTGAATTGATGGTAAAATTGGGTAAAACATCTCAGCTTACAACTGTGAAAAAATATTTCCAGGTAAACAAAGCTAAGCTGAAGATGGATGCAGATCCAGGGGGAGGGGTACATGGGGTGCATTCATTTATCCAAGTTTTCTTTCATGGCCAATGCTCGCTTCATATTAGACAGTGACCCTTGTAAACCTCTTCAATGACTGCTCTTTTCATGAACAGTTTTACTTCCCAAGCACTTCATGTTTTTTTCTGCAATTATAATATTGTCCATTTCTAACTTATTTTCTTTTACCCAATGATTTTGAAAACTAGCAATTTTTCTCGTCATACATCTTTGAACACAGAACAAAGAGCATTTTCATATTTCCAAACATTTTAAAACTCTCTGAAAATGTCATGCCTCTGTTCCAGCAGTTACTTCAAATATTTTATCTCTGTACAAGAGAAAATAATGTGCAAAAGAATTAAATAAAAGATATAAAAATAATTGAAAATCTGCTTTGAAGATTTATTGAAAAAAAGGGTTTTACATTTGCTAGACATTTTTCTTAAATTTGCAAAGATGTGAAGCATTTTTTTAAAAATTGAGCTAAGTATAGTATCACTGAAAAAAAGTGTTATTTTTTTCATATGCCAAGTTGAATAACAAACAGCATTTTTAAAATTATGTTGAAGTCACAGTGTCACACTGAAAAAAAGTGTTATTTTTTTCATATGCCAAGTTGAATAACAAACAGCATTTTTAAAATTATGTTGAAGTCACAGATGATGTATTAAAGCAGGGAGGTGGGAGGGATTAAAGCATTTCTACTCATCAAGATTTTTAAAAAAATATTAGATAAAATGATTTATCTAGTTGCTTTCAAATAAAATGAGGCTATAACCTCTTATTTTCAAAATCTCTGTGATAATATTGCACATTTCTTGAAGTGCCAGTTTTGTATACACTAAAAAACAATACAGAATACATAGTTGATTATATGTACTGATATAATCTTTCCATCAAATTTACTGTTTTTGTTTAAACATTTTTTTTATCAAGATGATTTTGAAATTTTAGTGATATGAACAAAATGAAAATGTTTTTAATGAAAAAGCTCTATCATTTTCTAATACCGATGGATTTCACCTGTCGGTGACATGTTTAATTCATAAAGCTGATTATGTGGTGTGTTGTTTCTATTTTATTATTATCATCAATCTTTATAAATTTTTCTTTAAATTATTTAGAAATGCAAAAAGAATTGCATGGAGAAAGGTTACGAGTGGATAAAAAAATAAATTAATTAAGTGAAGTAACTTGGACTCAAAACACAATGTAAAAGAAACCACTTGGGAAGAATAATGGCGGCTATTGATCAAGACTTAAAAAAAAAAAGGAAAAAATTTGGCAAATGCTATGTAACTTTAAGATGTTTGTCAAAACCTTAAAATTAAGTTTTCATTTCTCATACTCTTCTTTATGTAAACAACAGGCTTTTATGAAGACAAATAATAATAGCACTAGTAGCAGATGCCAAGTGATCCATGACAAAAACAAAACTGTACCTGTATGGTGGGGTTTCCCTTTGGGGGAGGGGGTTTCTAGTTTCTAGAGTCATAGGTAAGCTATGGTCGTGTGTGAGATGCAAACAAATGGGTTGGAAAAATTGACTGGTTGAGGCAGTGGGGTGGTGGGTTCTAGAGTCCATATTACCACAATCTCATACCCAAAGCCCACATTCGTCTTGGTCAGCACCAAGAAACGTTTCTCAGTGCTGACCAAGAGGGACGTGGGCTCTCGGTGCGATATTGAGATTACCAGTGATCCTTTACAAAAACACCGCACAATAAATTGGACCAGACCAGAGGGATCTCTCTCTCTCCTTGTCTTGGTCTGTTGGGGTAGAGGTATAATAGGCATTGGTTAACTGCGTTACAGTTAAGGCTGAAAGTATTGGAAAAGGTTGTCATTTAATGTGATATTTGTCAGCAAAATGAACAAGTTAAAAAGCACTTTCGAGAGGAGTGTCAAAAACGCCAATGTTTGCATTTAGTCTGGAAGAACAGTAAAAAGGCTATACCAATCCAAAAAAGGTTTAGGAAGATTTCAGTCTCAGACCCATTTTTAAAAATTGAAAAACTCAGTGCTAGAGTTACGTTAATTACAGAATAAACGGGAAATATTTCTGGTCAAGGTCCAGAAACTTGCTAGCCAGATGAACCGTTATTGTTCATGCTTTTATCTTGCAAAAGAATCGGAAACGAAACGTTCGTCAAAAGTCATTAGGCCATTAGCCTTCTCACAACATAAGAAACAGGATCATTAATTTTATTTCATTAGCGGACACTCAAAAATAAAGATACAAACAAGAGCTTCGCATTAACATCTTCACGTTTTCAACAAAAAACGATTCAAGAAGATAGATAAATAGATAAAAACAGCTTTATCCCTTTTCAAACGCTATTATGTAAACATTTTTTCATTTCAAGATAGTTTTCTTCAGCAAAACACTCAATATCGCCGTTCCAGAATATTGTCATGGCCATTTGTTAGAATTAAATTAATAAGAGGCTTAGGTTGTAGCCTGCGTGTAGCTCCACTTTAACCAGAATTACAGCGCTTCTCGATCTCACGCGCGTAATCGCACAAGTTTTGTCGTTGCAACAAAATAATGTTTTGTGGACGTCAATCAAAGTATATCCATGACATTGTCGGAAAACACAAAGCGTTCAAGGGCACGTGCATATGGGATGTCATGGAAACGCCTTGATTGACGTCCACCAAAATCTTTGTCGCGACAGCATATTTAAATTGTACGATTTCGCGCGTGTGTTTGGGTAGCGCTGTAAAGTCAGGCTGCACGGAGCCTTACTTAATTGTTACAAGTAATTATAAAATTTTTGTTGCGCAAACATAAATATTTCAAAAGTATTTTTTCAATTGTTGCTAGGGGTCCTTACTGTCAAGTTCTCTTATGAAACAGAATTTGGATCGCCGGAAGTTTCCGTCATTACACTGTAATGGCTGTCTTCGGAAGATTTCTGGATTCTCTCGATCTTCTTCTTGGCACCACGGTACAAGTTTAGACCAATGACCCCGATAAAGTAAGGAGCTGGAAGCCACATTAAGAAAATGCACAAATAATCTGCAACGGAGTATTCTCTAGAGCCTATCAATGTCAGTGCACTGTCACTGGAAGCAGAGAAAGAGCCCAATAAAGCAATAAGGGCGAGATCCATCAGAATCAGAGAATCTAAGAGGTTGAGCCATGTTCCTTTGTTGGGTGGGTCGTTTCCATGGTTTATGGTGCCATGTGGTGCTATGGTTTGTGGGTCATTGTCTTGTCTTGTGGTTCCATAAGGACGGATGTTTGTTTGGAGCGTCAGTAACATGATACAGGAAACACAAAGAAGACCGTGCATGAGAGTCGAGTCTGGGGTAAAGATATAAATCAGAAGTAGAACGATACGAGCAAGGTAATAAACACCTGAAAACCATCGGTAACGAGTTTGATAGCAATAGTGGAAGATATCTAGAAATGGTTTTAGCTTTCCTCCACCGAGGCCTGGTTTGAGATACGACAGCGGCTGCACTAAGCAGAGACACAAGGGGAATGGAATCACAATCACAGCACAGACAATGATTGCGAGTATTCCATATCCAACGTGTTCACCTTTGAAGTATTCAACTTCACCACTTTTGTAGAGCACAGTTTTGCCGTGGAGAGTCGTGAAATGGAGAAGTTCAAGAGAAACTGAAGTGAAGGTGGTGTACGAGACGAGGAAGAGTGTCGTGAAGGCACGAAGGGCTGAACGGCGAGAGAATACACAGCTAGGAAACCGAGATAGGATAATAACAACGATACAAAGAAAGAGAATGTAAGCAGGAAGAACATAAGTTAAGCCCAGCTTCTGTAGATCTGTCATTCCATTCCACATGCAAGCACCAACACCCACCTGGGCGTTAGCCAGACCCATAAGAAAGCTTAATACAGGATCAGGTTCGAAACCATCTCGTACAAGGAGCAAAACCACTTGATAAAAGAACAAACAACCAGTATACTGTCCTGTAGAGATATCAACATTCACCAGGAGAACCGCTATCACCACAAAAGTACCCGCAATGAGAAAGACAGAGAAATATCCAACCCATGCGTATCCTTTGGGACACGACTCGCATCCATCACTCCCCAGTACAACACTGTAACCTGGACGACATTTGCCACAAAGGACCCCAGTCCGATGTCCAGCACACTGTCGGTTAGCCTCTTCCAAGTATAGATATTCATGAGGCGCACAAAACATATTTGGTAAACAGCGGTAGTTGCAGTACCTCGATGGGCAAGGACTTGTTACGAAAGTTTCCGACGTACCATCAATGGTACCAGCCCATAAACCCTTGCGGATAAACACATGACGGTCTCCCTGGCAACGTGTAATACCGCTGTCGTCAGTCGATTCCTGTGGAGACCTGAGGCAGACACATTTGGAGTTTCCCTGTAGACGGTATCCTGGTCTACAGTCTTGCAGTGTTACTTTAGGGATAATTGCCTTGACAATGCGACCAGTGACCGTCTGTATAGACAGGGAAAAGGGGACATTCTCTTTCCCGCTCATGCTGAATGAGTAGATGTTGTCTTTGGCGGGAAAAAATGGACCAGAACTCACGTCTACTTGGGCGTTGGACATGTTGGTATTCTGGATTTTGATATTGACGATACCTTAGAAGAAATAATGATTTGGAGTTTAATAAGTTGATGTTTGGATGTTATAGTACTACTACTACTATCAGCAATGTTTGTGCATTCTACTTTGTTTTTCAGGGCCGTATCAAGCCCTGAAAAACTGGGGGGAGGGGGCAAAAAGCAACACGTAACCACGACAAATGAAAATTTGATTCCATACAGTGAAGTAATGTCTTTTTTTTGTTTGGCAGTTTCTTGATGCCTCAGCCCCCCCCCCCCCCCCCCCTACTATTCATTTCACTCCACTGCCACTGTGTAGTGGTGCGGGACATGGCTTAATTTTCAAGAAAACAGGACTTCCAAGATATTAGGGGTTCCACTGTATTTCCAAATGCATGCCCTCGATTCTTTAGCATGGACTATGAGTTAGTTACATTATGAATCTAAACTTTTCTACCACTAGCTTACCTAGCTTACTATGCGCGTGTGAGCATGTTCCTATGTAACACACGCAATATAAGTTAATAAATTATTATTATTATTACCTGCTATCACCTGATTGCGTTCATCTATTAGTTTAACAGCTGGGTTGGTAATATCACTAGGTGACAAGTCAACCCAATCTTCTTTGTGCAGAGATATCTCGACAGGGTCTGTTGCTATCTCATTCCCAACAAGAGGCGATGCATTCTCATAAACAAAATTAGACCAGTTGAACAGCTGTCTGTCATGGAAACCATAAACCTCCATGTACCAACCACAGTATTTTAAGGTTGATGAATAAATAGAATGCCCTACAGCAAAAGAATAAAATCAATCAGGATAACAAGGAACAAAAAAAAAAATTTAAAAAAATTGGGATTTAGAAGTTAATTTTTGCGCAGGGAGGAAAGCCCTCGAGCACAGGATCTTGAAAGAGCTAATAAGCAACTCTACTCACATAAGAGACAGAGCCCTGGAAGGGTTCCAAAACTGGGTGGCATTGTTTTACTACTACCACCCATGTAATGCAGTGTTATGCTGCAATTCATTTTTATAATAGTAGTTTTATGTGTTGCTGCATGCTGAAATTTTTTTTATGCTGCCCTCAATAAAAAATAATCAGTTACTGTAGAACTTTTAGCATTTTTGACTGGCAGAAGTGAAAAAACCAAATTCCTACGTGGAGCTCTCAAGCATCAAGTTTGAGTAATATTTAAAATAGACCTCTTAGCCTTGGGCATCAAGTTTTCCCATTTAGACCATGCTTGTGTCATTCTCCTCAGAATAAGATTCATTTTGAGTTGTATTATTGTATCTATATTCATGTGTTTTCTCATGTGCAATTGTTAAACAAAGAAATGACACTCTAGGGAATGACACGGCCTGAATATTTGAAAAACTCTATTATTTTTATTTAAACATATTCACTCCAAGGGTGCTCATTGAGGTGGTCTATGATCAAATTTCCCAGCAATAAATAACAAATGAAAAGTTGTATAACCAAGTGGTTGCAAATTATTTTACACATATTAACCTGAAAGTGTTGCATGATCAGAATGAAAAATACTATTCAACAAAACATTGCAATAAAATGATATTTACTCAAGAGGACCATGCAATGTTTTGATAGCCTGACTAAACTCTGGTTAAGACGGTCACCATCTTAACCAGAGTTTAGTCAGGCTGCAGTTACGGGCTATGTTTTGGCTGCAAGTGTTAGTCTTCATGAGGTGACAAGCAGTATCTAACAGACACACCATCCAGTCTACACCATCTACAAGATTAGCAGCTTGCAGTCAAAACGCTGCTGTCCTCTCAACAAATGACTCTCAATAGACCTCTTTACCTTCGTATGCAAATTGCCCATTTCAGACCACATGACATTCCCTTGAGAAATCTCCTTTTGTTAAAATATTTACACATGAAAGAATCAACTCCCAAGAGTTGCATCATGTGGTCTGAAATGGGCACAACAAACAACGTAGGTAAAGAGGTGTATTGTGAGACAAACAAATAATTATCATTTCTTGTTGCATTATTATTGCATATAAAGTTAGTGATTGCAAATTATTCTAATTTACCTGAAACTGTTGCATTGTTGTATGAGAAGTTGAAGAAAGTTTTCCATTTTTCTGGGGAGACAAGGGTCTCTAATGTGGTTGGTGCATTGTAGGTAATAAAGCAATTTCTAGATGCTACTCTGTTAGGGGTGCCAGGATTTTCTACAAAGATACCTGCTCCTCTCAGAGCTGTATTCTAAAAACAACAAAAATAGCAAAAAATGTGACTACAAATACAAGATGATTAATTCATTGGGGTATATATGACAACATATCTGCCTTAGTCTACTGTATATTACTAGTCTACTGCAGCAATACATTCTGGGACTGTTATTTCAGTCAAAAAACACCAAACAAAAGACCAACAAACCATGACGTCTTTTGTTTAGTGTTATTTTGATTGAGTTAACAGTTCCAGAATGCATCGCTGTGGCAGACTGTAATATAAACTGTGTTGGTTGATGCGAATACCAGATTTTGTCTTTTTTTTATTGTCAACCTTGAACATCCCCTTTTAATATCATGAGAAGGAATGGAAGGGATGCACACCACTGATCTGAAGTTATTGTTAACACACAACTTGCTGTCATTCAAAAGCACTATCACTGTGTAGCTCAACAAATTTTGACATCAGAAAAAAAAATCATTCTAGTTGAGTTGCCTCAGTTTCAATAATGAAAATTGATGTAGTTCAAGGGGGTATCCAGGATCTTCCTGAAGGGGGTGAATAAATCCAAAAAAATGGTAGTTTGTTTTAGTTTTTTCCCCCCTCTGAAATGCCATACCAAAATAAGGACTATTCAGGGGATTCTTCTGGACATTATAATATCAACTGTTTATGTTCTCATAAAACACTTGCACCAAATAGTTGGTTGTTGGTAAATAATTACAGGAATACTTCAATATCAAGTTCTCTATTTAATACTCAGTATTAGCCTCAGTGGCATGCATACATAATATATTTTTTAGTATTAGTGGTAACAGTTTATGGTATTGAGGTGAGGAATGCATATGAATGAGCAATAAAATTGCTTTAGGATTCCGAGGGTTTTGTTCTTAGTGATCAGACCTTGAAACTGGAGTATTAGAATATTACTTACCTTTGAAAACAAGAAATTGGATCCTGGGTTGATATTGATCCAAGACTGTCCCAGAAGGGAGATACCTCCCCCATCATGCCCTTGATTCCTGATAAATTCCATAGTACCAGCTGCAGCAGTCAAGACTGCATCGATCATCAAAAAAACTGTCCCAAAATTGTCAAGAAACTGATTTTTTCCTTCAAAATAGAATGGCATAGCATTGGTGCAGATTGTTCCCTGGCCACTAATGACAGAATAAGAAAAGTTTGAAGAAATATCTAAATTTTCGGATCTGTAGTCAAAAATATGATTATTTTTGAAGACAGTGTCTTTAAATACTGGAACAACAACACCCCCAGCACTGAGTATTTTCCAGGAAGCACCACCAACTGCGGCACCATTTGAAGCAGTATTGTTTATCCATGTAACACCAGAGAAATGGATCTGGCTGCTTGCTCTCCTGTCCTTTGTTAAAACTTCTTCTGTAGCATACACTGAAGTGGCACCTCCCCAAATAGCTGAGTTTTGTTCAAATGTAATATTCATGAATGTGCCGTTGTTATAGGGCTGCATGTCTGAGAACACTTGAATCAGACCATATCTCATCCCTCCTCCTGCCCATTTAGCTTTGTTTCCAGTAAACGAGCTTTTGGTTATAACAACCTCATTTTGGAAGCAAGAATCAACAATTTCTGTGAAGAACCCGCCACCCCAAATAGCATAGTTCTCAATAAAGGAACAGTTGTCAACCAAGAAACTATTATGACTGGCGTTGCCTCTAAGGTACAGCGACAAACCCCCTCCTCTCCCTAAAGACATGTGATCTGTTTTCTGTGGTGGTAGGAAGTCAGTATTCTTGGTGTCCGGTAACTGAGGTGGTTCTGATGCATAATTCCTGGAAAATATACAATCTTGAAAGATATAATTATTGTGATGAATATATTTCTGGTGTTCTATATCATCATTGTCAGTGCATCCATTACCATACATTGATCCACAGTATGTAAACTGCACATAGATTCCTCCGCCTGCCCAACGTGCTGGTACAATTGGCAACAACATGTCTTTTCCTGGTACCACTTTGTTAGATGTGAATTCTGAAGCAACAAACTTGATCTTTCCACCAACATCGTACAGATTCACCCCGAGCGCGGAGTTATAGGACACAGAGACATCATAAAACTCAATATCTCGGCAGTAAACGAAATGTAAAGCAGCGAGGAAGGTGAAGTTATAAAGCGATGTCCCTATATGTGGCGCGCCACATTTCGATATCGTCAGTCCTTTGATTCTTACGCTGTTGCTTCGAACGAAAGAAATTCCAATATCATCACCACTGCACTCGATGAAAACCGAATTTCTCGAAGCCCCAGAGATCAAGACATGGTGAATGTTTGCCAGTTCGATGTTACTTCTAAGGTAGTATTTCCCCGGTGTCAGGCTCACATGAGTGTCGTTGTTCAATTCCTTAAGAATTTTCGTCAAGTTGCAAGATGCTTGGCTGACCTCACCACAAGTAATATTGTGTTTATAGACGGTATTATAAGAGGTCGCTGTGGCCGATGCAATAATAACAAGATAGAGGAATACATAACCATAGACACTGGTCATCTTTGAAAGGTTCTGCGTGGATTTCTAGGCAATCGTCGTAATCCTATACATCCTTGCACAACGTGCTTTGACTGATGTCTATTTTTAGCAAGGGGAATCTTGGTTGTATGTATATTCAAACCAAGGAGTAGCCAAGCCTTATGAACAATATCACACCCGTGAGTAATAACGATAAGCTTTCATTTTCATTTTAGAATTAAAAAAAAAAAAAAAAAATCTTTTAACCTTAAATTTCTGGGAATAAAGATTTTGGATAATACACATTTGGGAAAATTAATATCGTATCTACAGTAAGAACATATTACATTTGGTCTCCACGAGGAGTCGGTATATATGAACCGGAAATCAAATCAGAATGTGTTTACACAGAGCTCAAAGGTCGAAAGTTATAAATTAGATGTATTCTACATGTCAAAAATATGTTGATGAAGCTTTTATAATAAGAGTATTTAAAACATAAAGAGGTACTCGAAGAATATGTGAACGCTGTCATACTGCACTGAAACGTACCAGTCTGAAGTTAGCCGCACATTCGACTTTCGCTCATACTAATCGCGAAATCGAAAGAAAACCCCACTCGAAAATCACCTAATATTGTGTAGAAAATTACCGGCTTCTCCCTGATTACAATAATATTTAGAACAAATCGGCTGTAGAAAATTACCGGCTTCTTCCTGATTACAATAATATTTAGAACAAATCGCACTCGACATAAATTTCTAAATATACAATGCAGAAATTTTAAACCCGCTGCCCTGGACAGAGTAGAGCAATATCAATTTGGTTTTGATTTTTAGAGGAATCGAATACGTTTTAGATGAGTTATTAAGGATTGAATATTGTAATTCGGGCGAACGATCAAAAATATTTCTAAGTGTCGAGTGCTATGGTATGCCGGTGCGGTGAAACTGGTCTGAAACTTATCGGATATCTTTTGTGAAACTATCCACAGCTGAAACAAACTGATGTATCTAGAAAGCGATCTAAAAAGTTATAGCCAACTATGATGAAGGAAATATTTGAACTTTCGTTTCAGATTTTGAAAGAATGTTTATCAGCTAGCAATATCGGACTTCAGACTGTGACGTATAAGACCGGAAGTAGAAAAAGAACGAGATCCGTAATCACTAAAGTAAATAGTATTTTGATTTGAGCTGAATAAACAGTGGATGTATTGTTTCTCGTGGAGTCCTCGTAGGATGGTGGTCAGAACGGAACATGCTGGAGTTCAAACTTAGTTAGTAACTATGGTTCAAATATTAGATTGTGGAATTCCTGTGGTACAATTTCCACAGGTATACCATGTTGTAAATGCACAATTTGTGTTACAATAGACAGTTTTATTATCTTGGGCGTAATGTTTTCCCTATCCAGATCCCTAGGGAATAATTTCTTTGTTTGCGTTGTATCCATATTCATGTGTTTTCTCATGCATAACCATTAAACAAAGAAATGATTCCCCAGCAATCTGAACTGGGAAAACAATATACCCAAGCTAAATCGGTCTATTGGCAGTCACTTAGACTTTCTCAAAGTCCGCCGCCCACTCCGTCGCTCTCTCCCTGCGCTCGCAAAGAGAGGTCGACTTGGGGCAAGTCTATTAGTCACTTTCCATGCATCGGTTCACTGGTCAAACACAAAGCATTCAGTCGAGGCTGCAAGGTTAAAATTCGAATAATCCTTTGAAACTACCTCACAGCCTCAGTTGAATGCTGTCTTTGATCAGTGAACTGGTGTATGAAAAGTGACTGAAGTATCTAGTGTCAAAATACTGTCAGTACTATTAAGAAGGTAGCCTTTTTGTCTGCGAGTCAGAGTAACTTGTATAAATCCTACAGTGATATAGTTAAAATACATTTAATAAAACCCAAGGCTGAGAATACCAGACATCTTAGGGTCTGGTAATACATACATGTATTATATACAAGGTCTGACTCTAAGAACTATTATGAGTATATAGGGATAAACTATACAGCCTGAGATACCTTTGCCCAAGCCTGGTTCAAAGATTCATGGTACAGGCCAATCTGAAACAATGAGAGAAGCATTAGAACAAGTTTACCTGAGATATTCTTATTTGGGACAAATGGGGGCTAAGTTGCCTAGCAACACTTGTAAAATTGAAAACTGCAACTTATCTCTTGGGTCCTTTTCATTGGTTGTTCATAATTCCTGTCAGATGTGGTGTAGCTATTTACCTGTTCAAGCAGTCTTTTATATGCATCTTGCAAAGCTATGATCTCTTGCTCAGATTGATTCTCCCTGTCTTCAATCTTCAACATAATAAATAAGAAGATAGTCATTTTGAGCATGGCAAAATAGGAGGAACCCTGGGGAAGTGGGGAAGCGAGTCACTTGTAGTTTCTAGTATACACACAAGCCTTTAGGTGTGTGTGTGTATACAAAGAAAAAACAAGTGACGAGTGGGATAGCCACAGTATGCCACAAGAAACCATTGTATAACTATTTTATCACACACCATAGAAAATAAAAATGCATAGATTTGATGTGCAGTGCATGATGGGAAGGAAGAGTGAAATACCAACGAATATGGTATGCAACAGCTTTCCTGTTTTCTGATTGGCTGTATTTTCTAAGGTGTGGGATAAAGAGGGATATTAAACACTTTGAAGACAGCTGAAATAACACAAAAAAGTAAAAAAGTTTAATAAAAATTGAAATACAATACCGTATGAATGATTTCTTCCATTTTACTATCAATATTTTTGCAGCTGACCATCAACTCTCCAGCATTCTTTTGAACATAGTTATCATCCTCTCTGTCAAGTAATTAAAATAAATGAAAAGTGAAGCTTACTTGTCAGATGATTAGTGACCTAGATTGAATAACAAGAATGATAATGATCTACGCACCTCTTCAGTTGTTGATTCTGCTCAACCAGAGCCGCAAATTTTTTCTCATGTTGTCTTGTAGCGCGTGATGCTTTGTCTTGTTTGGAAGCTGCTTGTCTCTTACAATGCTACATGCAAACAAAAATAAACAGTTATTCTATCACAAGTGAGTTGGATCAGCCCAGACATGGTTAACTTTAATGAAATTTGAAGGATTGCCTTAAAGAAGAATTTGAGATATTCATGGCAGAATGCAATAATGTATTAGTGTGATCCAACATGTAGTTCTTCAGCATTTCCCTACTAGTATGTTTTCAGTCATACCTGTATTTTCACTATAAAGTCTTTTAATGCTTCCTTCTGAGACCTTGTTTTATCCTGCCTTTCCTCCAGCCGGGCTAATGATTCACTTTAAATAAATAAAAAGCTCAATTATAAGACAGCCATACAAGTATAGACTTCATGGCAGCAAAGAGTGGAGTAGAGTAGAAAAATGGCCCAGAAATGATAGAGGAATGGAGTTCTTTTCTCATCTCTATGCCCCTGTTACAGTACCTCCCGTGTCAGACTGTATAGACTTGTACCAAGTCACACTTGATAAATCACTGAAAGATTGCCCACTTGCTCTTTGGTGATGGACACACAGTGCAAGGTGGGCCTCTGAGTGACATGAAGGGCAAGGGGTCCAAGAGGTACTTTTAAATCATTGCCAACTTAGAATTTAAAACATGTTTTTTTGTTTGCTATAACAGTCAGCATGGCAGTATGACATCTTTTCAAAATCACTGTCTTGGAAATGATCATTGCAAATACATGTACTATACTCTCAGCATATTAATTGGAAAAGTCATTCACAATGCACAACTTCTACCATACATTCATTATAGAAACTCAATTTTTACATACAATAAATATTTCTGTTGAAAGAGGTCTATTGAACCTCAGATATGACAGGGGGTCTGAACCTCCCCCCTCCCCCCCCTAGATCTGCCACTGCAAATCATGATCAGTACCAAGCTCTGTGCATTCAGAGAATTAATCTTATTTACCAGTGAATGGAATCCTAGCGTTTTGTTATCTTACCGTTCTTTTTCTATCCCTGTGCTGATGGACTTCATCAACTTGAGAGTATTTTGAACGTTCTATAGTGAAAAAATAGAACCCTTTTCAATAAATCCATTTTACTTCTTACATACAAGTAATTGTTTCTAAAAAGTAATTAAAAATCAACCTTATTTAGAGAGGGTGATACTTGACAGTCGCAGCTGATAAACTTGTGGTGCTCTATGTTCAATGTCTATGAAAGAGACATGACCACCATTTTACGTGGTCATCCGAGCAATGGCGAAGGTCTATGTGGCAGATATTTTTAGAGCAAAGGCAGCACTTTCTACTCAGATATCTTATAAAGACCCTGAGTGGGTCCAGCTGCAGGGCTTTGGACCCATGACCTCTGCCACAATGGACCAGCACCCAACCAACTGAGCCAACTTGGAATCAGTCAAAAAAATCTTTAATTATTTGCCAGACATCAAAATTAATTAAT
This sequence comes from Anthopleura sola, assembly GCA_023349425.1. NCBI lineage: Eukaryota > Metazoa > Cnidaria > Anthozoa > Actiniaria > Actiniidae > Anthopleura > Anthopleura sola. The sequence continues at coordinate 4,837,635 of JALHLI010000016.1, read as the reverse complement.
AGACTATTTTCGAGATGTGCAAAACGCTTTCAAAAATGTTGCAGGCACGGACATGAAAAAAAAGCATTTTTGGGCAAGATCATGTACACTGTTGACACTGCCCAAAAATGCCTCAAGATTATGTCTGCGCCAGCCATATTTTTGAAAGTGCTTTCACATCTCAATCATGCTCTATTCCATGAGTTCCTTACCTCATTGTAACCTAGTCTACCATCTTTTTGGTTTTCCCATTCCCTTAATTTCTCACTTCTTTCCTTGATGCAATTCTTGACTGAATGCAGTGCACTACTCAATCTTGAGATTTCCTTTAATTAGATAATATGCGCATGTTATAACCTATGAACTAATCAAAATCCTTGCTGCAATGTTTAGCGACTTACAGTTTTGAAACGATCTGGTGACTGAACGATCTTTGATTTGAGGTTGTCACACTGCTCTTTTTGCCCTGCGAGTGATACATTTAACTCAGCCTGAAAATATAACCATATATTATTATCAGCAACATTACACATACAGCCAAACATACAGCTGAGTATAGTGTGTATACCTTTTTAGAAGCCTGTTCTGCATTGGTTGTCTTCAGTTGTTGATATTCCTTTGCTTCTGCGGCCTGAAATATACATGTAAGCCGAACCACAATTTAAAAATTTCTCACATATAGCTAGCCAGCACTCCATTTTCAATGGAGACATTAAAACATTCTATGTTAAACATTTTTTTCCCTTTATTATAACATACAGCCAGATATTAGGTTTTATGAAGGTATTCCAGCTAGATAAGGTTTAATTGAAAAACTCACTGTTCTCACTGTTGAAATACCTTCACCTCACCTCTACTCTTTAAGCTTGACTAAGCATAATTTAAAAAGCAAAAGTTGATAAATGAAATCATTGTTAGCATTACGTCAGACATCATGCCAATGATATGTATACAAGATAGAGCTGTTTTCATATGATTATGAAAATCTTATGGCACAGACTATACCTTGCCGTGACTGTGTCAGTACCATGCCATGTATAAAAACATTTGGAATTCCACGCCATATGCCGTGACTTTGCACATTCATATGAAATCTGCTCTAATATACACTGAGATATTTACAGTATGTGCATGTTATGATGTGCAATACTGAAAATCTACTGCAGTTATGATTTACCTGTTCTCTGTTTAGTTCACTGATGGAGGACTGAAGTGCTTCAACAGCTGGCATAAGCTGTGGGAATTACAGGAAGTTGTAATATTCATAGTACTTATTTCAATAATGTTAATCATGATTGCAAAATGGTAAGATCTATGATTTATAAATGGTTTTAAAAGGGTATATTAGGGCTCAAAATCACAGTCTGCCAATGGCCAAAAGCCAGGCAAAACTTAAGGTTTGGCAGGCAAAAATAACAGCGAACTGCCAAATCGAAAATAAAAATAATAAATAGGCAGGCAAAATTTACTGGACTGGCAGGCTATAATTATTGTTTCCTATTCCGAGCCCTGTATACACACTGTTAGTAGTAAAACTTTCATTGTCACTGCCTCCTAGCTTTTCCTACAAAAACATGGTGAGCAAATAAGAAAATGTGATGCATTGTAGTTTGATTGAGTTGTGACGACAACTGTCCAAAGTATAGTGAAGGCACTGCAGCCTGCAATAATTTTGACAGTGATCATGACATCTTGGAATCAAACTATTGACATAATCTTTTTCTAGCATACTACATACCTGTTGTGCTTGAGCCTCTTCCTCTGCTCTCTGAACTCTGAATAAATACAAGAATAAAAGTCATTAATAATAAGTCCAAAATATTCTTTAAATATCAGACCCTTTGCTCTTGCAGCACATCAAAATGCAGCTCAATTTAGAGGGCAAAACAAAATAATTTTAAATTCCTGTGAATTGGAATCTATTGTTTTGCCCTCCAAATTGAACTGCATTCCAATGTGCTGCAAGGGGTCTATTAGATTTTAGAAAAAACCTACTAATGGTCTATCACCAATCGAGCCCTGTGATTGGCTGAGCTACTAGGGGTCTATTAGTGATAGACCTCTAGTAGTGAAAAGCGCCGGTTTTGAAAACCAAAAAATACATATTTAAAGCAAAATCCTAAACTTTTTGCATCCTTTTATTGGACCGATTAGTAGGTTTTTACTAAAACAATTAGACCTCTTGCCCTCATGGCCTACGAGTCAATAGCCCATTCGGCCTTCGGCCTCATGGGCTATTGACTCGTAGTCCATTCGGACTCGAGGACTAATTGTTAAATAATAAAAAAAGACATTTGAATACTTATGAAATAATATGAACAGGTCAGTGGAAATAAAATACCGGTAACTGCAATGCTTAGCATTTTGCTGGCTATAATTTACCTGAGTTTTTGTATTCTTTGTCTTACAGAAGCATTTCTCTCAAGAGTTTGATGTCTCCTCTCTCCAAGTGATTCCTGCAGTCAAACATTTTATACATGATTTACCATCAAGCAAACATAATTTTAAGAATGCTAGGTGATATGGTATATTGAATAGCTACTTCGGAGATGTGCTTCACTTGTCACTCACAAGGTTTCAATGTGAAGCTAAATGCTAAATGCTCAGTAATTTGTGAAAGGAGTTTAAGGAATAAATTTAATTTAGCACGGAGCCTTGTACTGAAACTGTGCATGACAAGAGAAGCATATCTCAGAAGTGGGCTACTTAAGAGCTGACTTTTGGGATGCAGGATGCAGTTCTTTGTGATGCTAATGATGGAAGAATTCCATAATACCTTTCCTTTGGATCATTTGTTTTTAATGACTCCATTTAACCTTGTTTGTTAAAATGGGACAATAATACAAGCTGAATGCTTGGCATAAAACCTACCACTTCTTCCATGGCCTTGTCATAAATTTCATCTTGAATGTTTTTGAATTTGATGAAATTGAACACAGCACTAGAAATAAATATTTAAAATTATGGTTCAAAATGACAAAAAAAACTTTTTTCCTGGGCCTTGTCAGCAGTATACATAAGCAAGCAGGGCCAGTGAGTCCAGCGATTGTTTTTTAAGTTTCTTCTTTGTTACCTTTAGTTACTTGATCCACAGATATCATCTTAATATTTTATGTTTAATATTGTGCAATGTACTGTATGTGTTTCCAAGTGTACTGTATACATAATATAATAGGGGTTCAGGCTGACATATTTACTTACCTTATGCAATAAAGTGTTCTTTTGGGCTCTAGAAGAGGTTAAAATGGTTAACTCAAACTCAAAGCAGCAGCAAAACACCACTATTATTTAACTCTCACTGATAACTCTCAAACACTCATTATTTTCATTATTTTATTTTCAATGAGTTTCCAGGAGGTTTGAGTAATTATTAAATTAAGTATTAAATGGGATTCCACAGTATCTTTTATTTGTGATGGACATGTTATAAGTATTTACGAGTGTCAGACTAGAATACCAAATATCTAAATTTAAACAGGGTTGTCCCTTCAGTGATTGTTATCAATGAATGGGAGCCCTGAAATACTGGGAAGTATAGAATGTAAGATTAACACATCTCCATGGTTGTATATTTTCTAAGACTGCAGAAGTCAATTCAAGTGTATCAAAAAATACTCACTTGGTGCCTGAAGGTCATTGATGGTAAAATCTTCCACTCCACAAGCAAACATGAACCTCTGCCTGTGTTAATCAGATTTGTACATAATTATGAATTGACAAATAGAGAATCAATTTATTTATGAAGAAAGTGTCTAATTTTTCATGAACTACATTTTTATGACTAAAAAAAATGATTCCATATTTGCCCTCTAGACTCACTCAATTTACATTTTATAGCCCTTATGAAAGTTGAGCCCACCGCCTAGTTGAAGTAATGAGCATACATCGTACTTTGATATACTTACAAAGCTAAGGTGAATGTAAAAAGAACTGCACTTTCTTCTTGTAACTCTGGATGATCAAATGATGCCATAGAGCTGAAGTGTGGCTACAATAATTACACACATGAAACAACCGGGTTTAGACACAAATTGAAATGCAAAAATTTAATGTAAAACCCATTCTCTACAGTGATTTTTGTATGAGTGGGAAACAATACAGGGCTCAAAATAATGGGCAGGCATACACCAGTCAAGATGTCCTGCTTATCATATATATACTGGTATATATATACATATTATATATTATATATATATATTCAAATATGACCAGTCAACATGTCCGTTCACAACTGACCAAATTTGGTACTTGACTGGTCAAATACGGTTTTTTTTTACTGGCTGTTATTTTGAGCTCTGAGTAATATGCAATGATTGGATGATTTACTAGATGACAATGGGAAATTTTTGACTGGCGGCAGTGAAAAACCAAATTCCAATGGGCAACTCGCAACTACTGAGTTCGCAGAATATTGAGAATCGCAGTAAAAGAGTGGCGTAGACACAGCACCAAATGTTGAATGTTTTCACAGTCATGGCAAGGCACGGTACTCGCAGTAAGTTTTTTTATACTCATACGAAAACTGCTCCATTTTTCCCACTAATGTGGGAATGAAATAATATATCTAACATTTAGACCCACAGACACCCAAATGGGAGTTCTTGCTAGGAGTTTTAGGGGTTTGCAGGTATGGAACAGGAATGTGAGAAAAGTCCTCAACATTTTTAGGCATGTATGCAATTACCTGAGTAACTAGTTCTTGTGGTATAGCCAGCTGATCCACCAGGAGATTTGTGTAAAACTTCCTAAGCCTTTGGTACTGAAAATAAAGAGGGGGGAAGTATAAACTTGTAAAACTGAAACGTTAAATATTGAAGCAAAGAAAGGCATAAAGATAGCTTTAAGCTTAGTTACAACATAAGAAGTTCACCAAAATTAGCGATAAATATTATATTGGGAAATATTTACAAAAACGATCAATTTGTGTTCAGTTTATATGAACTGAAGCCACGCTTGTACGTCTAGAAATTTTGAATGTACCTTTGCGTCAAATAAAACCATAATTTAATATTCCTTATATCTATGATATAGTTTTAAAACGCTATTTTAGTTTGCAAATAGCAGTATTAATCTTAAAACTGCATAAACTTGAAGAAATTGTGAAAGCATAGCGTTCGATATTCAACGGTTTTTAGCAAATTTTTTACCTGAGGTCGTTTGATATCGTCCTCTGTGAGAACCATTTTGTTTCCAAACATTGAATTAGTAAGAAGAACAGCATCTTCCACGCTTAAACTAGGGAAATTAAGCCTTTCTCGTTCGTGAGACATGATTTTATCAAAGAAATTTTAAATTTTTTGAACTTTTGAAAACAAAATGGCCGACTTGTTGTTTTGAATTTTGCGCCCCATAAATTATAAGGTCACGTGAGGAAGATAGCATCGTGTGATTGGATGGTATTTTGGTCGCCGTCTAAATTTACATGAAAAGAGCGGAATCTGGGGATAGTACGTAGGGTTATCAAAATGAAAGAGAAAAGAAAAGAGCGAGAATGGATGATTGAAAGAAAGAAAGAAAGAAAGAAAGAAAGAAAGAAAGAAAGAAAGAAAGAAAGAAAGAAAGAAAGAAAGAAAGAAAGAAAGAAAGAAAGAAAGAAAGAAAGAAAAGAAGAAAGAAAAATAGAACAAAACAGAAAGCAAACAAAATGAAAGAAACAACAACAACAACAAAATTATAAAGAAAAAAAAAGAAAAAAAAAGAAAAAAGAAAAAAAACAAGTAGTGGAAAATAAATTAAAGAGAAGTTGGAATACAGTAGGGAATAAAAAAGAGAGGTAAACTGAGGTCACTACCCCGTAGATAGCAGTGATACTTTGAAAACACTTAAGAGGCAGTCCGTGTAAGGATCAAAAATCGCCTTTGAATACGGCATACTTTCGTAAAAGTTCAAACTGCATTAAAACCTTGAGTCTTGTCTAGTGAAAGTCACAACAACCAGAATTATTTATTTAAAATTCAAGATTTCCTTAGGTTTTGCATTTAGAAAACCCTATCTCATGTAATTCCTTGTTAAGTTTCGTTCTTCTTTTTAATTCAGGCTTCTTCTCGATCTCCTTTGACTTCGACAGCGACTAATTAATATGATATACAACAAGTAAACTTTTCGCTGGCACCGGCCTGCAAAAACGGCTTTACCTCAGCTGGAAGAAGAATAAGAAAAAAATCCGACATTCATATAAAGATAGAGCAATTTGTCTACACTGTCGTGAAATATAACCTTTCCTTCGTGGACTTGTTTCAAACTGCTCATTAAGAGACAAGGTCAAAACAATTGTCCATGCAAAACAGGGACCCGATTTTATTGATTTAGGTGGTAGGTACCGGTAAATACCCCCTCCCCCCTCAGAGACCTGTTGAAATGCTCGATACTGGGTGTCCGTAGTGACTTTTACTATCCACAAATACGTTGTAAAGCATACATGAAAACAGACAGTACATTCATTTCTGTGATTTGACTTTTAGTTTTGAAGATATTTGAGTACAAAATCCAGGATTTCACTTCCAGAGGTGGTGGGTACCGGGTAACACCACCCCTCCCCTCTAAATCAGGTCACGTAAGAAGACAATTATTTTGACGTTGTCCCTAACATATCCCAACATCCATCCCCAGGGGATGGGTTCAATACTTTGACGAAAATGGCAAAAAATCGAAAGTGTTCACAACGATAAAGAAACCGTCGATATGCTAACTATAGATCATTGCCAACGTAATATATCCGGCAATCTGAAATGGTGATAATGAAAGACATATACATTGTAAAAGTTAAAGGAAGGAAAAAAATCGATGTAGTCACTTCCATCGTCCAGTTATAATTGGGTTCCTTTAGCATGACAATTTACCTTGACATTTCTATTCATCCAGTTTTACACTGACATCTCTCAAGAAAGTTGACGATGGAAGTGACTACGTCGATTTTTTTCCCTTCCTTTTACTTTTATGTCAAAGTGATTTGCCATGGCCCTGAGCTGCGTCATCTTCAGTTTATGGAATTCTTTTTCTTTCATTGCGCACCTACTGATTCTGCCTTGAGAAAAGAACTGGATGTTTTAGTGGCCTTCGGTTCAACGCCTTCTGACCCAATGTCTTTGTCTTTCAGTTTCAGAACTTTGTTCGATCCTTACAAGGACTGCCTCTTAACCTCCCTCGGGGGGGGGGGGGGGGGGGAGTACTTCGGTTCGTTTCATACGGGGATGCTCCGCCCGGACTCTCGACCCCTTACCCTTTTCTATACCAAATTTCAGCAAAAAATTACCCCTTTTATATACCTTTTTGCCTGAAAAGGTACCCCTTTCATATACCTTTTTATACCAAAACTCACAAATTTCCACCCCTTTGCAATACGTGCGGCCTGAAAAAAGTACCCCTTTCGGGCGGAGCATCCCCGTATAGTCCATTATAGGGAGTACCCCCCTCCCCCTCGGGTAACTTCCCCAAACTCCTCCTAGGAACTTGTGCCTTCTAGATCTGTACGTGAAATATTTCTTTCAGCAAGGAGAACACGTCTAACTCAACTCCTGAACTCAACTGAAAGCTCTCAAATCGTAGCTAGTTCTGCCAGTGGCAGCCTAAGTGGATTGGAATGACAAGCTGAATAAAAAAAGCCGGAATCAGATCTTGACATTCTCTTCTTTTCAGTTTACCGTTTGAATTCACCGACGAATCGTTTCAGCACTTTGTGTACACATTATTTTCATTTCCAAACTAGTCATAAACGAAAAATTATTGAGTTGGTGCCATCCGGTTCAGAGGTCCATCATAGTCACCGGAAGTGACCTTGTACTTTGGAACATTCAATCATGCAAGATTTCAAATTGATTCCAATTTTGGGTATTATTTAGACAGCAGCTATTCGTGACTATTACATATATAAAGTATACACTAGCTTACCGCTAGTTATCATCTCTATATAAAGTATATATGTTTTGAAATTTGCCAGAAAAAAAACCTTCAAATACAAGCCGGTCAAGAATGTGAAATGCAGTTATAGCATGTAAACTTGGAGAGTCAACTCGAAGTATAATCTTATACGTGTCGACCAAGTGTGACGACGTCAAGGTTGGTTTCATGTAAGAACATGTAATGTGGGATGAATACCAAGATCATCTTCCCCGTGCACTGTGACATAGTTAATCTGTCTTAAATGATTTTTAATGCTCTTAAATTTAGGTCAAGATTATATACATTTCCTAATACTTTTATTATAGTCTTGCGCTAAGTTAATGAATTTAACTTTTTATGAAATTTTCTGATTCAGTTGACTAAATTGACTATATAAATTACGATACTGAAACATGGGAAATCCTCAAAACGAAATTAGAATTGTGTATGTATTTAGTAAGTCTTATATATCTTCTAATACTTTTAAAATGTTGTGCGATATATAAACTAATGAAGCTATCTTTTTATATCATACATTTGCTGATTCAGTTTATAATTTAAGACTATATATTAGCCGAATCATCGGAAATCCTCAAAACACGAAATTCATTGCTTAGCTAGAGATGATAGTGTAGTATTTATTTAAACTCTTATTTCTTTTATTTACCAATGAGTATGAATTTTCTTTTTATTCCCAGTTAGTGAAATTGCAGTCGATGTAGAACAACGATCGACAAAATGATTCCTATTCGATCAGTCCTTTTAAAAACACTTTATTTTTTCCCCAGGTGTGCGTGGCCTGTCGATAATCTTCATTCAACGGATCACATCTTGTTTCAAACATTTTATTCTCTAGTATCATGAAGACCCTTCTAGTATTCGTTTTCCTTGGCTTATGCACGTTAGTCTTTCCTAGTGACGATGTCTTCAGAGACGCCATCAGGTTTCAAGGTTTCCCTTTGAAGGAGAAAGAAAGCGAGTCCACCAAGCCCTTGTCCAAAACGTTTTTCATTCGCAACAATTTGAAGGTAAGTTTCATGCTACTCTTTAAGATTCGCTTAGTTTTGCATTTTTTCTTCTTTGATTATCTCAAATTTGCTTCTCTTTCTTTTTCCTGCTTTTTCTTTCAGTCAATCTTTCTTTCTTTCTCAGTCTTTATTTCTTTCAATCTTTCTTTCTTCCTTTCTTCCTTTCTTTCTTCCTTCCTTTCTTCCTTCTTTCTTTCTTTCTTTCTTTCTTTCTTTCTTTCTTTCTTTCTTTCTTTCTTTCTTTCTTTCTTTCTTTCTCTTTCTTTCTTTCTTTCTTTCTTTCTTTCTTTCTTTCTTTCTTTCTTTCTTTCTTTCTTTCTTTCTTTCTTTCTTTCTTCTTCTTTTTCTTCTTCAGTTCTTTTTCTTCTACTTTGCTTTCTTGTTTTATTTCTTTCTCTTTTTTTAACATTTGTTTCTTTTTGCTTTTATCTTGATTGTTTTGCTATTGTTGTTTTTCTGTTCCATTGGCTAATAAAGTCCCCTTCTTCAACATGTGCTGTTTTGGATTTTTCAACAACAAAAATTGTATTTCTAGATCTTCTTGTTTTTTTCTTTTTTTTCTTCTTATCAATCAGTCGACAATCAGCATTCCCTCTCT